>OY759211.1:59545038-59742038 GCA_963662105.1 Meiosimyza platycephala | reverse complement strand
TTGATCCCATTATTTCTGAAGAAGAATTAAAAGGAGCAGCAAAATCTCTCAAGAGTAGCAAGGCTCCAGGACCTGATGGAATCCCTGCAGAAATACTGAAAATAGTAGCGGAAAATCGCCCAAGTGTTCTACTGTCGATGTATAATGCGTGCCTTAAGGAAGGCTTATTCTCCGAAGTGTGGAAAAAGCAAAAACTAGTACTGATCAGCAAAGGCAAAGGAGATCCTACCCAACCATCAGCATACAGACCACTGTGTATGCTTGATAGCGCTGGGAAGCTGCTAGAGAAGATGATAAAAACTCGCTTATCCGCAGTTATTGAAGACGCTGGTGGATTATCGGAACGACAACATGGATTCAGAGCAGGAAGGTCAACTCTTGGCGCTATAGAAGATGTAGTGTCTAGCGTAGAACACGCACAGCGAGGGAACCATCACTCCAAGAGGATTGTCTTGTTGGCAACACTAGACATACGCAATGCTTTTAACAGCCTCAGGTGGTCAGATATCATTGAAGCTCTTAAGCTAAAGTTTGCTACTCCGCAATATCTGTTGAGGATCCTGCAGAGCTATCTAAGGGACCGGGAGCTCATTTATGACACCTGCGAAGGAAGAAGGACAAAAAGGATAACATCCGGAGCAGCGCAAGGGTCTATACTAGGCCCAGACCTTTGGAACTTGAGCTACGACGGAATCCTCCGAATCGAAATGCCGGATGATACACATCTGGTGGGGTACGCAGATGACATTGCAGCTGTAATAACGGCTCGCAACACCGAAGAGGCCAGGAGAAAACTAAACCAGGTTATGCTAAGGACAAGGGAATGGTTGCAGGCTCACGGACTCCAACTCGCCACCGAAAAGACGGAGGTTATACTGCTTACTAAGCAACACATACCATTAGAACTGGAGCTGCCAGTATGCGACAGCATTCTTACAACAAAGAAGGTAGTTAAGTACCTCGGCGTAAGAGTTGACCCAAAATTGACATTTTGGGCTCAATTACAACACGCAGCAACAAAAGCAGCCAAGATAACAGGCATGCTTAGCAAGCTCATGGCAAACATCGGTGGACCAACGCAAAGTAAACGGAAACTTCTAATGGCGACAACAAACTCGATACTGCTCTACGGCAGTGAGATATGGGCAGGAACGCTAGAGGCGAAATGTCGGCAAAGGACGCTACTGTCAGTGCAACGAACTGCTGCGCTCAGAGTTGCATGTGCGTACCGCACAGTCTCCGAAGCGGCTGTGCTAGTAATAAGTGGGGTTATCCCCATTGACCTACTAGCCAGCGAACGGAAAATGGTCTGGGAGGCAAAAAAGGAGGGAAACCTGATAATAAGTTTTGCAGACGCAAGGCAGGAAACCCTCTCTAAGTGGCAGGACAGGTATCGCTCAGAAGTCAGCGGCAGGTGGACAAAAAGACTGATCCCTTGCATAAGAAGATGGTTTGAGAGAGACTTTGGCGAAGTAAATTATTACCTCACTCAGTTTTTATCGGGCCATGGATACTTCCAGAAGTATCTACACCGTATGGGCAAAACAGAGCACCCTTTCTGTATATATGGAGACGCTGATGAAGATGACGCAGAGCACACCTTCTTCAACTGCAATCGATGGGACAACGAACGCACATCCTTACAGGAATCAGTCGGCCAGTGCTCCGCTGACAACGTGATCGAAAGGATGCTGCAGAGCGAAGAAAACTGGAATGCAGTTGCAAGTTTTACTGAGGACGTTCTCAGAAAAAAGAAGTGGGACCTGGACGCAGGTATATGATTTGAGGACAAATCAAGGGACCTACCCCGAAGCAATGCTAACGCAGTCCCAGGGTAGGAGGCCTGGAGGTCAAAGGTTGTGGGTTTTAGTGAAGTGACACACTCTGAAGCTATGACGGTAGCTTAAGGATAGTGAATTGCATAGATATTGCAGTACATTTCCCACAACCTTCCCCAAAAAAAAAAAAAAAAAAAAAAAAAAAAAAATTATTATTATTATTATTATTATTATTATTATTATTATTATTATTATTATTATTATTATTATTATTATTATTATTATTATTATTATTATTATTATTATTATTATTATTATTATTATTATTCCCGCAAGGGAGGATCTAAAATTTTATTTGATTCTACGGGCTTGACGTACCCGCGCACCCTTAGTCAACTTGATGCTTGGATGTGTTTAACTACTGAACATAAGAGTTATTGTGTTCAGTAGGGAAGCACTATCAGTAGCATCAAGTAAAATGAAATGATGATGACTTGGATTAGGACATGGGTGACGAGCTGATCAATGGAAGGATGACCGTTATTTGCCGCGGCACATTGGGAGTCCTCCGGAAACGGAACCCGTTATTCCTGCGGGTCCCGCTGAAGGAGCTGATGTGAGCTTGCTCTGCCGAGATGACCGCCGCGGTACGTATCAGAAACCAGCTACTTCGGGCCCTGGTCAGGGAGTGTGTATTGGATGCAGAAGTAGATGTTTGCATTGCTCCGGGCGAGCACTAGTCCGTCCGTGTCTTCCGGGACTAGCAAAGCGCAGGTCAGGCCTCAGGGAACTGAGGTAGGGGTGACACCCCGAGGGTATACCCGTTCCTGGCTATTGCGGCCCGCCCCCCTACACACGATACGCTGAATTCAAAACCGTATGTCAATTTTAAAGGAAACAACAGAGATCAAAGCTGAGGAGGTCTCCGGTCGCTTCCACTAGCGCTGCCGCTATCGCTGCTGCCATGGAAGTAGACCTAACAGCCCAAAACGATGGAACTCCCAACAGTGGAAACCAACACGGTGCATGTCCCAAGAGACTCACAAACGTGTTGAGAACAACACCTGGCCAAACGACTGCTAGAGGCAGTCAGCCAAAAAAGACGCCGGGACTGCCCAAACAGATTGAAGTAGAAGCAGTCAACACAGAAATTGTGACGTCTTTGCCTGTATCCACATCAGGTAGAACAGAAGAAGAGAAACCCTCTCCGCGCCAGCAATACCTCCGCAAGCTGCGTGAAGATGAGGAGCAGGCACTGGCTAAATGCCGATTGGCTATTGCTAAGATGAAACAGGCCATGCAAAAACAGAGGAACATCAGCATGGATGTAAAAGATGGTGTCACGGAATTGGAGGAACTGTTTGACATTATTACGCATAGTCGAAGAGCTTGGCGAAGATTGGAGGAGGAGAAAAAGAAGACCGCACCTCCGGAGATAAGGCACGCATCGAGCCCGGCGCAGCCTAGTACAGGCAAAAGACCGAGGGAAAAAGAAAACACCACGGCCCTCCCGCGCCCAAAAAGGACAGCAACAAACGTGGCAAAGTCCGATAAAGCTGAAAAGCCGCAGGAAAATAACTCTGAGAAATGGCAAGAAGTCAAAAGACGAGCAAAACCAAACCCTCTCAGAAGAACGGGCGAAACAAAGAAGGAAAAGGAGAGAGAAGTAAGGAGAGGAGGGAAAACCCCAAAAAAGAGAAGAGAGAGAGGGCAACGGCCGAAACCGGAGGCAGTCCTCATAAAACCGACAGCTATGCGGAGGTGCTCAAAAACCTGCGTAGCAAAATTCAGCCCGACGAGGTCGCCAATATAAGAGGCATCAGGAAAACGAGGACTGGTGCAATCCTCCTAGAAATGGAAAAAGGGGGAAAGGTGGGACCCGAATTACTCCAGAGGCTGAAAACCACTGTAAAGGAAGATGCTTCTGTAATGGAGCTGAAACCAGTCGCTACAGTAGAAATAAGAGACCTGGATTCTCTTACTGTCAACTAGAAGTTGAACAGGCCATCAAAAAGGTGCTAGGAGATCAACTTGAGGAAATGCGCGTCAGGGTAACAGCACCAAACAAGCGTGAGCAAATACGAGCGTTTGTAACACTAGCGCAAGAAAAAGCGGAAAAATCGCTCAAAGAAGATGGCATAAAAATCGGTTACGTTAGAGCCAGAGTTAGGCTCTGCTCAAGCATCAAACGATGTTTCCGATGTTTCGGAATGGGCCACTTGCAAATGGACTGCAAGGGACCGGATAGGAAAGGTGAAGGTCTGTGTATGAGATGCGGAGAGCCAGGACATAAAATAAAGGAGTGCAGCAAGAGACCAAAGTGCTGCCTGTGCACAGAAGCTGGGCGTAGCCGGGTAGATCATATACCTGGCTCAACTAAGTGCCAAGCGACAAAGTGAGAATACTCCAGGCCAACATGCATCGAAGCAGAACGGCTGATGCGCTATTAGAGCAGATGGCAATAGAGAAGAAAGCGGACGCTGTCGTTATAAGTGAACAGTATGGGCGAGTGAATCGAGAAAACTGGTCAGAAGATGCGACCGGTACTGCAGCAATCTGGCTGCCTAGCAACAGCAGGTTTGTCAATACACTTAAAGGTGCAGGGAACTGCTTCGTATACGTGCAAAACACGAGCTTCACTTTGCTCAGCTGTTACCTAACCCCAAGCGATAGCATTGCTGAATTCCAGAAGAAGCTTGAAAGCATTGAAGACAAAGTGCTGGAAATTGGAGGTCCCTTTATCGTCGCAGGAGATTTCAACGCTAAAGCTGTCGAATGGGGAACGGCAGCAACAAACTCCAGAGGCAGACGCGTGCTAAACATGGCCGCTAGGTTGGGCTTAGCCATCGCTAACATTGGCGCAGCTACGACCTTCAGAAGACCAGGGTGCGAGGCCACCACACCAGATATCACTCTAGTGTCAGAGAGCTTAGCTGGAATGCTTAAAGAATGGAGAGTCCTAGAAGATTTTACTGGTAGTGATCACCAGTATATCACTTACCATCTAGACTCAGGAAGTCGCCCCATCCAGGCACCAACAAGAAGAGGCACGCGAAAATGGAATGTAGCGAAACTTAGATCCGAATATTTGCTGGCAAATATCGACGAAAACTCATTGCCAACTGACACAACTAGGGACGCCAGAACTCTCACAAATGCGACTATGCAGCGATTAGCTCAATGCTGCAACGCATCGATGCCTAAAGTTGGCACAAGCCGCAGAAAAGATGCCGTATACTGGTGGACAGATGAAATAGCAGAAATTAGACGGAACTGCCTACGGATGAGGAAGAAACTCACTAGAGCCAGACGATTAGGCGCCGCTACAAATGAAGCCGAAAACTACAAACAAGCCAAGAAACATTTGAAGCTTGTCATAGAGCGTAGCAAAAGAGAAAAATAGGAGGAACTCCGCAAAGATCTGAACAACAACCCATGGGGTCTCGGCTATAAGATCGTTATGAAGAAACTGGGCTCTAAAATTCCTGGTCCAAATATGGACGGCGATACCATGAGCAACATCGTTGATGCCTTATTCCCTACGCATAACCTGCAGCAGGAAGAACAAGACGCGCTGCCTGTTGGATTAACCCCATTATTTTCTGAAGAAGAATTAAAAGGAGCAGCAAAATCTCTCAAGAGTAGCAAGGCTCCAGGACCTGATGGAATCCCTGCAGAAATACTGAAAATAGTAGCGGAAAATCGCCCAAGTGTTCTACTGTCGATGTATAATGCGTGCCTTAAGGAAGGCTTATTCCCCGAAGTGTGGAAAAAGCAAAAACTAGTACTGATCAGCAAAGGCAAAGGAGATCCTACCCAACCATCAGCATACAGACCACTGTGTGTGCTTGATAGCGCTGGGAAGCTGCTAGAGAAGATGATAAAAACTCGCTTATCCGCAGTTATTGAAGACGCTGGTGGATTATCGGAACGACAACATGGATTCAGAGCAGGAAGGTCAACTCTTGGCGCTATAGAAGATGTAGTGTCTAGCGTAGAACACGCACAGCGAGGGAACCATCACTCCAAGAGGATTGTCTTGTTGGCAACACTAGACATACGCAATGCTTTTAACAGCCTCAGGTGGTCAGATATCATTGAAGCTCTTAAGCTAAAGTTTGCTACTCCGCAATATCTGCTGAGGATCCTGCAGAGCTATCTAAGGGACCGGGAGCTCATTTATGACACCTGCGAAGGAAGAAGGACAAAAAGGATAACATCCGGAGCAGCGCAAGGGTCTATACTAGGCCCAGACCTCTGGAACTTGAGCTACGACGGAATCCTCCGAATCGAAATGCCGGATGATACACATCTGGTGGGGTACGCAGATGACATTGCAGCTGTAATAACGGCTCGCAACACCGAAGAGGCCAGGAGAAAACTAAACCAGGTTATACTAAGGACAAGGGAATGGTTGCAGGCTCACGGACTCCAACTCGCCACCGAAAAGACGGAGGTTATACTGCTTACTAAGCAACACATACCATTAGAACTGGAGCTGCCAGTATGCGACAGCATTCTTACAACAAAGAAGGTAGTTAAGTACCTCGGCGTAAGAGTTGACCCAAAATTGACATTTTGGGCTCAATTACAACACGCAGCAACAAAAGCAGCCAAGATAACAGGCATGCTTAGCAAGCTCATGGCAAACATCGGTGGACCAACGCAAAGTAAACGGAAACTTCTAATGGCGACAACAAACTCGATACTGCTCTACGGCAGTGAGATATGGGCAGGAACGCTAGAGGCGAAATGTCGGCAAAGGACGCTACTGTCAGTGCAACGAACTGCTGCGCTCAGAGTTGCATGTGCGTACCGCACAGTCTCCGAAGCGGCTGTGCTAGTAATAAGTGGGGTTATCCCCATTGACCTACTAGCCAGCGAACGGAAAATGGTCTGGGAGGCAAAAAAGGAGGGAAACCTGATAATAAGTTTTGCAGACGCAAGGCAGGAAACCCTCTCTAAGTGGCAGGACAGGTATCGCTCAGAAGTCAGCGGCAGGTGGACAAAAAGACTGATCCCTTGCATAAGAAGATGGTTTGAGAGAGACTTTGGCGAAGTAAATTATTACCTCACTCAGTTTTTATCGGGCCATGGATACTTCCAGAAGTATCTACACCGTATGGGCATAACAGAGCACCCTTTCTGTATATATGGAGATGCTGATGAAGATGACGCAGAGCACACCTTCTTCAACTGCAATCGATGGGACAACGAACGCACATCCTTACAGGAATCAGTCGGCCAGTGCTCCGCTGACAACGTGATCGAAAGGATGCTGCAGAGCGAAGAAAACTGGAATGCAGTTGCAAGTTTTACTGAGGACGTTCTCAGAAAAAAGAAGTGGGACCTGGACGCAGGTATATGATTTGAGGACAAATCAAGGGACCTACCCCGAAGCAATGCTAACGCAGTCCCAGGGTAGGAGGCCTGGAGGTCAAAGGTTGTGGGTTTTAGTGAAGTGACACACTCTGAAGCTATGACGGTAGCTTAAGGATAGTGAATTGCATAGATATTGCAGTACATTTCCCACAACCTTCCCCACGAAAAAAAAAAAAAAATTATTATTATTATTATTATTATTATTATTATTATTATTATTATTATTATTATTATTATTATTATTATTATTATTATTATTATTCCCGCAAGGGAGGATCTAAAATTTTATTTGATTCTACGGGCTTGACGTACCCGCGCACCCTTAGTCAACTTGATGCTTGGATGTGTTTAACTACTGAACATAAGAGTTATTGTGTTCAGTAGGGAAGCACTATCAGTAGCATCAAGTAAAATGAAATGATGATGACTTGGATTAGGACATGGGTGACGAGCTGATCAATGGAAGGATGACCGTTATTTGCCGCGGCACATTGGGAGTCCTCCGGAAACGGAACCCGTTATTCCTGCGGGTCCCGCTGAAGGAGCTGATGTGAGCTTGCTCTGCCGAGATGACCGCCGCGGTACGTATCAGAAACCAGCTACTTCGGGCCCTGGTCAGGGAGTGTGTATTGGATGCAGAAGTAGATGTTTGCATTGCTCCGGGCGAGCACTAGTCCGTCCGTGTCTTCCGGGACTAGCAAAGCGCAGGTCAGGCCTCAGGGAACTGAGGTAGGGGTGTCACCCCGAGGGTATACCCGTTCCTGGCTATTGCGGCCCGCCCCCCTACACACGATACGCTGAATTCAAAACCGTATGTCAATTTTAAAGGAAACAACAGAGATGGACGAAAAGACGAACGACTACCCCTTCGACAAGAGATCAAAGCTGAGGAGGTCTCCGGTCGCTTCCACTAGCGCTGCCGCTATCGCTGCTGCCATGGAAGTAGACCTAACAGCCCAAAACGATGGAACTCCCAACAGTGGAAACCAACACGGTGCATGTCCCAAGAGACTCACAAACGTGTTGAGAACAACACCTGGCCAAACGACTGCTAGAGGCAGTCAGCCAAAAAAGACGCCGGGACTGCCCAAACAGATTGAAGTAGAAGCAGTCAACACAGAAATTGTGACGTCTTTGCCTGTATCCACATCAGGTAGAACAGAAGAAGAGAAACCCTCTCCGCGCCAGCAATACCTCCGCAAGCTGCGTGAAGATGAGGAGCAGGCACTGGCTAAATGCCGATTGGCTATTGCTAAGATGAAACAGGCCATGCAAAAACAGAGGAACATCAGCATGGATGTAAAAGATGGTGTCACGGAATTGGAGGAACTGTTTGACATTATTACGCATAGTCGAAGAGCTTGGCGAAGATTGGAGGAGGAGAAAAAGAAGACCGCACCTCCGGAGACAAATGCAGCTATAGCAAATGAAACTCCATCAGCCCGCCCGATAAGGCACGCATCGAGCCCGGCGCAGCCTAGTACAGGCAAAAGACCGAGGGAAAAAGAAAACACCACGGCCCTCCCGCGCCCAAAAAGGACAGCAACAAACGTGGCAAAGTCCGATAAAGCTGAAAAGCCGCAGGAAAATAACTCTGAGAAATGGCAAGAAGTCAAAAGACGAGCAAAACCAAACCCTCTCAGAAGAACGGGCGAAACAAAGAAGGAAAAGGAGAGAGAAGTAAGGAGAGGAGGGAAAACCCCAAAAAAGAGAAGAGAGAGAGGGCAACGGCCGAAACCGGAGGCAGTCCTCATAAAACCGACAGAAGGACATAGCTATGCGGAGGTGCTCAAAAACCTGCGTAGCAAAATTCAGCCCGACGAGGTCGCCAATATAAGAGGCATCAGGAAAACGAGGACTGGTGCAATCCTCCTAGAAATGGAAAAAGGGGGAAAGGTGGGACCCGAATTTCTCCAGAGGCTGAAAACCACTGTAAAGGAAGATGCTTCTGTAATGGAGCTGAAACCAGTCGCTACAGTAGAAATAAGAGACCTGGATTCTCTTACTGTCAACTAGAAGTTGAACAGGCCATCAAAAAGGTGCTAGGAGATCAACTTGAGGAAATGCGCGTCAGGGTAACAGCACCAAACAAGCGTGAGCAAATACGAGCGTTTGTAACACTAGCGCAAGAAAAAGCGGAAAAATCGCTCAAAGAAGATGGCATAAAAATCGGTTACGTTAGAGCCAGAGTTAGGCTCTGCTCAAGCATCAAACGATGTTTCCGATGTTTCGGAATGGGCCACTTGCAAATGGACTGCAAGGGACCGGATAGGAAAGGTGAAGGTCTGTGTATGAGATGCGGAGAGCCAGGACATAAAATAAAGGAGTGCAGCAAGAGACCAAAGTGCTGCCTGTGCACAGAAGCTGGGCGTAGCCGGGTAGATCATATACCTGGCTCAACTAAGTGCCAAGCGACAAAGTGAGAATACTCCAGGCCAACATGCATCGAAGCAGAACGGCTGATGCGCTATTAGAGCAGATGGCAATAGAGAAGAAAGCGGACGCTGTCGTTATAAGTGAACAGTATGGGCGAGTGAATCGAGAAAACTGGTCAGAAGATGCGACCGGTACTGCAGCAATCTGGCTGCCTAGCAACAGCAGGTTTGTCAATACACTTAAAGGTGCAGGGAACTGCTTCGTATACGTGCAAAACACGAGCTTCACTTTGCTCAGCTGTTACCTAACCCCAAGCGATAGCATTGCTGAATTCCAGAAGAAGCTTGAAAGCATTGAAGACAAAGTGCTGGAAATTGGAGGTCCCTTTATCGTCGCAGGAGATTTCAACGCTAAAGCTGTCGAATGGGGAACGGCAGCAACAAACTCCAGAGGCAGACGCGTGCTAAACATGGCCGCTAGGTTGGGCTTAGCCATCGCTAACATTGGCGCAGCTACGACCTTCAGAAGACCAGGGTGCGAGGCCACCACACCAGATATCACTCTAGTGTCAGAGAGCTTAGCTGGAATGCTTAAAGAATGGAGAGTCCTAGAAGATTTTACTGGTAGTGATCACCAGTATATCACTTACCATCTAGACTCAGGAAGTCGCCCCATCCAGGCACCAACAAGAAGAGGCACGCGAAAATGGAATGTAGCGAAACTTAGATCCGAATATTTGCTGGCAAATATCGACGAAAACTCATTGCCAACTGACACAACTAGGGACGCCAGAACTCTCACAAATGCGACTATGCAGCGATTAGCTCAATGCTGCAACGCATCGATGCCTAAAGTTGGCACAAGCCGCAGAAAAGATGCCGTATACTGGTGGACAGATGAAATAGCAGAAATTAGACGGAACTGCCTACGGATGAGGAAGAAACTCACTAGAGCCAGACGATTAGGCGCCGCTACAAATGAAGCCGAAAACTACAAACAAGCCAAGAAACATTTGAAGCTTGTCATAGAGCGTAGCAAAAGAGAAAAATAGGAGGAACTCCGCAAAGATCTGAACAACAACCCATGGGGTCTCGGCTATAAGATCGTTATGAAGAAACTGGGCTCTAAAATTCCTGGTCCAAATATGGACGGCGATACCATGAGCAACATCGTTGATGCCTTATTCCCTACGCATAACCTGCAGCAGGAAGAACAAGACGCGCTGCCTGTTGGATTAACCCCATTATTTTCTGAAGAAGAATTAAAAGGAGCAGCAAAATCTCTCAAGAGTAGCAAGGCTCCAGGACCTGATGGAATCCCTGCAGAAATACTGAAAATAGTAGCGGAAAATCGCCCAAGTGTTCTACTGTCGATGTATAATGCGTGCCTTAAGGAAGGCTTATTCCCCGAAGTGTGGAAAAAGCAAAACTAGTACTGATCAGCAAAGGCAAAGGAGATCCTACCCAACCATCAGCATACAGACCACTGTGTATGCTTGATAGCGCTGGGAAGCTGCTAGAGAAGATGATAAAAACTCGCTTATCCGCAGTTATTGAAGACGCTGGTGGATTATCGGAACGACAACATGGATTCAGAGCAGGAAGGTCAACTCTTGGCGCTATAGAAGATGTAGTGTCTAGCGTAGAACACGCACAGCGAGGAAACCATCACTCCAAGAGGATTGTCTTGTTGGCAACACTAGACATACGCAATGCTTTTAACAGCCTCAGGTGGTCAGATATCATTGAAGCTCTTAAGCTAAAGTTTGCTACTCCGCAATATCTGCTGAGGATCCTGCAGAGCTATCTAAGGGACCGGGAGCTCATTTATGACACCTGCGAAGGAAGAAGGACAAAAAGGATAACATCCGGAGCAGCGCAAGGGTCTATACTAGGCCCAGACCTCTGGAACTTGAGCTACGACGGAATCCTCCGAATCGAAATGCCGGATGATACACATCTGGTGGGGTACGCAGATGACATTGCAGCTGTAATAACGGCTCGCAACACCGAAGAGGCCAGGAGAAAACTAAACCAGGTTATACTAAGGACAAGGGAATGGTTGCAGGCTCACGGACTCCAACTCGCCACCGAAAAGACGGAGGTTATACTGCTTACTAAGCAACACATACCATTAGAACTGGAGCTGCCAGTATGCGACAGCATTCTTACAACAAAGAAGGTAGTTAAGTACCTCGGCGTAAGAGTTGACCCAAAATTGACATTTTGGGCTCAATTACAACACGCAGCAACAAAAGCAGCCAAGATAACAGGCATGCTTAGCAAGCTCATGGCAAACATCGGTGGACCAACGCAAAGTAAACGGAAACTTCTAATGGCGACAACAAACTCGATACTGCTCTACGGCAGTGAGATATGGGCAGGAACGCTAGAGGCGAAATGTCGGCAAAGGACGCTACTGTCAGTGCAACGAACTGCTGCGCTCAGAGTTGCATGTGCGTACCGCACAGTCTCCGAAGCGGCTGTGCTAGTAATAAGTGGGGTTATCCCCATTGACCTACTAGCCAGCGAACGGAAAATGGTCTGGGAGGCAAAAAAGGAGGGAAACCTGATAATAAGTTTTGCAGACGCAAGGCAGGAAACCCTCTCTAAGTGGCAAGACAGGTATCGCTCAGAAGTCAGCGGCAGGTGGACAAAAAGACTGATCCCTTGCATAAGAAGATGGTTTGAGAGAGACTTTGGCGAAGTAAATTATTACCTCACTCAGTTTTTATCGGGCCATGGATACTTCCAGAAGTATCTACACCGTATGGGCAAAACAGAGCACCCTTTCTGTATATATGGAGATGCTGATGAAGATGACGCAGAGCACACCTTCTTCAACTGCAATCGATGGGACAACGAACGCACATCCTTACAGGAATCAGTCGGCCAGTGCTCCGCTGACAACGTGATCGAAAGGATGCTGCAGAGCGAAGAAAACTGGAATGCAGTTGCAAGTTTTACTGAGGACGTTCTCAGAAAAAAGAAGTGGGACCTGGACGCAGGTATATGATTTGAGGACAAATCAAGGGACCTACCCCGAAGCAATGCTAACGCAGTCCCAGGGTAGGAGGCCTGGAGGTCAAAGGTTGTGGGTTTTAGTGAAGTGACACACTCTGAAGCTATGACGGTAGCTTAAGGATAGTGAATTGCATAGATATTGCAGTACATTTCCCACAACCTTCCCCACGAAAAAAAAAAAAAAAATTATTATTATTATTATTATTATTATTATTATTATTATTATTATTATTATTATTATTATTATTATTATTATTACTATTATTATTATTATTATTATTATTATTATTATTATTATTGTTATAAGTAAAATTGTTACAAGTAATTTTCCCGTCCTGGGAAAACACTTTGTAATCTCGTTGAAAGTCGTATCTGGAAATATATGAAAGTTTATATTAGAATATTAGGATACTTACCAGTATACCTTATTCCTTATTTTGGTTGCCAAAAATAAATAAAAACAACTGTGTTTGCTTCATATCACCAGAACTAACTCTGTTTTTAATTTTTAATTTCATTTTACTTAACACCTATGATACAGATAATTACAATAACAAATTACATGCTAAAATAGTTACTTAGGAATACAATAACAAAAACTTATTCTACTTTACCAAATCTTGGCCCACAAATAGTTGGCCTACAAAATTTGGCCTACAAATATTTATTTGACTTATGCAGAAATTGCATAAGTCTTATTTAACTCACCAAAGTAGTGAGGTCGACATATTTCCGGGTTTCACACCTGGCTTTTGCTTGCTGTTTTGTTGTTGCGTTTAAGTGCTTGGCGTTCTCATTCTTGTTAATTCTTAACAAGCAGAACTTGCACATAGCAACTTAAATTTATCAACAAAACAGCAAATACCCAAAAGTGTGCCGCAATTATTATTGGATGATGTTAAGCATCATCCCAAAAATATGCCATAATATGTTATTTGTTTAAATAAATGTTTGAATAACATATCATGTGTGGTAAAAACCCACAACATTCCTCACCCCTTCGAATAAGAAAAAATTATAGCTAAGAATAATTTTTTCTTAATAACACATTATTGTGTCTTACAATAATTTTGTTTTGAATGTTGAATTCAAGTGTAAGTATAAATTATTATGTTTGTTTTTCTCTTCGAATAACCCTACCTAATTCATGGTCCTAGTTTTCTCCTTCGCCGCTTGTCCCCCTTGGTTAGAAACTGCTTGGCTTTATGGCTTTGCTTGACTTAATACTCCACAAAAGTTACTTCTGATTTTATTCAAGGAGCGATGCTGGTGTATCTTCTTGTGGCTACCGTCATCTCAGATAATTGATGAGACGGCTTATGTCATAGTTTTCTCTCGACAAGGGAGGCTTTACGCTTTACTTGTTGCCCCCTCCCTTCCTTTATTTTGGTTGTTTCCATATACGGATTGACAACCATACTTTTTTAGCCAATAATGCTGGATATTTCGCTTATTGTCATGAAATACTCTTCAGCTAGCTTTTTAATTATATGTATTCATCTTATTTGCTGTTGTATTCGCTACCTTGAATCAGGAAAATGGAGTATTTAAGTCATTTACTGCCTCATCTACTGTTACACTGTTCCAGTATAGGACCATGATTATAAAATCAATATATATATATATATATATTTTTTTTTTTTTTTTAAAAGCTTATTGCTTGATTAATTTATTTAGTGAAATTTAATATGTAATTTAATGTACCTAAATGTTATGTGTGTGTTAGCATATATAAAGATATATATACGGCATTTATACCGTTTTATTTTCTATATTATGTAAATGGTATATATGTGTATACATTTTATAATGCGTAAATATATATATATGTTTACGGCATTTACTCCGTTTTATTTTATTTATTTACTTTTAAAATTTATTGACCTAGTTTACTTAATGTGTAATTTTTTGCAATTAGGCAAAAACATTAAGCTTTACACATTAAGCATGTCAATAAACTGACTTATTTTAGCGTACGATGCAAAAATGTGCAACGTAAATCATAAAACTATATATGTATATACATACGTCTATATATATGTTGTAATAAAAATCTATTAGAACAAAAAGTTTTGTTTATTATATATTGCCCATTTTTTGGGTTTAGTTTTAAAAATTTTTATTTTTAACTATAATTCTTTTTGTCTGCTATTTATGTGTATACAATCTTGTATACAAATACATATTTCGCATTATTTTTTCAAATTTTTCCCAGTTTGAAAATTCCCGTGTTCCAAAACCAAAATTCTGATTTTTCATTTAAATTTTGGTTTGCTATATGTGTGTATGCATTTGTTAAATCCATACAATCATATATTTTGCAATTTTTATTGTATCGCCCCAGCGATATCTTTAATTTTCCAAAGTTATCTTCAGCTTAAGTTGCTGTTAAATTGTTTCATTGCATTATGCAGAAATAAGGCAATGTTGTTATTTATTAATTAAAGCTGAGCTCAAGTTTTTGCTCAACTTTGCATTGCTTTATGCATTGCAATGCTTTGTGTTTTTATTGTTGTTATTTTTATTTTCAAAATTTTTTCCTTTACCTACTGTTGAGGTAGGTAAGTTATATGCGACCATGTGCGCTTATTTCGGCACACGTCGTTTCATATTTCTTGTTTACAAACAAGTATTTATGTAGCAATTTTTTTTATATTTATTTTGCTGTATCATATTTATGAGCAAATTATTCTAACTTAAAAGAAAAAGATTTTAATTTCTATTTTGGTTCATTAAATAATTTTAATAAATTATTATGTAACTTCTTTTTCTTTCCTTTTATTACAACTTCTGTAGTAACAGGCCCCTTAACATTTGAAACTTCAAATGGGCCTATCCATATGGGAGAAAATTTATTTTTCCGAGTTTGATTTTTCATCAAAACTTTATCCCCTCGTTTAAATATAACGGGTTTACTGAACCGTCATATTGTTTTTTAGACAATTCTTTTGCCTTTTCATGATTTTTTCTCACTAACTCGTGAGTTCTTTGTATTTGAAACTTTAATACTTTTGATTGGTCCTCCGCGTTATAGAGCGGTGAACATTTTCGTTTTAAATTCGTAGGCATTTCGAATTCAAAACCGTACAAAGTTCGGAAAGGAGTTTGCTTAGTAGAAGTATGTATCGTATTATTATGGACATGCATGGCTGCCGTCAGCCATTGGTCCCAATTCGAACCATCTTCTTTAGCAAAACTTCTCAAGTATTCTGCTAGTGGTCTGTGGCTTAATTCCAAAGAACCATTAGCCTGCGGATGATATGGCGTTATATGCAATTTCCTAATACCCAACATTTTGCAAGTATCTGAGAATAATTTTGCGATAAAATTTTTACCATTATCAGTAATCAATACTTTCGGTATATTGTATCTGGCAATAATTTCGTCATAAAATTTTTTCGAAACTGTACTTGCTTCCGCGTCGGGCATTGCAGCACATGCCATATATTTTGAAAAATCGTCCTGAAATGTTAGTATATACTTATTTCCTGATACAGTTTCAGGTAATGGACCGACAATGTCCATATATACTTTATCAAAAGGCCTGCTTGGTGTATCTGTTACCACCATCGGCATTTTTGTAAGTCTTGAGCTGTTGTTGGTCTGACATTTGGTACATTTTTTAATATACTCTTTTATATCCCTTTGCATACCTGGCCATCTATACTGCTTTCTTATCCTTAGAAGTGTTTTGATAGCCCCTTGATGCCCACCAAGTGGTGTACTATGAAAGTCCCTTAATATTGTTTCTATTTCTTTAGGATCTTTCAGTATGACCACTGTTTTTCCGGTGTTGTTTTCAACCACCGTGTCCTTATCCACCTCTTTTGAAATGTTCCCTTTTTCCTTTTCAGAATTTTTAGATTTTGATCTGGTTTGTACCACTGTTATTTGTTTATTTGTTTGTGGTAATCTACTTAAAGCGTCTGCATTTAAGTTTCTTTTCCCAGGCTTGTAAATGATTTCAAAATCATATTCCGATAGTTTATGCCGGAAACGCGCCAAGCGTGACGTTTGATCCTTAAGGTTTGATATCCCACGTAGTGGTTGATGATCGGTGTAAATTTTAAAATGTCTGCCAAGCAAATATGCTCTAAAATTTTTTGTTGCCCACACTATAGCGAGAAATTCCTTTTCAATGGTCGAATACCTTTTCTCGGTATCGCTTAGTGCTCTACTGGCAAATGCTATTGGATTATCTTTACCGACTTCTCCTTGAGATAATATTGCACCAATTGCATCATTACTGGCATCCGTAGTTAACAAAAATTGTTGACTAAAATCTGGATATGCCAATACAGGTGGTGTCATTATTGCCTTTTTTAATTCCTCGAATGAATTTTGGCATTCTGTTGACCATACGAACTTTGCGTCTTTTCTCAATAATTTATTTATTGGTAAAGCTAATCTTGCCGTATCTTTAATGAATTTCCGGTAATAGTTTACCAGACCTAAAAATGCTTGTACTTCTTTTTTGTTTTTAGGTACTGGTATGTTTTTTACACATTCTACCTTTTCTGGGTCTGGCAGGGCTCCGTGTTCTGAACATTTATGACCTAAATACACAACTGCACGATGCAAAAAATTGCATTTTTTCGTGTTTAATTTCAGATTATGTTATCTTAATACCGTGAATACATTACGTAGCCTTTCTTCATGCACTCGTAAGTTTTTCCCGTATATGACAATGTCATCTAAATAAACAAAACACTCTAGACCTTGTAGTCCTGTGAGTATGTGATTCATGATGCGTTGGAATGTTGCTGGGGCTCCTGTTAGACCAAACGGCATTCGGTTGAACTCAAAATGTCCCAACCCTGTACTAAATGCTGTTTTTTCTCTATCATCTTCATTCACCAATACTTGCTGATATCCACTTGCTAGATCTAGCGTGGAAAAATATCTGCTATGTCCCAATTGATCTAAAATTTCATCAATTCGTGGTATGGGGAAAACTTGCTTGATTGTAGCTTCATTTAATTTTCTGAAGTCTATAACTAATCTCCATTTTTTCTCGCCATCTTTACCACTTTTCTTTGGGACAAGCAATAGTGGTGAATTCCAAGGTGAGGTGCTTGGTGAAATAATCCCTTCATCTAACAGTTCACCTACCTGTTTATTAATTTCCATTCTATGAGAATGGGGTGGTCTATACTGTTTTTGGTTTATTGGTGGTTGACCCACCAAAGTCGGAATATCATGCTTCAATACTGGAGTATATGATAAGCAATCTCCTTCTAACAAAAATATGTCATGGAAGGATGCACATATATTTTCCATGGAAGCTTTCTCTTCATTGCTTATGTTAGGATCTAAATTAATAGATCCAAATAGCTTATCTAATCTTCCCCTCACGTTTTGTTCCGTTATTATATTTATTGCGGAACTTATGTTTATTTTAAATTCATTGTAATTTGAAAATTCCGGTTTGAACTTTCTATCAATGATAAATTTGTCTTCTGACGAATTTAAAATTGGCACATAAACTATGCCATCTTTCACTTTGCTGAGTTACTCTCCTAAGTAAACTCCTTGTGAAAGTTCTTGTTTGTGTATAACAACTTCTTTTAATGTTGTTTTAACACATAAAGGTACTATTTTTACAGTTCGAGCTTCTATTGCTGTTTCTGTATTGTATAGTACTCTGTTAAAGTCATTCATAGGCTTAAGCGTGAATGCTATTATTTTCTGACGTTTTTCATTGAAAAACGTTAGTTTTTTATCTATAGCGTTTATGACAGTTCGGTTCCACAAATTGTCCCTACCTACTATTCCATCAGCTGGAACTCCTTGATCTAGTGACACTATGTGTAACTTCAAACTCGGTTCTCGGTTCTGCTGGTGTTTAATAGTGGTTGTACCTAATGTGGTAACCTGTCCGTCAAATGCTTCACTTAAATCTTTTCGATTTTTTGTATCTGATTCTGGGAAATGCAACATTGCACTTTCTTTGACCAAACTTGTGTCAGCACCGGAATCTACCAACAAAATAAGTTTTCCATATCTGGCCTCTTTACAGGGCACTTCACGTCATTTTGATTTGCTTGGTAGAAATTCTCGTTATGCCTGCCATACAAGATGTGTCTCCCAGTTTCAGTATCTTTTGCGTTTGATACGCATTCTATGGGTTTTGCGAGGGACGCCTCAACTACAGTATTCTGTGTATGATTTGTTTTCCCCGCATTACCTTGCTTTAAGTTATTACTCAAAACTTTATAATTTTTACTACTAGTAGGTAACGTATCAACTGCACTTTGTTGTGGTTGATTTACTGTTACTACTTTGTCAAAATTATTTATGATTTCAGATGTAGTTAACGTATCAGCTGCATTTTCTTGTAGCTGATTTACCGTTACTAATTCATCTGAAATATTTTCTGAAACTTCATTTGTTTCATAATTAGTAGATAACGTACCAACCGCACTTTGTTGTGGTTGGTTTACTGTTACCACTTTATTAAAATTATTTGTGATTTTAGATGTAGTTAACGTATCAGCTGCACTTTCTTGTAGCTGATTTACTGTTACTACTTCTTTTGGCCCTAATTTACTAAGTTTTATGGGTCCCCAGACTATTGGCCGGTCTTGGGCCCCCCTTAGTTTCCCTGAGCTTTTTCGTATTTCTTTTTGGCAAAACAATTTTCTATTGCATGCCCATTTCTATCACACCAACTACATTTACTGGAGGACTGTTGTCCCCCTTGATGCCGCTGTGAATTTGAATTATTATCTTTTACGTTTTTCCCGATATCCGTTGTGTTTTGTGAACATTTTACGTTAGTCATGTGTCCATATTCTAAACACTTGTCACAGACAGGTGTGTTTTTCCTAACATAACAGTCCTCTCTTGTGTGACCCTTTTTATTACAATATGAGCACTTAATTGGCAGCTTTCTGGCGAAATATTTATTTGTACCCTCTTGCTCTCTCAGTGGAAATATTTCTTTTTCTAAAGAATGTTTCGTAATACTTGATTTCACTGGGAGTGCTTCTTCATTGCCAGACTGCACTACGTTAACTCCATATAATAATCCTAAATCTCCTTGTATGACATCTTCCATTTTGATTGTTTCCTGTAACAATTTATCCAAGCTGTTTGTGTCCTCCCTTAACATCAATATCTTAAGCATTTTATTACGTAATCCTAACTTAAATGCTGTAATCACTGACTTATTCAATTCTTCTCTGAATATTACATCAGATAAATCTTTATAAGCTAATTTTATTATTTCTAAGGCTTCGTTTCTTAGCGTATTTATTCGTCTCGCGAATGTACGCAGTTCTTCTCCAGGAAGTTGGCGGGCGTTTCTTATTTGTTCTTGAATTAAATCAATAGATTTGGCTTTGATGTATGTTATTTTTAACAATTCATGTAGCTCTTCTAATGACTTTAGCTCATGAGATCTGATTAACTCAAATGCATCACCATTCAAATGAAGCCTAACGCTTGCTATGAGTTCAGGTTCTTCTTCAGCTTTAATAACTTTCCGCACTGCCTCACATCCTTCTATGAACCTATATAGATCCGATTTCAACGTTGGTGAACTAGCCCCTGAAAAATAGGGTACTATATTTTTCACTAACTTCGAGATTTCTAGGAAACCCATTATAGAGATAAATAAAACTTAATTAGTTTTCTGTTATGCTTAAGATTTCCGTTATATGTAAATCTACACAATTTTCCTAACAATTTTCCGTGGGCGTGTTTATTAAATTCTAAATCGTTCATTACCTCATAAAAAGCTAAGTCAGCAACTTTAAACGGTTGTTAACTTTAACAAAAAGCAAACGTTTTATTTTACGTGCTCTTTTTTTTATGCATGTTTCTTTTTGCTGTACAAATGCTCTACGTTTCAAATTTCCATAAGTGAATGAACGACCTACTGCGTTAATAAATTTTGCCTACAAATTTGTATACAGAATTTTTGTGAGTTTACGCGACCTATCCCAACTTTGTTTAGAAAAGTGTATATACCACTCATTAATTAGTGATACGAAATGCAAATCGTTAAACTTTATTTACTCCTTGTTTGGAATAATTTATACCTAATGACACACGGACCTCTGCAGAACACGAACCTTTGGAATATTTGAAAGTATTCCTCAGAACCAACAATAAAATTCTGCAAGGTTATTTACGATTTAGGACGAAAGGAAGTTAAAATTATTTACGAATACGCGAGTCTATGTAGAATAAACGGATCCTCAGAATTTGAAATATTCCTCGGAACCAAAAATAAGTTCTACAAGACTTTCACTAAAACAAACAAATAACAAACGTTTTCCCGCGAAAATAACGTTTTTACAAAAACAAACAAAACAAACTTTCTAAATTGGCTATAAACTTGTTTTTGTACAAGTTAAAAAAAAATAAAAAGTTTGCTTACTTTCCCAGTACAATTGTTATGAATTTGTATTAACTTTCAATAAACAATCGGACCTTCTTTCAACAAAATTTAAATTTTCCCATAAAAATTCAACAATTGAGAAAAGTACTACTAAAAAAAAATTATTATATTGGAAAATTATTTATAAAAACGCGAGTCTATGTTGAATAACTGATCCTTAAGATACAAAATCTTTTTGGAACCCGATATACATTCAACAAGACAGAACCAAACTTTTATCGCGAAAATAATATCAAATTTCTCTCTAAAGATTCAATGGAGAAAAATAAAACAAACACCAATGTTGTACTCGTAATTTTCCCAAAAAAAATTACTATTTTGTAAACTTCCTATAAGTTTACAAAATTATTTCAACAATCCTATCAATTCAATTTGAAGAAAAATTAATTTTTAATTAAAATAAATTTTTAATTAAATAAAAAAAAAAATTATTATTTCCACAATCCTATCAATTCAATTTGAAGAAAAATTAAAAAAAAATATTATCTTGTGAACTTCCAATAAGTTCACAAAATTATTTTAATGAAACCTACTTCCCTAATCAATGATGCAGAACATGGACTATGAGGATCGCTCATAGTTCATGCTCCCAAGTTCGTTTGGATATTGCCTACAAATAGGCTGTACTGAAATTGTGATAGGCCTAAGCCGACATGTTTTTTTTTTTTTTTTTTTTTTAAAGAAATTTATGATTAGTAATATGTTTCTACAAGGATACTCACCAATTTATTTTCCAATTCCAATGTTGTACTGCTACTGCTGTTGCTGTACTGCTCCTATGGTTCGTTAATCCGGCTGCGCCAATTGTTACAATTAATTTTGTACTACTGTTGACTACTGCTGGTAGAAGTGAGAATCCTACCGGCTGCGCCAATTGTTACAAGTAATTTTCCCGTCCTGGGAAAACACTTTGTAATCTCGTTGAAAGTCGTATCTGGAAATATATGAAAGTTTATATTAGAATATTAGGATACTTACCAGTATACCTTATTCCTTATTTTGGTTGCCAAAAATAAATAAAAACAACTGTGTTTGCTTCATATCACCAGAACTAACTCTGTTTTTAATTTTTAATTTCATTTTACTTAACACCTATGATACAGATAATTACAATAACAAATTACATGCTAAAATAATTACTTAGGAATACAATAACAAAAACTTATTCTACTTTACCAAATCTTGGCCCACAAATAGTTGGCCTACAAAATTTGGCCTACAAATATTTATTTGACTTATGCAGAAATTGCATAAGTCTTATTTAACTCACCAAAGTAGTGAGGTCGACATATTTCCGGGTTTCACACCTGGCTTTTGCTTGCTGTTTTGTTGTTGCGTTTAAGTGCTTGGCGTTCTCATTCTTGTTAATTCTTAACAAGCAGAACTTGCACATAGCAACTTAAATTTATCAACAAAACAGCAAATACCCAAAAGTGTGCCGCAATTATTATTGGATGATGTCAAGCATCAAACACCAAACAAGCGTGAGCAAAAACGAGCGTTTGTAACACTAGCGCAAGAAAAAGCGGAAAAATTGCTCAAAGAAGATGGCATAAAAATCGGTTACGTCAGAACCAGAGTTAGACTCTGCTCAAGCATCAAACGATGTTTCCGATGTTTCGGAATGGGCCACTTGCAAATGGACTGCAAGGAACCAGATAGGAAAGGTGAAGGTCTGTGCATGAGATGCGGAGAGCCAGGACATAAAATAAAGGAGTGCAGCAAGAGACCAAAGTGCTGCCTGTGCACAGAAGCTGGGCGTAGCCGGGTAGATCATATACCTGGCTCAACTAAGTGCCAAGCGACAAAGTAAGAATACTCTAGGCCAACATGCATCGAAGCAGAACGGCTGATGCGCTATTAGAGCAGATGGCAATAGAGAACAAAGCGGACGCTGTCGTTATAAGTGAACAGTATGGGCGAGTGAATCGAGAAAACTGGTTAGAAGATGCGACCGGTACTGCAGCAATCTGGCTGCCTAGCAACAGCAGGTTTGTCAATACACTTAAAGGTGCAGGAAACTGCTTCGTATACGTGCAAAACACGAGCTTCACTTTGCTCAGCTGTTACCTAACCCCAAGCGATAGCATTGCTGAATTCCAGAAGAAGCTTGAAAGCATTGAAGACAAAGTGCTGGAAATTGGAGGTCCCTTTATCGTCGCAGGAGATTTCAACGCTAAAGCTGTCGAATGGGGAACGGCAGCAACAAACTCCAGAGGCAGACGCGTGCTAAACATGGCCGCTAGGCTGGGCTTAGCCATCGCTAACATTGGCGCAGCTACGACCTTCAGAAGACCAGGGTGCGAGGCCACCACACCAGATATCACTCTAGTGTCAGAGAGCTTAGCTGGAATGCTTAAAGAATGGAGAGTCCTAGAAGATTTTACTGGTAGTGATCACCAGTATATCACTTACCATCTAGACTCAGGAAGTCGCCCCATCCAGGCACCAACAAGAAGAGGCACGCATCGATGCCTAAAGTTGGCACAAGCCGCAGAAAAGATGCCGTATACTGGTGGACAGATGAAATAGCAGAAATTAGACGGAACTGCCTACGGATGAGTAGGAAACTCACTAGAGCCAGACGCTTAGGCGCCGCTACAAATGAAGCCGAAAACTACAAACAAGCCAAGAAACATTTGAAGCTTGTCATAGAGCGTAGCAAAAGAGAAAAATGGGAGGAACTCCGCAACGATCTGAACAAAAACCCATGGGGCCTCGGCTATAAGATCGTTATGAAGAAACTGGGCTCTAAAATTCCTGGCCCAAATATGGACGGCGAAACCATGAGCAACATCGTTGATGCCTTATTCCCTACGCATAACCTGCAGCAGGAAGAACAAGACGCGCTGCCTGTTGGATTAACCCCATTATTTTCTGAAGAAGAATTAAAAGGAGCAGCAAAATCTCTCAAGAGTAGCAAGGATCCAGGACCTGATGGAATCCCTGCAGAAATACTGAAAATAGTAGCGGAAAATCGCCCAAGTGTTCTACTGTCGATGTATAATGCGTGCCTTAAGGAAGGCTTATTCCCCGAAGTGTGGAAAAAGCAAAAACTAGTACTGATCAGCAAAGGCAAAGGAGATCCTACCCAACCATCAGCATACAGACCACTGTGTATGCTTGATAGCGCTGGGAAGCTGCTAGAGAAGTTGATAAAAACTCGCTTATCCGCAGTTATTGAAGACGCTGGTGGATTATCGGAACGACAACATGGATTCAGAGCAGGAAGGTCAACTCTTGGCGCTATAGAAGATGTAGTGTCTAGCGTAGAACACGCACAGCGAGGGAACCATCACTCCAAGAGGATTGTCTTGTTGGCAACACTAGACATACGCAACGCTTTTAACAGCCTCAGGTGGTCAGATATCATTGAAGCTCTTAAGCTAAGGTTTGCTACTCCGCAATATCTGCTGAGGATCCTGCAGAGCTATCTAAGGGACCGGGAGCTCATTTATGACACCTGCGAAGGAAGAAAGACAAAAAGGATAACATCCGGAGCAGCGCAAGGGTCTATACTAGGCCCTGACCTCTGGAACTTGAGCTACGACGGAATCCTCCGAATCGAAATGCCGGATGATACACATCTGGTGGGGTACGCAGATGACATTGCAGCTGTAATAACGGCTCGCAACACCGAAGAGGCCAGGAGAAAATTAAACCAGGTTATGCTAAGGACAAGGGAATGGTTGCAGGCTCACGGACTCCAACTCGCCACCGAAAAGACGGAGGTTATACTGCTTACTAAGCAACACATACCATTAGAACTGGAGCTGCCAGTATGCGACAGCATACTTACAACAAAGAAGGTAGTTAAGTACCTCGGCGTAAGACTTGACCCAAAATTGACATTTTGGGCTCAATTACAACACGCAGCAACAAAAGCAGCCAAGATAACAGGCATGCTTAGCAAGCTCATGGCAAACATCGGTGGACCAACGCAAAGTAAACGGAAACTTCTAATGGCGACAACAAACTCGATACTGCTCTACGGCAGTGAGATATGGGCAGGAACGCTAGAGGCGAAATGTCGGCAAAGGACGCTACTGTCAGTGCAACGAACTGCTGCGCTCAGAGTTGCATGTGCGTACCGCACAGTCTCCGAAGCGGCTGTGCTAGTAATAAGTGGGGTTATCCCCATTGACCTACTAGCCAGCGAACGTAAAATGGTCTGGGAGGCAAAAAAGGAGGGAAACCTGATAATAAGTTTTACAGACGCAAGGCAGGAAACCCTCTCTAAGTGGCAGGACAGGTATCGCTCAGAAGTCAGCGGCAGGTGGACAAAAAGACTGATCCCTTGCATAAGAAGATGGTTTGAGAGAGACTTTGGCGAAGTAAATTATTACCTCACTCAGTTTTTATCGGGCCATGGATACTTCCAGAAGTATCTACACCGTATGGGCAAAACAGAGCACCCTTTCTGTATATATGGAGACGCTGATGAAGATGACGCAGAGCACACCTTCTTCAACTGCAATCGATGGGACAACGAACGCACATCCTTACAGGAATCAGTCGGCCAGTGCTCCGCTGACAACGTGATCGAAAAGATGCTACAGAGCGAAGAAAACTGGAATGCAGTTGCAAGTTTTACTGAGGACGTTCTCAGAAAAAAGAAGTGGGACCTGGACGCAGGTATATGATTTGAGGACAAATCAAGGGACCTACCCCGAAGCAATGCTAACGCAGTCCCAGGGTAGGAGGCCTGGAGGTCAAAGGTTGTGGGTTTTAGTGAAGTGACACACTCTGAAGCTATGACGGTAGCTTTAGGATAGTGAATTGCATAGATATTGCAGTACATTTACCACAACCTTCCCCACGAAAAAAAAAAAAAAAAAAAAAAAAAAAAATTATTATCCCCGCAAGGGAGGATCTAAAATTTTATATGATTCTACGGGCTTGACGTACCCGCGCACCCATAGTCAACTTGATGCTTGGATGTGTTTAACTACTGAACATTAGAGTTATTGTGTTAAGTAGGGAAGCACTATCATTAGCATCAAGTAAAATGAAATGATGATGACTCGGATTAGGACATGGATGACGAGCTGATCAATGGAAGGATGACCGTTATTTGCCGCGGCACATTGGGAGTCCTCCGGAAACGGAACCCGTTATTCCTGCGGGTCCCGCTGAAGGAGCTGATGTGAGCTTGCTCTGCCGAGATGACCGCCGCGGTACGTATCAGAAACCAGCTACTTCGGGCCCTGGTCAGGGAGTGTGTATTGGATGCAGAAGTAGATGTTTGCATTGCTCCGGGCGATCACTAGTACGTCCGTGTCTTCCGGGACTAGCAAAGTGCAGGTCAGGCCTCAGGGAACTGGGGTAGGGGTGTCACCCCGAGGGTATACCCGTTCCTGGCTATTGCGGCCCGCCCCCCTACACACGATACGCTGAATTCAAAACCGTATGTCAATTTTAAAGGAAACAACAGAGATGGACGAAAAGACGAACGACTACCCCTTCGACAAGAGATCAAAGCTGAGGAGGTCTCCGGTCGCTTCCACTAGCGCTGCCGCTATCGCTGCTGCCATGGAAGTAGACCTAACAGCCCAAAACGATGGAACTCGAAGAAAGAAAGTAAGGAGAGGAGGGAAAACCCCAAAAAAGAGAAGAGAGAGAGGGCAACGGTCGCTCGGACGCAGTCCTCATAAAACCGACAGAAGGACATAGCTATGCGGAGGTGCTCAAAAACCTGCGTAGCTTAATTTAGCCCGAAGAGGTCGCTAATATAAGAGGCATCAGGAAAACGAGGACTGGTGCACTCCTCCTAGAAATGGAAAAAGGGGGAAAGGTGGAACCCGAATTTCTCCAGAGGCTGAAAACCACTGTAAAGGAAGATGCTTCTGTAATGGAGCTGAATCCAGTCGCTACAGTGGAAATATGAGACCTGGATTCTCTTACTGTCCAACTAGAAGTTGAACAGGCCATCAAGAAGGTGCTAGGAGATCAACTTGAGGAAATGCGCGTCAGGGTAACAGCACCAAACAAGCGTGAGCAAATACGAGCGTTTGTAACACTAGCGCAAGAAAAAGCGGAAAAATTGCTCAAATAAGATGGCATAAAATCGGTTACGTCAGAGGCAGAGTTAGACTCTGCTCAAGCATCAATCGATGTTACCGATGCTTCGGAGTGGGCCACTTGCAAATGGACTGCAAGGGACCGGATAGGAAAGGTGAAGGTCTGTGCATGAGATGCGGAGAGCCAGGACATAAAATAAAGGAGTGCAGCAAGAGACCAAAGTGCTGCCTGTGCACAGAAGCTGGGCGTAGCCGGGTAGATCATATACCTGGCTCAACTAAGTGCCAAGCGACAAAGTGAGAATACTCCAGGCCAACATGCATCGAAGCAGAACGGCTGATGTGCTATTAGAGCAGATGGCAATAGAGAAGAAAGCGGACGCTGTCGTTATAAGTGAACAGTATGGGCGAGTGAATCGAGAAAACTGGTTAGAAGATGCGACCGGTACTGCAGCAATCTGGCTGCCTAGCAACAGCAGGTTTGTCAATACACTTAAAGGTGCAGGGAACTGCTTCATATACGTGCAAAACACGAGCTTCACTTTGCTCAGCTGTTACCTAACCCCAAGCAATAGCATTGCTGAATTCCAGAAGAAGCTTGAAAGCATTGAAGACAAAGTGCTGGAAATTGGAGGTCCCTTTATCGTCGCAGGAGATTTCAATGCTAAAGCTGTCGAATGGGGAACGGCAGCAACAAACTCCAGAGGCAGACGCGTGCTAAACATGGCCGCTAGACTGGGCTTAGCCATCGCTAACATTGGCGCAGCTACGACCTTCAGAAGACCAGGGTGCAAGGCCACCACACCAGATATCACTCTAGTGTCAGAGAGCTTAGCTGGAATGCTTAAAGAATGGAGAGTCCTAGAAGATTTTACTGGTAGTGATCACCAGTATATCACTTACCATCTAGACTCAGGAAGTCGCCCCATCCAGGCACCAACAAGAAGAGGCACGTGAAAATGGAATGTAGCGAAACTTAGATCCGAATATTTGCTGGCAAATATCGACGAAAACTCATTGCCAACTGACACAACTAGGGACGCCAGAACTCTCACAAATGCGACTATGCAGCGATTAGCTCAATGCTGCCACGCATCGATGCCTAAAGTTGGCACAAGCCGCAGAAAAGATGCCGTATACGGGTGGACAGAAGAAATAGCGGAAATTAGACCGAACTACCTATGGATGAGGAGGAAACTCACTAGAGCCAGACGATTAGGCGCCGCTACAAATGAAGCCGAAAACTACAGGCAAGCCAAGAAACACTTGAAGCTTGTCATAGAGCGTAGCAAAAGAGAAAAATGGGGTCTTGGCTATAAGATCGTAATGAAGAAACTGGGCTCTAAAATTCCTGGCCCAAATATGGACGACGAAACCATGAGCAACATCGTTGATGCCTTATTCCCTACGCATAACCTGCAGCAGGAAGAACAAGACGCGCTGCCTGTTGGATTAACCCCATTATTTTCTGAAGAAGAATTAAAAGGAGCAGCAAAATCTCTCAAGAGCAGCAAGGCTCCAGGACCTGATGGAATCCCTGCAGAAATACTGAAAATAGTAGCGGCAAATCGCCCAAGTGTTCCACTGTCGATGAATAATGCGTGCCTTAAGGAACGCTTATTCCCCGAAGTGTGGAAAAAGCAAAAACTAGTACTGATCAGCAAAGGCAAAGGAGATCCTACCCAACCATCGGCATACAGACCACTGTGTATGCTTGATAGCGCTGGGAAGCTGCTAGAGAAGATGATAAAAACTCGTTTACCCGCAGTTATTGAAGACGCTGGTGGATTATCGGAACGACAACATGGATTCAGAGCAGGAAGGTCAACTCTTGGCGCCATAGAAGATGTGTTTTGAGGAATGAGTGGGGCCTCGGCAGGCGGGCTGTTCGCACTATATATGCAGGGCTGTTTGTTGCTTGCGCAACATATGGCGCTCCTGTATGGTGGAAAACTGCTTTGTCTGTTGTGGGTTCTACTAGGATACTTTCTTGTCAACGTGTTGCTCTGCTCGCTTGCATGCCCGTGTGCCGTACGGTCTCCACGGAGGCCTTACAGGTGCTAATGGGGGCACCCCCTTTGGGCCTGGAGGTAATACGTTGCCGTATTGCCTACGGAACCCGGAGAGGACTGCCTCCAGTAAATGGGGGGTTGGATACTGCTAACATTAGTGGCATGAGTTTAAAGGAACGTAAAAGTTTCTTGAATGAATGCGTCACATCTCGGTGGCAGGCTAGATGGGTGAACAGAGTGAAAGGCAGGACGACGTTCGGCTTCATTGGGGATGTCACGTTTGTGGGAAATCACCCCGAATTTGGTTTTAACCTTTTTCTGGGCTTCCTGCTGACGCGGCATGGTTCCCTCAATGCTTTTTTGCATCAGAGGGCTCTCAGTGAAGTCCAGGGTTGCGATTGTGGGGCGGTGCTTGAGGACACATTGCACGTGTTGTGTGATTGCCATTTTTATGAGGACATCCGCAATATAGAGTCCTTTGGGATCGTAGCGCAGCCAGGTGGTAGGTACGATCTTGGAGGTGTACTCGCTTCCAGTGAGCGCATCTCCTTGTTGAATAGTTTTGCGGGGGAGGTTTTCACAAGGCGGAGGAGGCGTGGTCAATTGAGAGGTCCGGAGTAGGGATTAGTTGGGGTTTAGGATGTTAGGTAGTTGGGCGATTAGGTAGGCTAGGGCTTTTGTTGCATGTTGCATGTAGATGTTTCATGTTTCGATTGACTATATGTTGTGTTGTTGTGTGATTGTTGAATATCAGGTGGCCAGTCCTATGCTGAATGGAACTAAACTTGTAGTAGCTTGCTACGAAACCTGACCGGAGGTTTTCTGGTACCACGGGTTGTCAGGAGCCCCTAAAACTTCGGTTTTAGCCTGGCAGTGGGATGGCCCCCTTGTGGGCGATCGTGGTGGCTGTGGTTTATACCCAAAATTGCGGGTAGGGTGAATTTATTCCCCCGGTGTGGAGTTGCATTGCAACCGGGTGTCATTTCCCATAGAATGACTGAGGTTTTAGATAGGCCTCGACACCGACCAGGTGTTAGGTCATGCCAATTTGCATGGCCTAGAAATGGTGCCATCGGTCCGCATGGGGCTCGGGATCCACCGGGTTTCATGTTCGCCGGGGGGGCGCCGCTCGACGCGTAAGTTTCGAGTCTGTACGTAGAGCACCGTCAAATTAAGCTGTCTCGGCAGGGGTTGACGTTAAATACACTAGGAATTGTCGTTCTGCTTGTCGGACATCCATTGAGTGCCAAGATTTGGAATCTTCGATTTGCTCCATATATTCTCCCAGAAGTTCCTGACTTGGTCCATAGGAGGCAGTTGTGAATTATTTGTATCTGCTTCAGTAGTCTTCAGTTTGTGATAGAAACGTTTTTGATTTCTTTCAAACAATTCGTTTACTAGCTTTCGGTTTCTGCTCTTCTTATATCTTGCAAGTCTTTTTGAGTAAGCGGCTAGTATTTGTGTTTTGGTATCTTTTATTTCCGTCAGTGTAGCTTCTGTTAGTTCGTTTATATTTTTTGGGGAAACGATGGTTTTTATGCACTTACAGATTTTTCGCGATCGGGAACTATCAGCATAAGCAATGAGTCTTCCAATATCTTGCCATTTTGCTAATTTTGTTTACAAGTCGGCGTTTCCAAGATGGTATATAAGTGGTTGTCCTTCGTGCTGTTGCCATTGTTTGAGGCACCATCTTTTTGTTCATTGTTCTTACAACCGCAACTGCTGCAGCATAAATGAGGCAGTGAACTTCTTCTATATTGGGAACTTCGAGTAGATAGTTCGGTAAAATAGTTGTGTTGATTATATGTGTTAGGTCATTTACTTTTTTGTTGTTGTACAGCCTTGGGATACCTTCTCTTTGTAGAGGGTCACTATTTTCATATTGAGCTAGGGCAGTTTGAAAATGTTCGCGTAAGATGTTTGATATTTCGTTTCCGCTGTATGTAGCTTCTTCAGTAGCTATTTGATGTTCGGCGGCTCTAAGCTCTACCAAGTTGAGACCACGGGGTCAATCACTGTTACTTTGTCGCTCAGTGTCAGCTTGTATTTCAAACTGTTCCTCATCTGTGAGTCTTAGCCTTGTTAAGTAGATCTCGGCTTCTTGTTTGGTAATTTGGATTTCCTGGGTGTTGAGTAACTGCTTCGTTACTATCGCCCTTCTTCTGTCAGCAAGGTTTTGTTCCGTTATTCTAGATATATCAGGAAATTTCTCTATAAAAAGTGTTCTCATTTGAGTTCTATATACATACATTTCAGTTTCTATTTTGGTAGCTATGTAGTAGCAGCGCATAATGGTTTTGTTTAACTCAGACGTCCATTTTATGTGTTATGGGGATAGAACACCTCCTTATGGAGTACCTCTTTTTTCATACTTTTGAGTCACATTATGACCCCATTCTGCTTTAATGATACGGTTATTTAACAGAGTTTCTTTCCACTGACGAATGTAGATATCGATATCTGCTTTTGCTAGAGCTGTCATTATTGTAGTTGTGGTTACATTATTGAAAGCGCCCTCTATGTCCAGAAACGCTGCAAGAGTGTATTCTTGAAAACAAAGGCTGCCTTCTATAAAATGAACCACAGAATGAAGTGCTGTTTCCACCGATTTACCTTTTTGGTAAGCATGCTGCGATTTGGAGAGTAAATTTGGATTCAGTGATCCTCTAATATAGGACTCTAAAATACGTTCAAAAGTTTTGAGAAGAAAAAATGTTAGGCTTATAGGTCTGTAATCTTTTGCTTTAACGTGGCTGGAGCTTACACCTTTTGGTATGAAAATCGCCCTCGCCTCACGCCAAAACTTAGGAATCACTTTCAGCCTTAAGCAAATTTGAAAAAGAGCTTGCAACCAAGGTACTAAAAATTTTCCAGCATGCTGTAGCATAGCTGGAAAAAGCCTATCTGGTCTAGGCTTGTGCAAAAAATATCGATTATCGATATTCGCGATATTTTTTTCGATAGATATCGGCGATGTTTTTTATTTTGATATATCGTTAATCGATTGTATATTTCGACTATAGAACTTCGATATTAAATTTTTGTTTAAAGGTGGTTCTGTATCCAATTGTAAAAGCAGTCGTGTGGTTCTAGCTTAACAAGGCAATTATCTTGTTAAATTCAAATAAATACAACCGTGAAAAGCTACAACAGCTCTGTGGTGACAAAATTGGTTTTGCTTGCTTTGACAGGACGCCACCCCAATTTACTTGTTACTCCATTTGAGGAACTTGACGCATTAAATGCATTTTTTGAAAAATTTTTAAATAATTGGAGCTATTATTATAACTGTGGCAACAAGGAATAACTGCAAAAGTCGAGTTAAGAAAAATTTAGTTAAGGTTGAATTAAGGCCAATTTTCCTTCAGTTCTGAGAGCAATTTCACTTTCGTAGTTTTACGCATTATTTAGGTCTTAGTAGATTTAAAATAATCGCATAAGAACAAAAATTAAATTTCACTTTCGTAGTTTCACGCATTATTTAGGTCTTAGTAGATTTAAAATAATCACATAAGAACAAAAATTAAATTTCATGCAGAAGTAATTGAAAAATGGCCTTAACTCAACCTTATCTCCAATTTTCTTAACTCGACTTTAGCTGTTATTCCTTGTTGCCGCAGGTAATTTGCTTAGCTTTAATTTAAGTACCTTAAAAGTTCATTTATTGCTTAGCTTTAAGCTTTAGCCACTTAGGATAAAAAAAACTTCATGTTACCTAACGTATACTTTATATTTTATATATCCTTGCAGAAGTCTAAGTTTAGTTCAAAAAGCTCATGTTAATTCATATGGCAATGTTTACGCACTTGACTTCTGAGGCATGCTATTGTCCTTATATTTATTGAAACAAAAAATTTAAATACCAATATGGAATGAAATAATGGTCCATATAACAATTCCTTAACACTTTATCGTCTTATGGTAACATTCCTATTATTTTTTCTGTTTTTGTATTAATTTTTTTTTCTTAATTAGCTAGAAAATATTAAAAAAAAAATATGTAAATATTGATATTTATAAAAGTTGTTTAGTTTTTCGAGCATACATCGTCACTTGTAACGTAATGTACACCAATAAAACACACTCAGTTGGAAATTTTTTTTGGAATCAACCGTGAATATAAAAATGAAACAAAGTCATATTGAAATATATAAAAACTTCGTAGGAGCCACTCATAGGAGCAGCAGCCACTCTTTCCAACTCCGGCACTGTTATTGCAACGAAATCATTAATGAATGCAGCTATCACAATCTCTTTTGAATTCGTTGGTATAAATGGTGATTTGTAGAGTGGTCACTATGAAAAAGAAGTCACTCATCATAGGTCGATATTGTTGGGTAGAGATAGGTCTGCTGCGATTATCTATTATTACTTTTACATTTCGCACATTTATGTTTTATAATACGTTCTGTTCCAACGGTTGACAAATTACCACACAATTGGATTTTGTTTAAATTAAAGAAGCTTGGATTTCCTTTAAGTTTTGTCAGCTGGATTGAATCTTATTTATCTTATCGCTAATATCAAATAAGATTTCGGAGGGTGTTTTCCACCCCATTCAGCGCGGCACCAGGTGTTCCACAAGGAAGCCACCTGGGGCCGCTCCTGTTCATTTTAGCAATTAATGATGTTACACATGTCATTAAAAACTCGCATCTGCTAATATATGCAGATGATATGAAAATTTATAGAAACGTGAAGGGGGTTGGTGATACTATTCCACTTCAGTCTGACTTGAAATCCTTTGAGATTTGGTGTTCTAAAAATAACTTACATCTTAATCCTGATAAATGCCAAACTATGATTTTCACTAGGAGGAAAAATATTGTGGAATTTGATTATGAATTAAAAGATAAGAAAATTTGTCGTGTCGATTTAGTCAAAGACCTAGGTATACATTTTTATGTTAAATTAACTTTTAATGAGCATATTAATCAAATTTGTAAAAAATCCTCATCTCTGCTTGGCTTCATTAAGAGGTGGGCAAAAGAATTTAATAGCCCTTTAGTAACGGTGACTTTATATAATACAATAGTGCGTCCTCACTTAGAGTATGCCAGCCAAGTGTGGTCACCATTTGATAATATTCATATTAATAGAATTGAGAGAATTCAAAAAAATTTTATTCGTTTTGCTCTCAATGGCTTAAATTGGATTGACGCTTTAAACCTTCCTCCTTATGAGGATCGTTTGAAGTTACTACATAAGCAATCTTTGAGCACGCGTAGAAATATTGCGGATATACTTTATCTGCATCAACTTGTAACTGGGTCTCTTGCTGCACCAGAACTTCTTAATTATATTCACTTAAACACTAATCGCAGGAGTAATCGTAACTGTAATCAATTATTTTACCAACCTTTTAGTAGAACTAATTATATGGCTACTGCTCCTTTTAATCGCATGACTACTCTTATTAATTGTGATGTATATGATATTAGCTTGTCAAAAGGTCAACTAAAGCTTAGATTGAAAAAAAACTATAGTTAATTTTGTAGCTTAATGGTTGTTGGTCTTTATGTTTGTGTTGTCCGAGCCCCACAGCATGATGGGTAAATTTTTTCTAACATTTATGCCTTTGACCATGTTGATAAATTCATGCAATTGCATTCATGCAATTGTATGTTTATATACATATGATCTGGGTGTGTATGTTGAGAAAGTGTGATAAAGCTGAAAAAAAATTATAAAATATAACAAATTTAATTGCATGTATAATTATTTCATTTTCCTTAATATATAAGCTTTTTACTTGGTTTTAAAGCTTCAAGCTAAATTGCTAAGAAAGCTAATAGCTGTAGTAGCTAAACTCTATTCTTATTATTATTATTATTATAAAACTATGGGGAATAGTTAGTATAAGTAAACGAAAAATCAATTTTGTTTAATAATACCTTAATTTTATTAAAAAAATATAAATCTGTAAATAAATTTGTTTAAACATTAAGAGTATTCCTCTAAATGCGAAAACTCGAAAATCATGAAAACCTCGAAAGCTTTCGAGCTTGCTTAGGGAACACCCCAATCTATGAAAACGTGCAAACGAATGAGAAAATCCTGTTGTTGCCTAAAACTGCCTACCTCGTGTCTTTTTACTTCCACACGTAGTTAAATATGAGCTTGAAAATGAGAGAAATCAACAGGTGTCATAGTTGTCAATCAAAAAAATTAAATAAAAAACACTTCAATTTGTTAAAAAACTAATTTTTTTGGATAATTTTAAACCATTCCTCTTGATTATAAATGTACCGATTTGAAACTTTTTCACGCTAATATTATAGCTTAATAAATTACTTATCAACTGATACCTTACCTTACCTATTGTTTAAATAGAAACATAAAATTGCTTAACTTAATCAAAATAAAAAGTTTATAGCGAATTAAAATTTGTTTTGAAAATCGAAAAATCGTAATACACCAACGCGATTTAACAATACTTGAGCTTGAAAATTAAGTTGAAATTCTGAGTGATGACAATGACATTCAAGTTTCTCAAAAAAGAATGCTCAGAATATAATATCGATTAAATAATGATTTACAATATTTTTTACCTGTTTTTATTTTATTAAAATGAGTTGCTTTTTTTTTGTTGATTTCTTATATGTTGTATGAATTTTCTTTTTGATTAATTAATATTTTTATTGCATTTTTTCTTTTTTCTATGAAATTAATTAATAAACATATGTATTTTATAAGCTACTTTAATAAAATAGGTCACAGCGCCTGTAAAGCCGATAATTTTTTATACTTTTATGTTATTATTTTTGTTGATTTTTCAAATTTGGAACGAATCCCCTACTTTTATATGGATACTGTATCTTTTTTTAACCGTTTTTACGCGGATTTTTCAGGAACGTATCTATCGCGTAAAAACAGAATTAGGTGTAATATAATTTTCGCTTTTGACACTTTTTTATTTTTTTGAGAACAATTGCGCTCTAATTATTCATTTTCCGACTTTTCGAGGCTACTTTCGCATCAAATTTGCCACGAAAGCTTTCGAGAGTTGCGTAAACTTTTTTTCATACAAATTTTTTTCGATGCTCGAAAATATTCTGTTTTCCCAGTTTACACATTTTTCGAGGCTTTTTCGAGTTTTTAGGAATACCTTCATGAATTTTTTATTTATAAAAATATTTCTCAAAATACAGCCATGCTCTTATAAATAGCACACATTTTCTTAAGTTTAAAAAAGTTAATTTTATTGGCAGGAACTTATTTTGTCCAGAACTTTGAAGATACATACAGCTCCGTGCAACTAATTAGGGACACTAAATAAGCATTGAAACTTTTGGTAATATTGGCATTTTGTTTATAAAAAAAACACTGAAATTTGCTTAGAATTAGCTTGAATAACTCATTACCTTTCTTAAAAAACCATTATATTTCTATTATTTACCCAAATTTTTAAAATTATGTTAAAAACTTAAATACATAATTAGGGACACACAATATTTTCTGTTATTTTTTTGAAGTTTTATCAATATTTTGTAGCAAAGCTATTGTTATCAGTTACTGTTTGACATCTGCGAGACATTGACTCCAATAAATTCTCACAAACGCTGCTTGAAACTACTTCCCAGAATTTCTTAGTTTCGACGTAAAACTTATTGTCTTGAGCAAGCTAACTTTGCTTTTTACCACTTGCCATAAGTTCTCAATTGGATTGTGATTAGTACTGCAAGATGGGCAGTCCAATACAGTAAGTTGTTTACCAGTATACCATTGATTAACATGCCGAGCCTTGCTGAAATATCCAAGTTACGGGCATATTTGCATCTGATTTTGGCAGCATTACATTCTTTAGGATTCCAATTTATTGAAATTTGTCCATAATGCCCTAAATTTTTCGAAGTAAGCCAACACCACACCATGACATAGCACCCTCACAATTAACATACGCGCGCTTGTCAGAACTTTTTTTTTCTTTTGCTTAATTTTGACAATTGTCGTAGCAATTTACACGGTTGCATGACTTGAGTTTGACAAGATAGTTCTATCATGGATAATTGTACCCTGAGCTGACACATATTAGCTGTCAGAAGAGCAAAACAAAATCTACTCCAGAACAAAGAATTCTGATGCTAAAAATAATAAAAAAAAATAAAAACATAATAATAAAAAAATGGTTTCAGTGCTATTCCTGGATGAGTAGCATACCTATATGAAGACTATTATGCCAACGTTTGAATATGTGGAGTCTAGAACACAAACACACGCATCATATTGCATTTCTATTCTTATTGATTTCAAGTTTAAAAATAAACTATACATACATTTTGAGGTAAAAAAAGTGGTCACGTTAAGTATCCCCCATATCTTAATCTGCCGCTCTTTAGTAAAACCTCTTTTTGGCTCCCATACTACTAGAGCTATTAGCAATGTGCGATATCTACTCTTCAAATTAAGCAAAGACAAAAAAAAGTTTAATCTATTGAACTAGAAATTGAGCAGGTTAACGCACTTGTATGGAATTTTGTTTTAACCAAAATGAATAAAACACGGCTAATGTTTGTGCAAGGTTAACGAAAAATGATATTGACAGTAGACAAGTTGTCATGCATGCTGTTCAACAAGAAAGATCATGTGAACTGCTCATTTGTTGTGCATGGGGGTAACATAAATACGGTACACCTTTATTTATTACATAAATTTTTTTCATTGCGTAAAGACGTTGGACTGTTTGGTTGTTTTATCGTTTTTCTATATTTGTTGATTCATTGGCAGAAAACTGTAAAATCATGCATTGTCCGTTCTTAAACCGTTTAAATGCTAATTACATTAAAAATTATTCTGAGTCTATATGGCAGAATTATTTATTTTGTTGTCCAGTTATGAGTAAAAAGTTTTCTTCTATTAACTTAAATACGCAAGAAAAGGAATCGTTGTTAAAAACCTATGAGTCACCTAAACTAAACTTCTTATTAAAAAAAAGTAGAGATTTCAAATGTTTTTCAAGTGGTCTTGAATCTGCTAAAGATTTGGATATAGTTTCAAAAAAAAACAAAAGTGCCAAAAAATCGGAGGGATTTTTATATGAACGTTTCTTTAAGGAACAAATATTAAAGAAAAAAATGGATCATTCATATCGGATTTTTAGAAAGGTGAACCGTCTAGGTCAGTCTGGAATGTTTCCTTTTGCAATTGAATACACAGAAAAGGAAAAGCCCATCACAGTTTGGTGCTCTAACGATTACCTTGGAATATCCTGTCATCCTAAAGTAAAGAAAGCTGTAGCACATGCATTGGAACATCATGGAGCTGGTGCCGGAGGAACCCGTAATATATCTGGCAATTCCATACACCATGAACGACTTGAAAAAAGAATTGCTGAATTGCACCAAAAGGATGCTGCTTTACTTTTTACTTCTTGTTTTGTTGCTAACGACTCTACGCTTTTTACATTGGCGAAACTGCTTCCCAATTGTCAAATTTTTTCGGATGCTGGCAACCATGCGTCGATGATTCAAGGTATTCGTAACAGTGGCGTTCCAAAACATATTTTCAGGCATAATGATATTCAACATTTGAAAAGTTTATTGCAAAAGATTGATAAGGATATTCCTAAAATAGTAGCATTTGAAACTGTACACTCTATGTCCGGAGGAATTGCCCCGCTAAAAGAAATGTTGGAGGTGGCTCAAGAGCATGGTGCAATTACTTTTATAGATGAAGTACATGCAGTAGGCCTTTACGGTTGGCATGGAGCAGGAATTGGAGAATCGGAGGATCAATTAAAAAAAATGGACATTATATCTGGCACTCTAGGAAAGGCCTTTGGAAATGTAGGAGGCTACATCGCGGGCTCTTTTAATCTAATAGACATGATCAGATCGTACGCTGCTGGTTTTATATTTACAACATCACTTCCACCCACAGTGCTATGCGGAGCTCTAGAAGCTATCAACATTTTAAGCTCTCAAGAAGGTCGTGAGTTGCGTAGTCGTCATCAGGACAATGTTAAATATTTAAAATATTTGCTACAACGAGAAGGTATGTGTCAAACCTAAAACGATTTTTAAAAAATAAAATTGCTATATGACTAGTGTATTACGATTATTTTTCTATTTATGTACATACATTTCTCTGGACAAAACAACATTTTTTTATCTACGGTAATAATTCAATACAGGAGATCGAAAGAGCTTGTTTTGTCAAATGTCCACAGATATACAAAATCTAATAGTCCAATCTAACAAAAAGTAATACACAATTTTTGTAAATTTGTTAAATTTTATTTCGGCTTAATTTTACTTTAGCTGACATTGTCCAATTTTATTTATTTTTTTAGGAGAAAAAGAGTGTTAAAAATAAATAAGAATTATGAAAAAAAAGTGTCGCTCGGATCTAGTTTCGGAGATATAGCCATCGGAAGTTCTGGATATAGCTTTTGTAAAAACAATCATAAGTTGCGAACCCCTGTATGGTGCCATAAGAAAGACAATTTAATGGCTTTCAATAATGGTATGTAAAGTATTGAAATTCAACCTATATTTTTGGAGATATGACGATTTTTCTGAAATTTTGACCATTTTTTTTTAAACATCCATTTTTTTTAAAAAAAATTGTTTTAACGACCCGTAGTTTTTTTAGTATGATAAGAAAGCTTAGTTTATTCCCTTTAAAATGGCATATAATTTGTTCTAAATTTTTAATTATTTACCCCCTTTTTTACCGGAAAACAAAAAATTATATACAATGAATCCTTATGAAAAGTATGTATTTATGGACAAAATCAATAAAAACTCTGTTACAACAACAACAACAACAACAGCAGCAGCAACAATAACAACTATTATTATAAGGCGATTATCATTATAAAATTTAAAAATTTTAATTAAAAATCGCGCGCGGCGCTCTTTTGCTTCAATATAAACTTAAATTTTAAGATATTATTTATTCATAAAATAACACTATCATTATAAATCGCGCGCGCGATTTTTAATAAAATTTTTTTGCCTGCGGCGCTAAATATTTTAAAAGTTATGCCAAGGTAAGTCTTATACATAGTATAATTCCACGTTTTGTCCTTTGTTTTCAACTAAAAAACGGTACTTTTGCATTTTATTGTTATTGTTTATAACAATAGCTTAAAGTGAAGAGTAAATTAAAGTGACTAATAAAAATTTTTGAATTTTATAATGATAATCGCCTTATAATAACAGTCGTTGTTGTTGTTGTTGTTTTTGTTTTCGTTGTTGCTGTTGTTACTGAGTTTTTATTGGTTTTGTCCATAAATACATACTTTTCATAAGAATTCATTGAATATAATTTTTTGTTTTCCGGTAAAAAAGGGGTAAATAATTAAAAATTTAGAACAAGTTATATACCATTTTAAAGGGAATAAACTAAGCTTTTTTATTATACTAAAAAATTATAGGTCGTTAACACATTTTTTTTAAAAAAAATGTTTTTTTAAAAAAAAATTGGTCAAAATTTCAGAAAAATCGTCATATCTCCAAAATTATAGGTTGAATTTCAAAACTTCACTCAACATTATTGGAGCCCAATAAATTATCTTTCCTATGAAACCCATATTTTTGGTATCGAGACAGGGGTTCCCAACTTATGATAGTTTTTACGAAAGCTATATCCGGAACTTCCGATGGCGATATCTCCGAAACTAGATCCGAGCGACACTTTTTTTTTTCATAATTTTTATTTATTTTTAACCTCCTTTTACACCTAAAAAAAAAAAAATTGGACAATGTCAGCTAAAGTAAACCTGTTCCCTTATTTCAATACTAAACATTTTTTTTTGAATGTGCAAAAATTTGGAAGTCAAAATATGCTTTTCTTTTCAACAAATTAATTATGCCAGAAATTAGTGATAAATTTTTACCGAGCAGGATAGATTTAAGAATAACATAAAAATATCAAAAAAAAAAAAAGGAAAGATGTTGTGTCGGAAGATATTTTGCGAAGCATTTTTATAAATAAAAAAAATTATGTGCTCCAACTTAACTCCAATTACAGCTGGTTGCCCTCAAGGGTCATGTTTGTCTCCAGTCCTATATAATATATACACTGCTGATTTTCCTAGTTTAGACTACTGTACTCTGTCTATTTTTGCTGATGATGTTCAGATATTTTGGCTTCTGATATAATTACTAAATTGCAAACAGCACTTTCAAAGTTAACGGTGTATTTTAATAGATGGAAAATAATGCTTAATAATGAAAAAACGCAAGCGATTTACTTCACTAGAAAACGGAAACCCGAATTAGTACCACAAAATAATATTATTATCAATAGCGTCTCTGTTTCATGGGAACAGAAAGTAAAATATTTAGGTGTTGATCTTGTCCCAAAAATGAAGTTTAAATAACATATACCATATATAATCAATAAGGTCAATTTATTAACTAGATTACTATACCCGTTCATTAATAGAAAATCAAGCCTTACCATTTGCAACAAAAAATTAATTTTAACGTCTACTTTTCACGCAGTCATGTTCTATGCAGCCCCAGTCTGGTCTACGAGCGCTAGGTGTCACTTAAAAAATCTTCAAGTTTCACAAAATAAAATATTGAAACTAATGTTTAATCTGCCTTGGTTCTATTCGACTAATAGACTGCATGCTCTAGCAGATGTAGAGAAAATTACTAATAGGATCGAAACACTTATACAAAATTTTAATATCAGATGCTTAGGTTCTGATTTTAGTTATATTAATGAGCTAATATCATCTAATTCGATTAAGTAGGTTTAGTTGTTTTTTATAAAAATTCAAATAGGTTTTTTAAATTTTTGCCTCCATTTTGTAATTTTTGTACTTTGTAATATTTCTAAACTAACGTGACCAGATATTCATGAAAGTTTTTTAAAGATTTTTTTGTTTTAACTGCAAAAAATTGTATGTAGGTACTAAAAAAAAGGTCCTCACTTTCAAATCCCGAAAACAGTAGCAAATCAGATATTTCCATTTATTTTTAAGCAAAATCATATATTGACTATTTTCAAACCATACAGTCGGAGTGACTTCAAATTGCGGAATTTGGTTGCTGGTTAAATATGTTGTTTTTCAAAGTAATTAAGGGAACATATCATCCTCCGATTTGATTGAAATTTTTTACGAAGCTATGCCCATTTAAAGTTTTAATGACAGAGCTTAAAAAATCGCTGAAAATTTTTTCTAAATAGTCGCATATTCATCCAAATCAAAATAATTAATTGTTATGTAGCTTTTTCGCTGACTGTACTTCTGTGGGCTTTGAATGTTTTGTTTGCTTGACTTTGTCAGCGAAGAAGTTATATGTGCGTGCAATGTTATTATATCTTTCCCAAGATAAAAAGTTATTACGAAAATAACGGTAAAACACAACTTTGGAAGAATTTTGCCGTCCTAAAACGAACAAAACGTCTTTGTCCATGGACCTCATTTCACCTCACCTCACCTTGCCACTACCTCATGCAGCCATGAACGCGATCAAAATGCGTTTTTTAAAGCGTTTTGTATGGGGGAATCATGCGCGTATGTTTTCCTTATTTTACCTGCCTTACCGGCACATATTACAAATTATTTTATCTTTGTGCACATCTACAAAACAGTACCTTTCAAAAGATATATGTTTCATTCCCATCTCTATATATGTAATTACTACTAAAAAAGTGTACCATAAGTTTCGATGTTCACGTATTAATATATAGATTCCACAATAAAATTTTAACCGAAAAAAAATATTGGGGTTTTTGAGAAAATCAACCTTGTTTTTTTTCATAAAAAGCGCTATGACTCCGCCAATTTCAACAATTTTCAAAATTTTTTAAAGATTCTGACAGAGAATCAGAAGTTCTATTAGAGTCAAAAATTAATTATTTTAATTTGGATAAAAATGCGACTATTTTGAAAAAATTTTCAGCTCTGACACTAAAATTTTAAATGGGCATAACTTCGTAAAAAATGATTTTCAATCAAATCGGGGGATGATATGTTCCCTTAATTACTTTGAAAAACAACATATTTAATCGGCAAACAATTCCGCAATTTGAAGTCACTCCGACTGCATGGTTTGAAATAGATTTGGTCTCCAGTTATTTGTATTATTTTTTGTATTTTCTAAAAAAAAAAGGTTCTAACTCACCGAAAACCCTAGCAAAATGAGACTTATTATTTTCAATGAAAACGCGGAACGCGCGGAGCAGAAATTCAAAAACGCGGACTTGCTCCGCGAAAAGCGGATCATATGGTCACGTTATTCTAAACCAAATATAATAATTAAGTAGAATAAGATAATATTCTTGAACTCTTTGAACTATAATTATATATTTAAATTATTATGTATATTATATATAAAAAATAAGTTGAATTGAATTGAATTGAAAAATTTTTTATAAATACACACAAAAAAGTCAATATGCAGTTATTTAAAGAAAACCGATACGAACTTTTTTGAAACAAACTATGCATTTCGAAAAACTATGGGGAATAGTTAGTATAAATAAACGCAATATCAATTTTGTTTAATAATACCTTAATTTTATTAAAAAAAATATAAATCTGTAAATAAATTTGTTTAAACATTAAGGGTATTCCTCTAAACGCGAAAACTCGAAAAGCATGAAAACCTCGAAAGTTTTCGAGCTTGCTTAGGGAACACCCCAATCTATGAAAACGTGCAAACGAATGAGAAAATCCTGTTGTTGCCTAAAACTGCCTAACTCGTGTCTTTTTACTTCCACACGTCAATCAAAAAAATTAAATAAAAAAAACTTCAATTTGTTAAAAAAATAATTTTTTTGGATAATTTTAAACCATTCCTCTTGATTATAAATGTACCGACTTGAAACTTTTTCACGCTAATAATATAGCTTAATAAATTACTTATCAACTGATACCTATATTGTTTAAAGAGAAAAATAAAATTGCTTAACTTAATCAAAATAAAAAGTTTATAGCGAATTAAAATTTGTTTTGAAAATCAAAAAATCGTAATACACCTAATTCTGTTTTTACGCGAAATTGATTTAAAGCGATTCAAAAAAAGTGTTTCATTCTGTTTTTGCACGAATTGATTTGATTTAACGCGATTTAACAATACATGAGCTTGAAAATTAAGTTGAAATTCTGAGTGATGCCAATGACATTCAAGTTTCTCAAAAAAGAATGCTCAGAATATAATATCGATTAAATAATGATTTACAATATTTTTTACCTGTTTTTATTTTATTAAAATGAATTGCTTTTTTTTGTTGATTTCTTATGAGTTGTATGAATTTTCTTTTTGATTAATTAATATTTTTATTGCATTTTTTCTTCTTTTTTATGTAATTAATTAATAAACATATGTATTTTATAAGCTACTTTAATAAAATAGGTCACAGCGCCTGTAAAGCCGATAATTTTTTATACTTTTATGTTATTATTTTTGTTGATTTTTCAAATGTGGAACCAATTTCCTACTTTTATATGGATACTGTATCTTTTTTTAAGCGATTTTTTTTACGCGGATTTTTCAGGAACGTATCTATCGCGTAAAAACAGAATTAGGTGTAATATAATTTTCACTTTTTTATTTTTTTGAGAACAATTGCGCTCTTCTTGCTCTAATTATTCATTTTTCGACTTTTCGAGGCTACTTTCGCATGAAATTTGCCTCGAAAGTTTTTGAGGGTTGCGTAAACTTTTTTTCATACAAATTTTTTTCGATGCTCGAAAATATTCTCAGTTTTCGCAGTTTACACAGTTTTTGAGGCTTTTTCGAGTTTTCAGGAATACCTTCATGAATTTTTTATTTATAAAAATGTTTCTCAAAATACAGCCATGCTCATATATATAGCACACATTTTCTTAAGTTTAAAAAAGTTAATTTTATTGGCAGGAACTTATTTTTTCCAAAACTATGGAGATACATACAGCTCCGTGCAACTAATTAGGGACACTAAAAAAGCATTGAAATTTTTGGTAATATTGGCATTTTGTTTATAAAAAAAACACTGAAATTTGTTTAGAATTAGCTTGAATAACTCATTACCTTTCTTAAAAAACCATTATATTTCTATTATTTACCCAAATTTTTAAAATTATGTAAAAAACTTAAATACATAACCAAAGGAGTCGTGCATATAATTAGGGACACACAATGTTTTTATACCTATTTAATGTTTTCTGTTATTTTTTTTGAAGTTTTATCAATATTTTGTAGCAAAGCCATTGTTATCAGTTACTGTTTGACATCTGCGAGACATTGACTCCAATAAATTCTCACAAACGCTGCTTGAAACTGCTTCCCAGAATTTCTTAGTTTCGACGTAAAGCTTATTGTCTTGAGCAAGCTTACTTTGCTTTTTACCACTTGCCATAAGTTCTCAATTGGATTGTGATCAGTACTGCAAGATGGGCAGTCCAATACAGTAAGTTGTTTACCAGTAAACCATTGATTAACGTGCCGAGCAGTGTGCTTTGGATCATTGTCTTGCTGAAATATCCAAGTTACGGGCATATTTTCATCTGATTATGGCAGCATTACATTCTTTAGGATTCCAATTTATTGAAATTTGTCCATAATACCCTCAATTTTTTGAAGTAAGCCAACACCACACCATGACATAGCACCCCAAAGCATAATGTTTCCTCGCCCTTTCTTTAGTGTAGATCGGGTGTACTTAGGGTCAAAATCCTTTGTTTTAGGGCGGCGGACATATTTTTTCCAATCGGGTGACACTCTATTTATTTAAGTTTCGTCTAAAAACAACGCATTTCTATTCCTTTGCATTCCAATGACGATACTTTTTGGCAAACTCAAGTCTCTTCTTGCGGTTGCGTCAAATAATAGCGGTTCTTCTGAGAAATCCGTCCAAAAATTCCAACTTCATGCAAACGTCTTTTAATTGTATCTACGAATAGTGCTGCTTTATTTTCGCCATTAATAGCCATCCAAACTTCCGTTGCGGATTTATGCGGATTTTTTTTTAGACTCCCGGACAATAAGATCATCTTCTCGAGCAGTTGTTATGCGGCTTCTTTGTTTGCGTTGTACCTTTCCTATAGTTGAATTATTTTTAAATATTGTAGCGCATTGCCTACAATGATTTTGGAAACTTTTAAGGGAGCTGCGATTTGTCGAAACGCGCTTCCGTCGTGATGCATCTGTTTTATGATTTTTCATGTGCTGACGTCACAAGGTTTTTTTCTACTCCTTTTAAACTACCAAAAACAACTTCTATAATCACAAGTAACCATAAACAATATATAACAAACCTCTTTTTAATTTATTGAATTAACAAAAGTTAAATTGTTTTCACTGTCCCTAATTAGTTGCACGATCTACTCCATAACGAAATAACGAATGTATTCACTTCATAAGAATAACGGTAAAAAAAATTAGTGGCAATGTTGCATTGTTAAAGTACCAAATATACACTTTTAAAAAAGTATTGATACTTCGGATTTTGTTGAGTATTTCAAATTGCATATGTCTTTATATAAATCAAAAACAACTGTCCCTAATTAGTTGCACGGAGCTGAAAATTTAACTTATAGTCCATTGAAATGTTACATTGGCCTTGCATTTTGGGAAGGACAAGATTTTTCTTTTGTTTTGTAGGAGGGATCAGCGTGAGTATAAAACTCGGTTTTCGGGGTTGAAAGTCCCCCCATTTGGTCGCCATTTTGAAAAAGGGTTGTAAATAATTTTTCCGTAATATCTTGAGAGCCGTCTCACAAAATTTTTTGACTTTTTTTTGTAGAAAATTGAATTCTCTACAATTTCATAGAAATACTTTTTACCGTAACCTTTAAAACGAAAAAGTTATAATAAAAAAAAGGCTGACATTTTCGAGTAAAATATCATTTAAGGGCTATAACTTTTTTTTATTGATTTTATTGAAAAAACACTTCAGATGGTTTTTATAGACCATTTCATTGCGAACAATTTCCTATACCAACTATTAAAATATTTTAAGTTGGAGAGGTTTTATGATCATGCAAATGAATCATACCATGAGGTAACCTGTAATAAATAATTATTAAATTAATCATTTAAATGTATTAATATATGTATGTAGGCTTATTACAAGAATTTACTTTATGTATCGTCATTTTTAAAATTATATAGTTGCTTCTAGGTATTAATAAAGAACTCTTTTCCCCACCACCCATGAGGTAGAGTTTGACGACGCATTTTTTTTAATGTGGTTTCCCCAGTAGGTATAATCCACGAAGGACTATTTATTGAGCAGTTTGTAGTCGCTTAGAAGGTCCTGGCTGCGGTTCAGGATCAGTTATCGGATGCGTTAATGCTGGATGTGGACTGATGAAAGACTCTAATGATGTTATTATTGAAATTACTTCGTCTAATTCATCGTGATCAATGAGTGTGTTCATTTCAACGATGTTACTGCATATTTCACCACAACAATGTTGACAAGCTGGTGAACATTTCAATCCAGCCTTACGACACCCACAAACTGCACCGCAATTACCTTTACAGCGATAAAAAAAATCATTTTCAATAGCTCAGGAGGTGCTGGAGCTTTAGTATTTCCACCGGGATGAACATGCGTGATGTTTTTTTCCACCCCCGTGAATGAAACTTGATGAGGAATAAATATGTTCTGCTGAACGTCCCTACAACCCTACAAAAAAATTCAGATCTCGCCTCAGAGCTTTCATTATTTCTTTATGCAATAGTGGACCCGTGGGCTGAAAAGTTCGTAGGCTGACACAGAAATGGCGTTTTTAAAATTAAGTCCATATGATTTATAGTTCGTACCAACCTTCAAAAGACTCGTGTATAAATTTGGCAGCTGCCGGACCATTGGTTCGTGAGATATAGCATTGTTAGTGAAGCAACTTTTGACATTGTGAAAAAAATGGATAAAGAAGAATTTCATGTATTAATGAAACAATGCTTTTTGGCGAAAAAAAGTACTGCTGAAGCAAAGGCTTGGCTTGATAAGCATTATGCGGACTCTGCACCAGGAAAATCAACCGTTGAAAATTGATTTGCAAAATTTAAAAGAGGCGAAATGAGCATAGAAGACGATGCACGCAGTGGACACCCCAAAGAGGCTGTTACCGACGAAAACATAAAAAAAGTCCACAAAATAATTTTGAATGATCGTAAAGTGAAGATGATCGAGATAGCTGAGACTCTAGAGACTTCAAAAAAACGTGTCGGACATATTGTGCATGAATATTTGGACATGCGAAAGCTGTGTGCAAAATGGGTGCCGCGCGTCCTCACATTCACTCAAAGGTAACAACGTTGTGATGATTCGGAGCAATGATTAGCGATATTCAACCGTAGTAAGGGTGAATTTTTCCATCGATATATCACAATGGATGAAATATCGACAGTCAGGCGAGTGGACTGCACGTGATTCACCGAATCCAAAGCGTGGAAAGAAGCAACAGTCGGCTGGCAAGGTTATGGCATCAGTATTCCGGAATGCTCAAGATATTACATTCTTCGACTACCTCGAAAAGGACCAGACCATCAACAGCGATTATTACATAGCATTGTTGAAGCGTTTGAAGGATGAAATCACGAAAAAACGGCTCCATTTGAAGATGAAAAAAGTGTTTTTTATCAAGACAATGCACAGTTTCACAAATCAATGAAAACGATGGTAAAATTGCATGAATTAGGATACGAGTTGCTTCCCCATCCACCGTATTCTCCAGATCTGACCCCCAGTAACTTTTTCCTGTTTTCGAACCTCAAAATAAAGCTTACTGGAAAGAAATTTAAGACTAATGAAGAGGTAATCGTCGAAACTGAGACCCATTTTGAGGCTAAAGAGAAATCGTACTATAAAAATGGTATCGAAAAATTATATGATCGCTATAATCGTTGTATCGCCCTCGAAGGAAACTATATTGAAGAATAAAATAGAATTTTATAAAAAAAAAATGTTTTACTATGCAAGCCTACGAACTTTTCAGCCCACCTGTTAGAAGCAACTATATAATTTTAAAAATGACGATACATAAAGTAAATTCTTGTAATAAACCTACATACATTGTGAGGATGGAAGTCAGTGGGCTTCGTTTCCACCCACAATTTTTATAGCAGCGCGTCGAAACGCCCGAAAACATAAGCAAACGTATTTATTGGTTTTATTTAACTTCACGAATTATGTATTTATTTCTTAATATCATTTCGTTTATTTATCTAAATCCATTTTTATGAATTATTAATCATAAATATGTATAACATAAGTTAAAACCTTTAGTTAAGTTCATTACGTTAGCGCGGGGCGACGCGTAAAAAACGCCATAGTAGTAGAATAGACATAAGCTAAACGCGAAGAATTGGCATACGGTAGCCCTGCCCCACAGCTGTCACCACGATCCACAGTAAAACAGCTGTTTGAGCTTTTTGTGGGAAAAGCTAGAACATTAGAAAAGAAGGTGACTTGGCAAAGGTTTGGTTTTTAGTTAGGCATTCTTCTGAGGATCACAGCCAGCAACAGGTCAACAGCTCCGGACAACAGCAGCAGCCGTAAGATAAACACTAACCATAACTTCTTTCCCCATTTTCTCTTAGGTTGCAGCTCGTATACAAGTTACAAGTCGCTCTTGCGTTGTACTTGTATACGATAGGGAAACACCGTCATAAGTAATAGGTCGCCGTAGTCAGTGCGTCCATCGCAAGAGGAGGTTGACGAACACGTTGTATTGACGCCGGCAAGTTACAAGTCGCTTTTGCGTTGTACTTGCGTGCGCTAATAAAACACCGTCATAGGAACTAGGTCGACGGGTACGTTGAATTGACGTACGTAAGTGGCAAGTCGCTTTTGCGTTGCACTTGTGTGCGGTAATAAAACGCCGTCATAGGAATTAGGTCGGCAGGTACGTTGAATTGACGTACGCAAGTGGCAAGTCGCTTTTGCATTGCACTTGTGTGCGGTAATAAAACGCCGTCATAGAAATTAGGTCGGCGGGTACGCCGAATTGACGCCGACAAGCTACAAGTCGCTTTTGCGTTGTACTTGTGTGCGGTAATAAAACACCGTCATAGGAATTAGGTCGACGGGTACGTTGAATTGACGTACGCAAGTGGCAAGTCGCTTTTGCGTTGCACTTGTGTGCGGTAATAAAACGCCGTCATAGAAATTAGGTCGGCGGGTACGTTGTGGTGACGTACACAAGTGGCAAGTCGCTTTTGCGTTGTACTTGTGTGCGGTGATAAGACGCCGTCACGGAAATCAGGTCATCGTAGTCAGCGCATCCGTCGTAATCTTAGCTCAATATATAAATAAATAAATAATAATAATAATAATAATAGAGTTTAGCTACTACAGCTATTTGCTTTCTTAGCAATTTAGCATGAAGCTTTAAAACCAAGTAAAAAGCTTATATAATAATGGAAATGAAAAAATTATACATGCAATTAATTTTTTATTTTTTTATAATTTCTTCTTAGCTTTATCACACTTTCTCAACATACCCACCCAGATCATATGTATATAAACATACAATTGCATGAATGTAATTGTATGAATTTATTAACATGGTCCAAGGCATAAATGTTAGAAAAAATTTACCCATCATGCGGTGGGGCTCGGACAACACAAACATAAAGACCAACAACCATTAAGCTACAAAATTAACTATAGTTATTTTTCAATCTAAGCTTGAGTTGACCTTTTGACAAGCTAATATCATATACATCGCAATTATTAATAAGAGTAGTCATGCGATTAAAAGGAGCTGTAGCCATATAATTAGTTCTACTGAAAGGTTGGTAAAATAATTGATAAGAGTTACGGTTACTCCTGCGATTAGTATTTAAATGAATATAATTAAGAAGCTCTGGTGCAGCAAGAGACCCAGTTACAAGTTGATGCAGATAAAGTATATCCGCAATATTTCTACGCGTGCTCAAAGATTGCTTATGTAGTAACTTCAAACGATCCTCATAAGGAGGAAGGTTTAAAGCGTCAATCCAATTTAAGCCATTGAGAGCAAAACGAATAAAATTTTTTTGAATTCTCTCAATTCTATTAATATGAATATTATCAAATGGTGACCACACTTGGCTGGCATACTCTAAGTGAGGACGCACTATTGTATTATATAAAGTCACCGTTACTAAAGGGCTATTAAATTCTTTTGCCCACCTCTTAATGAAGCCAAGCAGAGATGAGGATTTTTTACAAATTTGATTAATATGCTCATTAAAAGTTAATTTTACATCAAAATGTATACCTAGGTCTTTGACTAAATCAACACGACCAATTTTCTTATCTTTTAATTCGTAATCAAACTCCACAATATTTTTTCTCCTGGTGAAAATCATAGTTTAGCATTTATCAGGATTAAGATGTAAGTTATTTTTAGAACACCAAACCTCAAAGGATTTCAAATCAGACTGAAGTGGAATAGTATCCCCAACCCCCTTCACGTTCCTGTAAATTTTCATATCATCTGCATATATTAGCAGATGCGAGTTTTTAATGACATGTGTAACGTCATTAATTGCTAAAATGAACAGGAGCGGCCCCAGGTGGCTTCCTTGTGGAACACCTGATGCCGCGCTGAATGGGGAGGAAAACACCCCCCGAAATCTTATCTGATATGAGCGATCAGATAAATAAGATTCAATCCAGCTGACAAAACTTAAAGGAAATCCAAGCTTTTTTAACTTAAACAAAATCAAATTATGTGGTAATTTGTCAAATGCTTTACTGAAGTCAGTGTAGATGCAGTCAACTTGCCCACCAGAGTCAAAAGAGCTTAATGCAAAGGAAGTAAAATCAAGGAGGTTAGAAACTGTAGATCTGCCATTAACAAAACCATGCTGACGAGTTGTTATGACTTCACTACAGCACACCTTAACTTGATCGTACACAATGCGTTCAAAAATTTTGGGTATCGATGATAACTTCGCTACGGGCCTGTAATTTGAAACATCATTTTTACACCCTTTCTTGAAAATGGGGCTTATGTATGCATTTTTCCAAAATTTAGGAAAATAGCTATATCTAATTGATTTATTAAATAACAAACTGAGGGGCTGACTCAGCACAGAGCTACAGTTGACTAGTACTGTCGCAGGAATACCATCAGGTCCGGAGCTGAAGTCATCATCAAGAGATGAGATATATTTCTCTATTAGTTCAGGTGAGAAATATATCTCATTAATCGAAACTAAAGGGTCGTTATCCATATATTCAAAATAGTTGATCTCAGGGCTAAATAATTCCGTAGAAAAGGATTCTTTAAACAAATTAGCAAACAACCCAGCTATAATTTGTGGGTCGCTAGTGAGCCCATCAATTGTTCTGAATTCTGATGGAAACCCGTCAGACTTTTTTTTTGTATTAATAAATCCCCAAAAATGCTTGGGGTCATGAAGAATATTCAACCTAATTTTATTCAAATATTCAGAATAAACTAAAGCCGACATATCCTTAAATTCATGGAAAAGTCGCTGGTAAGCAACTAAGTCATTTCGGTCCTGGCTACAAACGTATTTGTTCCATGCCCTATTACGGCCATTGCGAATTTTTTTTAAATCCTTTGTGTACCAGGGGTATGAAGAATTATTAACATACCTCTTTGCATAAGGCACCGACAATGCTATAGCCGAAAAAAGTTCACCATAGAAAAATTTAATGCACTCATCAAATGAATTACTTGTATTATTAAAAAAAATAATAAGGTCGTTTAATTTATTCCTTAAATTCTCATTCAACTTTAAAAAGTCAGCTTTTTTAAAATTGAATTCATAAATATTGATGGAAGAACATGCATTAATTAAATTTTCATTGTCAGATTGGTACACAATACTCAAAGGTGGATGATAGGAATCAACCGTAGAAAGAGCATGGATAGCATTTCTCACAACAACATTACTACTATTTGCAGCCAAGACTAAGTCAAGTTGTCGTCCATGAGAATTAGTTATACAACTTACTTGTTGTAAACTTGAAAGTATTTCGTCAACAAAAATTTGTTGTTGTCGAGTTTTTGGACACGATGCATAAAAATATGTACCATCATCCGAAGGAGTCCATTTAAGGTCAGGCAAATTGAAATCACCTAACAATAAAATGTCGTCATTAGTGTCTAGTTCATTTATTATGTATTCTACGGACATCGAAAGACATTCGTAGACATCTGCGCTACTATTTGGAGGAACATAAGCGTTAAGAATATAAATATTGGAGTTACAATATGTAACTTTAACGCATAATAGTTCAATATTAGATGCGCAGGCAATTTCGATTAATGAACTAGTTAAATGATTTTTTATGGCTATTAAGACACCTCCACCAACAGAAGAAATGTCTTCCAAGTGTCTGTCTCTTCTAAAAACATTGAAACTATTGTCAAAAAGTTCCAAATTGAGAAAAGTGTTATTTAACCAAGTTTCGGTAAAAACGATAATATCCTCAGAAAAATTCTGAGTGGCTAAAAAGATGTCATGCGTCTTAGAACGCAAACCCCTTACATTTTGATAGTAAAGGGATAGCCGCTTCAGTTTTTTGAATTGGAACGGACAGTCTTATTATTTTTTTTCGACTTAAATTCTGAAATAAAGATATTATCCACCCATGCATTAGAATTTAGAATGGCAGAAACATGAGAAGATGCCACTGTAATTTTAAAAGATGCATGAGTTGGTTTATTACCGATTTTCCTGCAAGAAACGAAGGCATCGGCAGGAATAATTTGGTTTTGTTTAATATAGTTTATAACATTGTCAGTGGTAGTGTTAGCATTAAGACGTGAAATGAAAATCGATTTCAACCTTGGCAATGCTTGCAAGGAGACAGGTGCCACAGAACCACCAATCGTAACAACTCCTTGCGGATTAGGAATAACAGAAATGGATAGAGGAGTATCGATAGTGGAGGAAAGGGGTGGAGGATTATTTATAGGAGCAGAAGCGGGAAAGTTGGAAGTAGACGGAGAGATATTTAGAGGGGGATCTAAGGCAGTTACTTCACGATTAGCAGCTGTGTCACTCGCCCCCCCCCACACTACCCAAGTTAACATTCGACTTACGATTCTTATTTAATTTTCGTTTAAGTTTTCTTTTCTTCTTCAGGGAAATAGCTTGCTTGGGTAGAGTAGAGATCGAAGGAGTAGAAGAAAAAACCATTGCAGCCTCAGTAATAGTTTTATTTTGAAGCGAACTAACATCGGGTGAGACAGCCTCATTAAGGCTTTTTTCAATTTGGGGAGTTATGTCTAAATAATTATTTAGAATATCTCTGAAATTAATATTCAAATTGTTAAGATTTTCCCCAAATTGTTTAATTTTGTCGAAAAACACCGACGGGGACAGGGCCCTGCACGATGGACAGTACCAATGCAGGCCCGAACGATTAGAGGATAAAAAATCAGTAATAGTGTTAGTTAGGCCTGCACAAGAGGCATGAAAGACCTGTTCACAGGGACCTGAACAGGAAAACATGGCATTCAATATATTTTGACTTTTACATTGATCTCTTAAGGAGCAAGCTAACAAGTTTTCAGACGAAAAATAATCCATCATGAAAAAAAGAAAAGACTAAGGTAAGACCTAAAATATTTTTAAAAGTGCTTACAACGGGTTAAAATTGTGAAAAATATACCCGTTGAACAGCAACAACAACAACCTATTGAGATTAAGGTAAAGCAATGTAAGCGGACAAAGCAGAAAAGGGAATGAAAAAACAAAACTGATCACTGCTTTACACTGCTTGTAGAAAGAAATGTACTCACGTACGTATGTATGTTTACATTAAAGAATAAATTAAATTAAAGTAAGCAAAACATGCAAAACTAAATCAAATCAAATTTCTACCAACACCAATTATTATTAAACAGCGACAATTATGTACGCGCAAAATAAATAAAATTAATGTTATTGAACAAAATTATTAAACACAAAGAAATATACGTATTAAAAAAAAACAACACAAAAACACAACCGACACTGACAAAGAGACGAGATCAACTATATAGCGTCATCATAGAAATTAGGTCGGCGGGTACGTTGAATTGACGTACACAAGTGGCAAGTCGCTTTTGCGTTGTACTTGTGTGCGGTAATAAAACACCGTCATAGGAATTAGGTCGGCGGATACGTTGTATTGGCGTACACAGGTGGCAAGTCGCTTTTGCGTTGTACTTGTGTGCGGTAATAAAACACCGTCACGGAAATCGGGTCATCGTAGTCAGCGCATCCGTCGCATTCGTAGTTCAACGGGTACGTTGAATTAACGTACACAGGTAGCAAGTCGCTTTTGCGTTGTACTTGTGTACGGTGATAAAACGCCGTCACCGAAAGTAGGCCCCCGGATACGTCGAATTGACGCATACAAGTTTCAGGTCGCTTTTGCGCTGTATTTGTATGCGGCAATAAACGCCGCCAGAGAAATTAAACCCAAACGCCGTACAGAAAATTAGTCCTTCGTAGCCAGAGCAGACGCCGAGTAATATAAAATTCGACACATCGATCGTCGCCTTTGCACGGTATCGGCGCGGCGTGAAAGTACGCTGCCGGATAGGATAAGTACTAAGTATCCGAATCGTATTTTATAACTTAGTCTTAGATATATATATATATATAAAATTTACCTCAAATATTGTATTAAGATAAAAATAAAGTGGATTGTCAAAGAAATATACATGGAAGGTCTTGTTCTTATTTAAACTCCCGGAAATTCGACCTTTGTTAGCCACCTGCAAAATATAAATTTTTGTACACGAACTCCGGATACCGGCGAGCCGAAACCCTGGCTGAAAGGTTCGTTACAATGGCGCCCGAGCATAAAATACGACCGGATGAGTTTCCTTCCATGTGTTTGCAAATCCACTGCTTTTTCAAACGAGAGTATATATATTTACGAGAATACGCGGTTCCTCGAGGATCAAAGACACTATATTAATTATAAATATCAATTAATCAAGGCAATAGCCGCCCCCCCCAAATATTTTAGCCGTAAATTCTACAGCAGCAGCCCCCCGTAAATTCTACAGCAACAGCCCAGCCGTAAATTCTACAGCAACAGCCCAGCCGTAAATTCAACAGCAGCAGCCCCAGCAGCATACAGCAGATACAGTGAAAGTGTACCTATCCCATCCTTAGTGCGCGAAGTGAAAAACAAAACAATACCCAGTGAAATCAAACGATAGGAAAAAAAAAAGCGAAATAATAATAAACTTTAGTGAAAAAAAAAACCCAAAAGAAAAAAAAAGAAGAAAGAAAAACTAGACAAAAAAAAAAATAATAAACATAAATAATAAATAATAATAAGAAAAAAAAAAAACCATGGTGAATGTGTCGTGGTGCCATGGTCTAAGAAAGGAGGAGTTGGTCACGTATGGTGAAGAATTCGGCCTCGAGGTAACAGGAACAGTTGATGACCTACGGAAGAGGTTCAAAGTTTTCGTGGCAGAAGACCATACACCGGAAGTGAAGCAACGCTTGCTTGAGAGACTCGTCACAAGAGATCTTCATCACAGCATAGAACCCAGACAGACGGCACGGAAGAATCATCACAGACGGACGACAAAGCCGGGCCCTATCTCAGACCAGGCGGTGGTGAGGAGCAAATCGTGACAACGGCCGCAACTGCGCAGCCAGTACACAAGCCTGACGAAACCAGCTATCGGTTTTCTACCCAAGGGTTTAACGTACCAAATGACGGAACCAGCCCTTACAACCCTATAATAATGGAACAAGTTCGGAAGTGGTCCCTAAAGTACGACGGAGCTAAAGAGCCACTGGCCTTTATAGAAAGAGTTGAGGAACTAGCTGCAGCCTATGGAGTAGCCACCAACCATCTTCCCCGGGCAATGCCTGAACTATTAAAGGACAAGGCCTTAGCATGGTACCGGAACAACCATCAACAAGAAATTTCGTGGACCAAATTTAAGGGAAATTTCCTACGTTTTTTCCTTCCGCCACGTTACTTTGAAACTTTGGACGACGAAATAAGAAAGCGGTGTCAACAGCCTCGAGAGAAATTCAAGGAATTTTTGCTACCACTACAGACGATGATGCGTCACGCGAATTTTACCGAACAACAAATGTTAGAACGGATTTTTAGGAATTGTCGGCCGGAGTACCAATGGTACATTAAACGGAAAGATTTCTCGACACTAGAGGAACTAATTCAATTAGCGGAAGATCTGGAAGAGATACAACAACGGGAGCCCGAACGACCAGCAGCAATTAGAAATCATACCGAACAGTACCGGATGGTGGGGCCCACTCAAGGTGAAGAAAGAATCAACACTCGAACTGCTTGCCGACGCTGTGGCCAAGAGGGCCATTTTGCCGGGAACTGTCAGCATCCTCAGCGGTTGTTCTGCTGGGTCTGTGGCCGAATTGGAACACGTACCATAGCTTGTTGCCGTACATCGGGAAACGACAACGGAGACCGCCCAGAGCGAGGGGGGGCAGGTACTCCAGAAGATCCCCCTCGGCTGGCATAGAACAACATCACCTCCAACGCCCCTTCAGTCGAGTTTTCGCCAACGTTATCGTTGGGCAGAGAAACATAGCAGCCACCATCGACACAGGGGCAACCATAAGCTTCGTTAGGGAGGCATTCGCTGCGGAATTGGGTCACCAGGCCAAAAGGATATCGTATGGAGGTGAAGTAGCGTTAGCGGATGGCTCAATTAGGCCTCTCGAACACGCGGTGGAAACCGAATTAGAATTCAGAGACCTGAAATTGAAATTTCTGTTCGTAGTCATGCCTGACGCTACCGAAGACGTCGTTCTGGGGATAGATTTCCTCAAACGGTGTGGCGCCTCGCTAAATATCAGAGGCGAAATAATTACGATAAGAGAAGGCATACTGCACCAAACGGAAAGGTGCATGGTCAGCTCGATACACAACAAAAGACCCGGTGTAAAACAACAAGAAGGCCTAGGGTCCAATCCAGAGCAGCCACGCAGTCAACATCTTCGACAACGTCACCAACAGAACCCACAACTACGTCCACAGCAGCAGAGAAGTCGAAAGAAACACCATATAAACCGACCCTACACCCAACAAATAAGTCCAGTCCGGAGAAGCAGCATAGAAACTCAACTAGTTAACGCAGCAACAGAGCCACTTCCAGTCATCTCGGCAGAGCCCACACTCGAATCAGCGGCAGAGCCCACACACGCATCAGCGACAGAGCCCACACCTGAATCGTCGGCAGAACCCTCACTCGAATCAGCGGCAGAGCCAACACTCGAATCATCGACGGAGCCCACACTCGAATCAGCGGCAGAACCCACACTTGAATCATCGGCAGAGCCCTCGCCCACAGCAGCGGCAGAGCCTACAGCAGAGCAACAATCTTGCTCAGAAGAGGTAATAAATCGATTTTTAATCCAAGAACTTCCAAAATTTGATAGGCTAGAAGGGGTCACACATATCACCAAACACGCGATAACCATGTCTGACGATCGACCGATCAAGCAGCGATACATCCCGCGAAACCCGGCCATGCAAGCGATTATTGACGAGGAAATTGATAAACTGTTGACCAAAGGATGCATCGAACCATCCCGCAGTCCTTATAGTGCACCGATCGTTTTAGTGCGAAAGAAGACGGGTGCCTGGCGACTCTGTATAGATTATCGCCAGCTCAACGCCAGATCAGTACCGGACGCCTATCCTCTGCCTAGAATAACGCACATCTTGGACCGATTACGAAACGCGAAATTTATTAGTAGTCTGGATTTGAAAGATGGATATTGGCAAATACCAATGGAGGCCAATAGCAAGCAATTTACGGCCTTTACCGTACCGGGCCGTGGCCTTTATCAGTGGAAGGTCATGCCTTTCGGACTCCATTCGGCACCAGCAACATTCCAGCGGGCCCTAGATCAAGTTATCGGAGCAGAAATGGAGCCTCATGCCTTCGCCTATCTAGACGACATAGTTGTAACGGGCTCCACCCTAGACGAACACATGCAAAACTTGCAGGAGGTATTCCGACGACTACGTGCAGCTAATCTGAGAATTAATCCGGAAAAGTGCGAATTCTTCCGGACCAAGTTAAAATACTTAGGGCACGTCGTCGGCAGCGAAGGCATTCAGATCGATCCAGAGAAAGTGGCGGCTATCCAGGACTTGGTACCCCCAGAAAATATTAGAGGAGTGCGGCGGTTTCTAGGCGTTGCTTCATGGTACAGACGATTCGTTCCAGATTTCGCAGCAATAGTGCAGCCGCTGACGGCCTTGTTGAGAAAGGGCAAGCACTGGAGATGGGGCGATGACCAGCAGAGGGCATTCGAGACCATGAAAAAGAAACTAACGGAGGCACCCATACTCTTATGCCCAGATTTCAGCCAGACATTCACCCTCCAGACCGACGCCAGTGATTTGGGCCTAGGCGCAGTTTTAACCCAAGTCATAGAAGGAGAAGAGCGTGTGATCGCTTACGCTAGCCGAAGCCTAAACAACGCTGAGAAAAATTACTCGCCAACAGAGAAAGAATGTCTGGCCATTGTATGGGGAATCAGGAAGATGCGGCCCTACCTAGAAGGGTATAAATTCATAGTAGTCACGGATCATCTTTCGCTCAAATGGTTGAACTCAATCGAGAGTCCCACCGGACGAGTAGCCCGATGGGCCCTAGAGCTCCAGCAGTATCAGTTCACAATTCAATACCGGAAGGGGAAGAACAACGTAGTAGCCGACGCCCTGTCCAGACAACCTAGAGAGATTATTCAAATGGCAACAGCGAATAACAGATCCGACGAAACCTGCACCTGGTTGGAGAAGAAGAAGGACGAAGTTCGAAACGAACCCGCAAAGTATCCAGATTTCTCCGAAGTAGCAGGGCACTTATACCGTCATCTACCAGGACACACAGGTGACGAGGATTGTGCTCAGTGGAAACTTTGCGTAGCAACGCCGCTCCGGAAGCGCGTCATGGAAGAAAATCATGACAGCCCGAACGCTGGTCATCTAGGCATCCGGAAAACCATCTCCCGCATAGCCAACCGGTATTATTGGCCCGGCATGTTCCGGGATATAAGTCGGTACGTGCGAAGCTGTGACTCCTGTCAACGATATAAAGCAAGCCAACAAGCACCAGCGGGGGAAATGTTGACAACCATTCCAAATGAGCCATGGTCCACCGTATGCGCAGATTTTATCGGGCCACTACCACGATCCAAACACGGAAACACTATGTTGCTGGTGTTCTTTGATAAGTTCTCAAAATGGACCGAATTAATACCCCTTAGAAGGGCGACGGCAGAAGGGGTCGTCAAAGCATTTCGAGAAAGGATCGTGGCAAGGTACGGAGTTCCCAAAACATTCGTTACGGACAACGGGACCCAGTTTAAGAGCAGGATAGTGAAGAACTACATGGATGAGATTGGAGTACGACAGCAATTTACAGCACCCTACACTCCCCAAGAAAACCCTACGGAGCGAGCAAATCGGACAATCAAAACGATGATGGCGCAACTGGTCAACAATAATCACAGAGTATGGGACGACAACCTACCAGAGATTTCGCTAGCCATCAATACCAGCACATCGGAGTCAACCGGCTACAGTCCAGCATTTCTCACCCAAGGACGGGAGCCCCGCTTACCAAGAGCACTGTACGACGAAGTGACCCAAGGCACCGGCACGCCAAGCCAACAACCGGAGGCAAGAGCTGCACAGCTGCAAGAAATCTTCAAGATCGTCAGGCACAATCTCTCTAAAGCATCGCAGGACCAAGCCAGGCACTACAACCTGAGGAGGCGACAGTGGAAACCTAACGTCGGAGAACTGGTGTTAGTGAAACAGCACCCACTATCCAAGGCCATCGATAGTTTCGCAGCCAAGCTCGCGCCCAAGTATGCGGGCCCGTACACAATCGCAAGTTACATTTCTCCTGTAATTTGTAATCTCAAGGGAGTCTGTGACAGAATTATACGCACAGCTCACCTGAGCGAAATTAAGCCATTCATTTTATAGAATTTAAACCTCTGTTCTGTTACAAAACTAATTCCTTACTTTTCTACAATTTTTAGTCGTCAACATACCCACAAAGCAACAAAAACTAAGCCTGGACGAGCAATAATTAGAGGCACCACGATCGCTACAGCAAGTTACATCCCGATAATCAGCAGAGTCTGCTTCAAGTATGACAACGACGAGAATTAAGGTGGCGAAGCATACAACACGAACATTATCATCACTGCAACAATAAGTCCTGAGAGTAGCGATGCAGCCATCACAAACTCTAATAACAGCGATGGGTGTGTCACTTCTAATAGTGAGGATACCTCCGATGGTTAATCACTGAACCTATATATATCTTGAGTATTGCGAAGAAAAACTGCCTACAGTGATGCTATAGCCTCGAGCACCGTTTCTGATGGAAAAATATATCACCTGGACCTGCGTTTTTAAATGCCAGTCTTCTAGATTGCAGAGCCTCCGCACTGCATTTGTTCAAGTAAAATCCGTTTCGCCGCGGGAGTAAGCGGGAAATGTGAGGATGGAAGTCAGTGGGCTTCGTTTCCACCCACAATTTTCATAGCAGCGCGTCGAAACGCCCGAAAACATAAGCAAACGTATTTATTGGTTTTATTTAACTTCACGAATTATGTATTTATTTCTTAATATCATTTCGTTTATTTATCTAAATCCATTTTTATGAATTATTAATCATAAATATGTATAACATAAGTTAAAACCTTTAGTTAAGTTCATTACGTTAGCGCGGGGCGACGCGTAAAAAACGCCATAGTAGTAGAATAGACATAAGCTAAACGCGAAGAATTGGCATACGGTAGCCCTGCCCCACAGCTGTCACCACGATCCACAGTAAAACAGCTGTTTGAGCTTTTTGTGGGAAAAGCTAGAACATTAGAAAAGAAGGTGACTTGGCAAAGGTTTGGTTTTTAGTTAGGCATTCTTCTGAGGATCACAGCCAGCAACAGGTCAACAGCTCCGGACAACAGCAGCAGCCGTAAGATAAACACTAACCATAACTTCTTTCCCCATTTTCTCTTAGGTTGCAGCTCGTATACAAGTTACAAGTCGCTCTTGCGTTGTACTTGTATACGATAGGGAAACACCGTCATAAGTAATAGGTCGCCGTAGTCAGTGCGTCCATCGCAAGAGGAGGTTGACGAACACGTTGTATTGACGCCGGCAAGTTACAAGTCGCTTTTGCGTTGTACTTGCGTGCGCTAATAAAACACCGTCATAGGAACTAGGTCGACGGGTACGTTGAATTGACGTACGTAAGTGGCAAGTCGCTTTTGCGTTGCACTTGTGTGCGGTAATAAAACGCCGTCATAGGAATTAGGTCGGCAGGTACGTTGAATTGACGTACGCAAGTGGCAAGTCGCTTTTGCATTGCACTTGTGTGCGGTAATAAAACGCAGTCATAGAAATTAGGTCGGCGGGTGCGCCGAATTGACGCCGACAAGCTACAAGTCGCTTTTGCGTTGTACTTGTGTGCGGTAATAAAACACCGTCATAGGAATTAGGTCGACGGGTACGTTGAATTGACGTACGCAAGTGGCAAGTCGCTTTTGCGTTGCACTTGTGTGCGGTAATAAACCGCCGTCATAGAAATTAGGTCGGCGGGTACGTTGTGGTGACGTACACAAGTGGCAAGTCGCTTTTGCGTTGTACTTGTGTGCGGTGATAAGACGCCGTCACGGAAATCAGGTCATCGTAGTCAGCGCATCCGTCGTAATCTTAGCTCAATATATAGCGTCATCATAGAATTAGGTCGGCGGGTACGTTGAATTGACGTACACAAGTGGCAAGTCGCTTTTGCGTTGTACTTGTGTGCGGTAATAAAACACCGTCATAGGAATTAGGTCGGCGGATACGTTGTATTGGCGTACACAGGTGGCAAGTCGCTTTTGCGTTGTACTTGTGTGCGGTAATAAAACACCGTCACGGAAATCGGGTCATCGTAGTCAGCGCATCCGTCGCATTCGTAGTTCAACGGGTACGTTGAATTAACGTACACAGGTAGCAAGTCGCTTTTGCGTTGTACTTGTGTACGGTGATAAAACGCCGTCACCGAAAGTAGGCCCCCGGATACGTCGAATTGACGCATACAAGTTTCAGGTCGCTTTTGCGCTGTATTTGTATGCGGCAATAAACGCCGCCGGAGAAATTAAACCCAAACGCCGTACAGAAAATTAGTCCTTCGTAGCCAGAGCAGACGCCGAGTAATATAAAATTCGACACATCGATCGTCGCCTTTGCACGGTATCGGCGCGGCGTGAAAGTACGCTGCCGGATAGGATAAGTACTAAGTATCCGAATCGTATTTTATAACTTAGTCTTAGATATATATATATATATAAAATTTACCTCAAATATTGTATTAAGATAAAAATAAAGTGGATTGTCAAAGAAATATACATGGAAGGTCTTGTTCTTATTTAAACTCCCGGAAATTCGACCTTTGTTAGCCACCTGCAAAATATAAATTTTTGTACACGAACCCCGAATACCGGCGAGCCGAAACCCTGGCTGAAAGGTTCGTTACAACATATATTAATACATTTAAATGTTTATTTTAATAATTATTTATTACAGGTTACCTCATGGTATGATTCATTTGCATGATTATAAAACCTCTCCAACTTAAAATATTTTAATAGTTGGTATAGGAAATTGTTCGCAATGAAATGGTCTATAAAAACCATCTAAAGTGTTTTTTCAATAAAATCAATAAAAAAAGTTATAGCCCTTAAATGATATTTTACTCGAAAATGTCAGCCTTTTTTTTATTATAACTTTTTCGTTTTAAAGGTTACGGTAAAAAGCATTTCTATGAAATTGTAGAGAATTCAATTTTCTACAAAAAAAAGTCAAAAAAAGACTTACGGCTCTCAAGATATTGCAGAAAAACTATTTACAACCCTTTTTCCAAATGGCGGCCAAATGGGTGGCTTTCAACCCCGAAAACCGAGTTTTATACTCACGCTGATCCCTCCTACAAAACAAAAAAAAAAAATCTTGTCCTTCCCAAAATGCAAGGTTCAGCCAAAATTTTGTAACATTTCAATGGACTATTAATGTATTACCAATTCAGCTAGCAAAAAAATTGAAATCAAAATTAAAAAATTTTGAATTATTTAAAAGAAATGGCTCACATAGTCAGTATGAGATGTTCAAATAAATAGCACAAATACTAAAATTTGGAATTTTTTTTATTTTCAATGTTAAAATCTAAAAAAATCTGAATGTAAATGATTAAGTATAGTTAATTAATATTTTGAACTAAGTCCCTTATTTTGCATGAACGCTTCGCATCTTCGGCTCAAGCTCTCCAAAAGCCTTTGAGACCTCTCCTTACGAATGAACACCAAGTTCCTTGAGCTGCAGTCCACAAATCGTCAAAAGTTTTAATATTCTTATTCCTTAGTTTTGCCTCTACATCACCATAAATTTTCTTTGGAATTATGGTCGGGACTTTGAACTGGCCAGTCCAAAACACTTATTTTCTCTCGCTGAAGCCTGGGTTTGAAGTTGGCCGTATGTTTCGGGTCATGAAGGTCCATTTTATTGGCATAGAATGCAGAATATGGGCTTAGCGTGTCACTGAACTTAATAGGAAGACGGCTCAATGCAGCAAATCTGTATGGGCGTATTGCTAGAAAAAAGTCGCTCCTGTCAAAAAAAAGCACGTGATGAAGCGTTTGTTCTTTGCCAAGGAACATCGGAGAAAGAGTGTCCAGTTTTGGAAAAATATACTTTGGACTAAAGAGACAAAGATAAATCAACTTCGTACAGATGGAAAGGGATTTGCTAGTCGGCCGAAAAGTCAAACCTTGAATCCAAGGTTCACCAGGAAAACAGTACCCAAGTCGAGTTGCGTGTTCCAGAAACAAAGTCAGTAATAAACATTTGAATTAAATTCACCTAGAAAAAGTTAAAGTGAACTTTTTAATGAAACGCACAAATGTAGGTAAAATATAAAAATAGTAAATAAAATCAAGTAAATTAAATAAAAGTGGAAATTTTAACCATTGACATTGAAAGTTTGCCTTCCACAATCATCCTTGCAGTGTTGGCTCCTTTAGAACCACCAACTTTCGTGTTGAATATATAAATCCATTTTCATTTGAATTAGAAGTTGAAGATAGTTAAATGACATTTATAAACGTCTTTGAATAAACAATTTTTAATTTCTTGAAATCATTTACTTTAAGATGTAGTCCAATTTTGATCATATATAGCCATATATTTTAAGAGAGTATAAAACTTGCATACTTGTACATGATTTTACTTACAAGTTAAGAGAAATCAATCTTTGTATACAAAATAAGGCAGTTCCCAATATTGGGTTATATAGGCGGTTAAGGTGGGCGTGGTCAGATCTTTCTGAATTTTTTTTTTGTTCTTAAATATGACACTAATATTAAATGTGACAAATTATAACTCCATAACAACGTTTCTCAATATTAGGTTATATGGGCGGTTAAGGTAGGCGTGGTCAGACCTTCCTGAAATTTTTTTTTGTCCTTAAAAATGACACTTCTAAATGTGTCATATTAGAACTCTATAACTACGTTGCTCAATATTGGGTCATATGGGCGGTTGAGGTAGGCGTGGTCTGATCTTTCCAAAATGTTGTTTTATTCTTATATATGACATTACTACTAAGTGTGCCAAATAAGAACTCTATAACTACGTTTCTCAAATTGGGTTATATGGGAGGTGAAGGTAGGCGTGGTCAGATCGTTCCAAAATTTTGTTTTATTCTTATATATGACATTACTACTAAATGTGCCAAATTAAAACTCTATAACTACGTTTTTCTAATTTATGCCAAAATTTTAGCATTTCCAACCAGTGTGCACTGTATTGAACAGTAAACTCAGTAAAATTACTATGAAGAAATTTCCTTTGAATATTTACATACGAATAGAGTGCACAGCTTAAAAAAGGTTCCAGATCAACACAGCATATTCAAACCTAGGACTATGGAAACAAACTGTTTGCGCCGTTCGCAGGTTTGATATAGGAAGCTAAAATTTTGGAACAATTTTCTTCAAACCCGCAAAAAAAAAGAGTGTATTTCCACATTTTTAGCCACATGAAAAATGTGGGCGTGGTTTGACAACAGGAGGTCGCCTCTCACATATAAAAAAAAAAATATCTAAAACGCTATATTTTGGCTCCTAAGGTAGATTTTTAGTTATTATTAAACCTCAGCTAAAATATAGGCAGAAAAAATATAAAAGCCATCCACAAAACTTAAAATAAAAAACATTTATATATGGCTGAACTTTATTTCGAATTGGTGCATATGAGAACAAAATTAAGATTGAGCTAGGCTTTAATTAAATTTGGTAAACGGATGTAGATCATAAATATCTAAAATTGTAGCATATGTGGGCGGAATTGGAGAAGTGGGCAAGGCACTATTCAATAATTGAACATTTTGATGCAATATAATTCGAAAACGGCACCTACGATTTTCATAAACATTTTAAAGATAGTACCACAGAAAGCAGTCATCATAATAAGCTAAGCCACTATACTGGCATAGCCTACAATTTTTATAAACGTTATAATAAGAGAACTAACAACGCAGTCGTTATAAAATTTAACATGACATACTTGCTATAAAATATCTCATAACGAAAAGTAGGCGCAATAGCACCTGTGGGCGTTGCACCTCCTATACTTGCAAAAAAGTTGAATGTTATACTTAGTGTGATTTGAGAAGATGTTTTAAAAATTTGGTGTGGAAGTGTAGGTTACTATAAGTTTTGAAATTAAATGGAGTTCGACCAGATTTCAAGCAAAAAGCAAAAAATGATATACAGCTATGGATATATAAATGGCACATTTTTTTATATTTTCTTTCTAATGCTACAGTATCGTAAATATTATTAACAAACAACAAGTGTTTGGTTTTTTGCAAAGATATATCCTTCATATTTAATAATAATACGAACTTCAGCTATAATCCATTAACCAAAACAAAAAAAATTATCAAAATGTAAATAAACTGATGAAATGAGCGGGACACATAAATGGCACAATCTGGAGAAAAAGAAAAAATATCGTGTTCAAATTGCATTTGTTGACTTTTTGGTATGCAAAAACATTTAGATCATTGAGATCTTGTGCTGTATACTTTGTTTTTGATGATAGCTTTACACGTGCGACCCACACTCTCCACAATTTTTCGCGTTTTGTTTTGGATATGACATACTAATCTTTCTGTGCAGCAGACCAAATATCGGCCATATTTGTATAATTTTTTTTTACGATTTCAACCTTGACTTCGTTCTACAGGTTCTCTATTGAAATTAAGTCAGGGCTCCGTGCTGGAAAATCCAAAACATCGATCTTTTCCGCACAAAACCCATTATTTTGTACTTTGGAGGAGTATTTAGTGTCATTATATGGCAAAAATGTCCACTTAATTGGCATGGAATGAAGTGCATGTGGTTCCATATGGTATGTCAATGTGTCCAAATATTGGAACACGATATTTTCTCTTTTTCTCCAGATTGTGCCATTTATGTGTCCCGCTCATTTCATCAGTTTTTTTACATTTTGATAATTTTTTTTTTTGGTTAATGGATTATAGCTGAAGTTCGTATTATTATTAAATATGAAGGATATATCTTTGCAAAAAACCAAACACTTGTTGTTTGTTAATAATATTTACGATACTGTAGCATTAGAAAGAAAATATAAAAAAAATGTGCCATTTATATATCCACAGCTGTATATAGTGAACTAAATAAGTAATTCTAATAAAATTAGGTATATAGATGTCGGTTACTATAAGTTTTGAAATTGTTTTGATTTCGACGGGATTGCATTAGGGGGCGTGGCCTTTTCAAACAAGCAATAACGTTTAATGTTGTACTTAATGTACTATAGAAGTAATTCTAATGAAATTTGTGTCCGACTTGTTTTATGAAGGTATAATGTGCCGTATTGCAAAAAATAAATTTTTTAACTCTTTCTATAAGAAACTTGCAAAATTATTTAAATCATAACATAAAGTACCATATGTGAAGTTGGCACAGCATTTATCAATTTTCCACATAAAAATTATTGTGCTATGATGTGCCGTATCATAAAAAAACTTCAACTTAAGAAATCTATAAATCATACAAAAATGTGGCTGAAGTTAGCTCAGATTTTTTCGATTTTCCAAACAAAAATTAATATGCTGTATTGTCCTGACTTGTGCTATGATGCGCCCTATTGCAAAAAAAATTATTTCAACTTTTGCTACATGAAACTTGCAAAAATCTATAAATCATACAAATGCGTAAGTGTGAAGTTGGTCCAGCATTTATCGAATTTCCAAAAAAAAATTGTTTGTTCGTGTTGTGCTATGATGTGCCACAAGGCATCTATTTGCTTTGAACTGATCGCCGCCACCGCGAATTGAATATGCTATGTTTCATGGAATCGACTTCACAGCAGTTGTGTGTATTGACAATGAAGTTAATAATATGGCATCGTCTATGGCAGGAGTGAAGCCATATTTTTTGGCCGACGGTCAATGCCTGGAAATGCACCAAAAAAGCCTAAAAAAGATTTGCATGAATTTGTGTCGGAAGTTGTCCATTTTTTGACGAAATTTGATACTGAAATGCAACTGCGAAATGGTTACCAAGTAATTTTGAAGTTGAAAACTTTTCAAAAAAATTGAATAAACGTTCGCAGGGTTTCACCAAAACTAAATGCTGATATTTTTGTGCTAATAATAAAAGAATTCAGGCTATTAAGGGCTAATGGGTAGGGATAGTGGGTAATTGTATTATGGATAAATGTGGGTGAAGGAATATTAATGGGGGTCCGTCTTACATTTTACTCTTCTAGGAGCGTTCCATAAGGATCTGTCTAAGGTCCGGTCCTGTTTTCAATATATGTAAATTCATTGGTTTTGCAACCTTTTAAAGGCAAAATTACAGCGTTTGCAGATGATACTGCCCTTACTTATTCTAGTAATAGCCTTGTTAATGTATTTCTAGATGTCAATAGTGACTTAGATATTCTAAGGAGATGGTTTAGTGCTCATAAACTTTTGATAAGCAATAAAACAAAATTTATGGTTTTTAATATTAAAAATACACTATCGCAAGACTTACCGTTGTTTTATCACTCCCCAAATTGCCCAAGATTTTGTTTGAGTATCTCTGGCGATGGTAAATACTTTCATAATGATGCAAGCTGTTGCGATAAATGTTTTAAGATTGAGACAGTAGACAATTTTAAATATTTGGGAATTACATTGGATCAAAAGCTAAACTGGGAACATCACACACTGTATTTAAAACAATATACTAACTACTTTAGTAAGACAAATCTACCACCTTAGTCTTTATTGTAACCAATCTGTTTTGAAAGTAGTTTATGATGTTCTACTTAAGTCGAAACTTCAGTATGGATTATCTTGCTGGGGTGGTGCTTATTTTAATAAAATTCAATCCTTGTTAATTAAACAAAAGCATGCAATAAGAATCATCTGTAAAGTAAATCGTAGAACGCCTAGTTTTGTTTTGTTCAAATATCTAAATATTCTCCCGCTGAGACATCTGTACTGTTACAAAGTTCTGAAAATATTTTTTGATAAATGTGGGTTTTATTCGGTAAGACTACATGATAATTACAACCTACGAGTTAACACTGCTCATTTTGTATCAATCCCTACAATTTATAAAACTCACTTTGAACGTTTCTACTTTGTCACAGCACCTAGTCTGTTTAATTTATTACCGGAAAATATAAGATGTGAAAGAGTGAAAACTACATTCCTCAATTATGCGAAAAAATGGCTTTTTTCTTTTGACCATTAGGAAATTAATATTTTTGGTCCTGCGGTCTAACTTGAATATTGTTACCTATTTCATTTAATTTTTGAATATTGTATTGCATTCCATTTTTAAATAATTTCATTTAAAATGTATTTTAATTTTTGTCCTATTTGAAGATTTTAGTTTATATTCCAAATTTATTTATTTTCATTTAATTGCATTTCCCCATCACAATCGCCTCTTGTCATTTGGACAATAGATTGTGCGTAAACTATTTTATGCTAAAAAAAAATATAAATATCTACACTTATGTTTATTTATCTGAAAGTTTTTTTGTATAAAATAAAGAATACAACAAAAAAAAACAAAAAAAAAGCTGGACAGCTGAGTAGTTATAGAATTTCATCTTATTTGTTTAATTTAGACCTCAATGGGCGCTATTTATCACTACCTCACCCTCTGAATTTTTTTGGCCATTGCATTTTTTTATGGAACCTTACAAAATAAGAAGTTCTAGCGTGTCCAAACCCATCTCCATAGCTTTTCCATAGCTAATGTATAGGTACCTTTTAAACTAATTTCGGGCGACAGTTTTCTACTAAAGTAAACCTGTGTATTAAATTTATTTCCATTGTTGCTTATGATCTTATAGTAATTCGAATTGCCCAGGAAAATTTTAGTAATTATTCTCTCGAATATCAAGTGTCTTAATATTTTACCATAATAAACAAAACTAATAAGGACACTTTCTACCTAATCTACTAACATTTAGGGGAAATATTAGACTGTTTGTTCAATTGTTGAGACTATGTGCGCTTGTTATATTTTTGTGGTAAAAATCTAGGTTATCAAATTAGAAGATTTGAGAGAGTAATAATAGAAATGTGTCTGAACGAGGCATATAATTTGACTCATAAAAACTTCTTCAAGATAAAACTTTAGCAATTTTATGGCGCGAAATTATCCATTGCTTTTAGCTTTGGTTTCTCACATCACCACATTTTTGTTAAAAAAAAAACATTTTTATGATAAAACTTACTAATGGATATTTGCCCTTTGCAATTTTTTTATCACCTCTATTCAGTAAACTTTATTTATTTCTTTTAAGGTTTTCCAGTGGAAGAAACAAAAAGCCATATTATTCCCATTGTAATTGGAGATCCTGCTAAAACAACACAAGCATCGGACGTTTTGCTTCAACAGTTTGGTCACTATATTCAAGCAATAAACTACCCTACGGTTCCCCGTGGTAAAGAAAAACTTCGACTGGCTCCTACACCATTCCACACATACGATATGATAAATACATTGGTTTCTGATATGAACAAAGTTTGGAATTTATTAGACCTACCAAAGGATGGGCCCATAAGTAGTAACCAATGCTTCTTTTGCAGCAAGGGAGATGTTATGACAATAAATGACGATTGCTTTAAAAATGCATCTTCAGTTCTTCAGTGTGCAATTCCAGACTGTCCAAGGCTTGTATCTGTTATTTAAAAGCCTTGATGTTTGATATAAATAAATATTACTGAAATTTTTAATGTATTTAAAATTCTGTTAACGATATTTTGGTGGTTGATGTTAAGTATAAAACAATTGAATAGAAAATTTCAAGTTTTGCATTTCCTAATATGTGCCTGAATATTATGTGTATTATTAGAATTAATGGAACAGGTTTACTTTAGCTGACATTGTCCAATTTTTTTTTTTTAGGGGTAAAAGGGGGCTAAAAATAAATAAAAAGTATGAAAAAAAAGTGTCGCTCAGATCTAGTTTCGGAGATATAGCCATCGGAAGTTCCGGATATAGCTTTCGTAAAAACTATCATAAGTTGGGAACCCCTGTATGGATATCAAAAATATGGATGCCATAAGAAAGATAATTTAATGGCTTTCAATAATGGTATGTGAAGTATTGAAATTCAACCTATATTTTTGGAGATATGATATGCACACGGTTCGCTTCAAGCAAGGTCAAGATCGAAAAAATTCTCAACAGAATCTGACAATGCACAATTATTATTAAGTGTCCGGAGAATCCAAATACATGATCCGCAAAATCGGAGTTGCTCATTTACTCGTTTTATGGTCATTTTAAGCTGAACACTTTTACCGAAAAAAGGGTCGCTTCAAGCAAGATCAAGATCGAAAAAATTGTCAACTAAATCTGACAATGCATAATTATTATTTAGTGTCGTGAGAATCTTAAAACATGTTCCGCAAAATCCTACCTGATCATTTACTCGTTTTGTGGCTATTTTAAGGTGAACACTTTTACCGATAATTTTAATAAAATCATGAAGCGAACCGTGTACTGATGCTTTTAGGGTGCGTTTACTGTCGGTCGTTTTTTGTAGCGCTACACGACAGCTTTAGAAGCGACGGCGATACCATCGAAAACGCAAGCGACGTGAGTGTTTACTGTCAGGCGATTTCACATAGCGCGACATTTCGGCTTTTTAACCGATCGCAACCCGATTGGCGATTAGTTTCATTCGTGTGGAAGTACTGGTAGAGTAGGCATTTATTATTGAAAGGCAGTTTTTATTGCTTAAAAATATATGAAATATATTCCTGATAAAAATTTTGCTACACCTAACGATAAGCAGAGGTCGAAAAATTTTTTTTATATTACCAGCGGCCCGTTTTGTGCCTTTTTTTTAACTAACTTGTTTCTTATTGGTCTGACTTTGATTTATGTTAGGAAAAATTGTAGAATACCTGAGTTTGTATAAAAAATGTTTGATAAATTTTTACGTGTGACCGGCCTCTTTCATGATAAAATGCAAAATATTGTAAAGCCTACTTTTAACCTTAAATATTTTTAAAAGGGTTGAACTAACGTGATAAGGGGCGTTAATTTATTTTTTGAAAATTGTCTTATCTCTATCTTTTTGGACAAATTTAATTTCTGTCCGGATAATAGGAAGCAAGATAATAGCGACAAACTGTTTTTTGTTACCTTTGACCTTGAATATCAGTATGTCACAGAAAATTTGACCTTTCCGCATCGATAGGTGATCAATTTTTTTGGAAATGGGTCCAAAATGGTATCTTCCGGGTTCCGTTTCAAATTATGTTAAAAACCCATTTTCGACCTTTCTGATCGATTGGTGCAAACAAATTTTTTCGAAAATGGATCCAATAAGGTATCTTCCGGAGCCGTCTCAAATTATGTTAAAAATCCAATTTCCAGCTTTCTTCATTAATTGGTGCAAACATTTTCTTTTCGTAAATGTGTCCAAAACTCCTGGGGTCCGGGCCGTCCCGAATTATCTTAAGAATGCATTTTCTACCTTTCCTCATCGATTGGTGCAAAAAAAAAAAATTTCAAAAATGGGTCAAAAACGGTTTCTTCCGGAGTTCGGGGCTATTCCAGTCTATGTCAAAAATCTACTTTGGACCTTTCCTTTCAATTCCAATCCATTTTCAACCTTTCCTCATCGTAACAGTATCACCAACATTGATTTTCACTTACTATTTTTATTTAGTCATTCGCCGTCGCTCCAAAAGTTCAAAATGTTTTGGTTGCAGATTTTCGTAGCAAGTGACGGCGCACAGTGTGTCACTTTCATAGTATCTGCGGCCAAAAATAGTAAAGGTTGTTCAATTGTAGTGAAATTCGGTATATGATGTTGTTTTGGCATAATTAAGAAAAATTACAAAAATCACTCCATTGACACTCCCACCTCCAAATTAACATTTTATATGGTTTAAGTTCGTTATTTTTGACACTAGAAAGATTAAATTTGGTGTTTGATGTTTTTTGGCATTGTTAAGAAAACTTAAAAATCACAAAAATCTAACCATTGCCACGCCCACCTCCCTTACAAATTAAAAATTTTAGTTGCTTTAAGTTTGTTTTTTTGACACTAGAAAGATAAAATTTGGAATGTGAGATCGTAGTAACATATTTATTCATTATTGAAAAAATGAGATTTCCAAGCCTATTTTAAAAGTGATGACGTTAGCCTTAATGAATCATATTATGAGCCGTTAACAACGAAATTATTATATTATTTACACATTATATAATAATTAAACATTATGAACTTTATCATTCAGCAAAGACCAATATTGTAAATTTTTACTTATTGATCAATGCTATTTTTTATCCAACAAACATGACAAAGATAACAAATGGAACAATTTAACCTGGTAATTGGTTACATGTTTCGGCTTTTACCACATAGCCTCATCAGACCAGTTTTGGTTAATGCTGTACATGGACTCGAACCCCTGACCGTTCATGCATTGCAATTGCATATTTTACGACGGCCGCTCTAACACTTGAGCTACTGAGGAACTGACCTCGAGGTGTACAAAGTGCGTATATTACATATGTTATCTTTTGTCACTTTCTCGCTTGTTATCATAGCTGCTAAGCCATTGGCTTAGAGACATGCTATGATTTTTATTTTTCGAAAATTGTGGTGTGACTGTAAGTTCATAATGTTTAATTAATCAGTCGCTAAAATCAACTTTCTTAAAACATAATTATATATGGGCATTTCCAATCTGACGTTACGTGACATTTGTTCGAAAAAATACTTTAAAAAAACATGAAAAAGTCAAATTTTTAAAAAGTTTTTTTTTAAATTTTCATAGTAATTAAGTAATACTACAGTGGTCGGCATATATATTTTGACAAATATGTGCGTTTTAGTGTTCTTTTTGCAATGGCAAACTGTCAATGCTAACGGTACTATATACTTATGTAAAGGAAATAACACATGCTAGGCGTCAAAAAGAACAAAAAAGCTGCGTATTTTCTCTGCTGATTTAAGTGCTGCAGTATATTTAAAAGATAAAAAACCATTTTGTGGGTGGCATAAGAATTTTGACAATTTTTATGTCACAAGTTTACTTTGGGAGTGCCGCTCGTATTTTAATAAAATCCTAATTTCTTACGAGGCTTTCAATACTAAACACGAATATGGAATCAAAAGTTGAGTGACTCATCTAGTTTCGGAGATATAGCCATTAGAAGTTGGGGACATAGCTTTTAATAAAATCATTGTCATAATTTGGGAACCTCTAGATCAACTTTCAAAATATGGATGTCAGATGAAAGATAATTTAATGAACTATAACATAAACTCATAAAAGTTTGAAATAGTAACGTTATAATTGACAGTTAGCCATTGCAGAAAGAACACTAAATGGCACATATTTGTCAAAATACATATGCCGACCACTGTATGTTAAGTAAAAAAATTGGCAAAAATCGATCTTAAGGCCTTAAAGATATAAGCAAAAAGGATTTGAAATAACACAAGTTTATTTTCCAAGTTATAAAATTTAAAAATTTTTCTCGATTACTTTGTTATTAGCCTTAGTATCTGACGTTACGTTATTTGGCGTTACGTTACTTAAATTACCATTGAAAAATTTTTAGTCAAGATTGTTTTTAAAAAATTATTTAACTCAAATACAACATCAAGAGGCAAAGCCTAGGCTACAAAATTTTTATTTAGAGTGCATATTTAGGTGCGTGTGTTTGTGATCGCGCAGCTAGCTTCTAAACGACTTGAACCAAGTTTTTTTTTAAATGTTTCATATGGTCTGAAACAGGTTCTTAGCATAGTTTTATTTTAAAAAAAATGTGCGATGACACGCCCCTCATATAAAAATAAAATCAAATTCGTCATATCTCTTCCACGATATCTTTCCATCGCAACTAAGGAAAGCTTTCAACTCTTTAACATAATTAATTTTTAATATTTCTCTTTAATAATACAAGTAAAAAAAAAACTGTTGGTTAACTTTTAATTTTTTTATCTGGGTGGACTTTTCTGTGGAAATGCTCATATGGGCATTTCCATGGTGTCGAATGGGACAGTCGTACACTTTTAAAGTGGAATAAAAGTCAAAGTAAAACACTTTTTTTTTCTTCTGTTACTTAAAGAAATAGCCCTTTGGTAGCACTTATATAGTGGTAAATTTCATGGCAGACGTACTACCGGTTCTAAGATAAAGGCAATAAAAGAGCGATTCGAATGGGACAAAAAATGGAAGTGTTTTTCATGGCCATTTATAGAAAAGCATAAGTCAGCGAAACCTACCAACATTTTTTAACGCAACTAATGTTATGGAATAATAGCACTTTTTATTAAATTTCGTTTAATCGAAAAATCTTTTTTATTTTTTTTCTTACAAAGTATAATATGATTCGTGACGGGACATTCGAATGGGACATATTTTTCAATTACGGTTTACTTGGTAAATTTTCCATATATTTTTTGTATTTGAGACTTATATGGTAATTAAAAAACAAATTTAGTATTAATCACTGTCGAATTAAATTAGTGAGATCAATTTTAATTAATTTAATTTAAATTTAAAACATTTTTCTTAAAAGAATATGAAACTTTTATTTTTGCTGCTTAAACGTTTTTTCCTATAAGGGGCGTGACATCGCCCCACTAAAAAAAATTTCTCTTATCAGGAATCAGCTTATCCCCATACCAAATTGGATTATAATTGGTGGAGCGACTCTGTGGCTGCGTTTAAACTATTTTGGGCGGTGCCACGCCTACTTAAAGGACTTGGGGGTCTCTTATAACCTTTTTATGGTTCAATATATATACAAACCAAATTTAATTAAAATATGTTTACTAGATTAGCTGTGAAAACGTATTTTTCTGTTGGGGGCGTGGCACCACCTACTATTGAAGAAAATTGTATTGGGCTTTACCTCTCTATACAACTTTGCAAAAAAAAAGAATTTAAGCGATTATGTTGTGTTCTGGTAGTTAAAAAGGGGTCTAACCGTTTTGCAACTGCCTAGATTACAAAAGTTTTACACTGACGATTGCGGATGGGACAAACTTTAAACAGCTCTAAAAATTTAAAATTTTACTTTTTTGCACTCGTTTCTTTTTTTAATTGTATTCATAAAACTCTGTTTAGACAAAAATTTTGGCACATTTAGTACTGTTCTTAACCACGAAATGGGAACAAATGATGTTTTTTGAAGGCGGACGGGACATTAGAACATGAACTGAAGCAAATTAAAAATTTACAGTTAATAGAGATTGGTTTGATGTCTTTGCATTTTTTTTAGCTAATTGTTGTTGGGAGAGAAATTTTTCGGAACGACTTTCATCATATATCATCTCTCTTATATATTTAAATATTTATGACAAAATACTATTCAAAATTACAAAAAAGAGAAATTTCATTTGTGCAATTTTGAAGTCGGTTTGCTCACCGTTGTGAATGAATTCAAATGGAAATTGTTTGAATTAATAAAATTTGAATATTTTTCTTAGATAATATCAGATAATAAAGTTTTTTAATAACTTTTAATTTTTTTGTCATGGTGCACTTTTTGGTGGAAATGCCCATATACATAATTTGAAATAGCCTACGAATGAAAGTTATGAATACATGCAACCGAGTGTTGAGATGAGCGATGATAATAACAGTAACAGCAATTCTGTCTGTTTATTTACGAGCTATCAGAAGTGCATATCTGCATATACAGTGTTGGAAAAAATAATAGGGACAAACGCATTAATTTGTTTATTATTGCATAATTTTTTCTGCTAAAATTTGTTTTTAATGGAATTGACTGTAAAGTAACGTTATCTAACAGGACTTAATTTAGCCATATTATTCACTATGCGCACTCATTTTCCAAGGAACCGCCATTGAATGTCCTTTGGCTTAAAAAGATTTAACAATACATGAGCTTGAAAATTAAGTTGAAATTCTGAGTGATGACAATGACATTCAAGTTTCTCAAAAAAGAATGCTCAGAATATAATATCGATTAAATAATGAATAATCTTTGGCTGGAAAAAATAATAGGGACAAAAGTTATTATTCAGAAAATTGAATACAGTTTTTTAAATATTGCTTTAATAATTTTTATGCAGTGGTCGGCTTTCAATACTGAACACGAGTATGGAATCAAAAGTTGAGTGGCGCATCTAGTTTCTGAGATATAGTCATCGGAAGTAAGGGACATAGCTTTTAATGAAATCGTCATAATTTGGGAACCCCTGAATCGACTTTAAAAATATTGATGTCATATGAAAGATAATTTAATGAACCATAATATAAGCTCATAAAAATTTGAAATTTCAGCTATAGTTTTAGAAAGTTTTCGAAATATGACAATTTATCTAGATTTCAGGTCAACTTTTTTTTAAAAAACCGTTATTTTTTTGGAAAAATTTTTATTTTATAAACATTTTTTTCAATACATAAGAAAGCGCATTTTTTCCCTTTTAAATGGTATGCGATTCTGAGTTGGTTTTTCATGGCCAACCAGATTTTTTAAGGATGGAAAATTAATGAGCTTTAGAAATTCACTTGAAATTTTGAGCTTTGTTGAAAAAACAAAAGCAAGAACTCCAACAACAACAAAAAGAATAACTACAGAAACAGTATCAACAATAACAACAATTAGAACAATAACATATTTGTTTGCGGTGGTATTTTTCACAAAAAAATAAAAACTTTTATAAAAAATTAAACGATCCAATATTTCAAGTAAATTTCTAGAGCTCGTTACTTTTCCATCCTTAAAAAATCTGGTTGGCCATGAAAAACCAACTCAGAATAGCATACAATTTGAAAGGGCATAAAATGCACTTTCTTATGTATTAATAAAAATGTTTATAAAATAAAAATTTTTCCAAAAAAATAACGGTTTTTTAAAAAAAGTTGTCCTGAAATTTAGATAAATTGTCATACTTCGAAAACTTTCAAAAACTATAGCAGAAATTTAAAATTTTTATGATTTTATATTATGGTTCATTAAATTATCTTTCATATGACATCCATATTTTGAAAGTCGATACAGGGGTTCCCAAATTATGACGATTTCATTAAAAGCTATATCCCTTACTTCCGATGGCTATATCTCAGAAACTAGATGCGCTACCCAACTTTTGATTCCATACTCGTGTTCAGTATTGAAAGTCGACCGCTGTGTAAGAGTTATGTAAGCAATATTTAAAAAACTGTATTCAATTTTCTGAATAATAACTTTTGTCCCTATTATTTTTTCCAGCCAAAGGATATTCAATGGCGGTTCCATGGAAAATGAGTGCGCATTCATACTTGAATAAAATTGCTAAATTAAGTCCTGTTAGATAACGATACTTTACAGTCAATTCCATTAAAAACAGATTTTAGCAGAAAAATTATGCAATAATAAACAAATTGATGCCTTTGTCCCTATTATTTTTTCCAACACTGTATATGTATATGTATGTAGTTTAGAAAAATAGAATAAAAGGATGATGAAATTAAGGTAGGCGTGGCATTTTGCCCACTTTTGGCGTGATGAATAAAGGTATCCACTATCTCTATCTTTATAGTGCCAAAAATAAAGAACTTAAAGCAATTAAAAGGTTAATTTTATATGGGAGGTGGGCGTGGCAATGGCCAGATTTTTGTGATTTTTAAAAGTTTTCTTAATTATGCCAAAGAAACATCATATACCAAATTTCATTACAATTGAACAACGTTTATGGTTGCGGTAATATACACTGTGAAAAATGTTGAAAAAAGTTGATTTTGCGCAAATACAAGAAAACCCTTTTGATTATGATTTTGCATTGTTTTATACGTTATTTAACGCAGGAACCTTAAAAGTGGTTTTAAGTGTATTATAAAGTTTCTAATGATGTTGCGATGTTTAGAGTAAACCTAGCTATTTTAATATAGCAGAATCTTACATTTGTTTACAGTGTAAATAATTTAATTAATATTTATAGATTGGAAAAATTCTAAATTTTTTTTCATATGTAGCATGCCTATATTTGTTCATGAAATCTTCTTCCGAAAGGGTACAAAAGTGTGGGATAGAAAACAAGCCAACATACAGAGGAAAAGTTGAATTTGATACTGTATACCGTTACCTTATTATAGAAAGGCCCTAACTAACATTTTTTTCAAAACCGAGTTTTTTTTTTTGTAGATGTCGGTAGGCCACCCACTAATACAATATTGATAAAAATGTGTGTGCTACGATTGAAAATAAAGCATTTACAACCAAACAAAAAAAAATACAAACTCACTTCAATACAACAAAACATAAATTTTAATTAAGTTTTTTCGTTCTCCTGTAAAGAAACAAAAATGTTAGGGCCTTTCTATATTAAGGTAACGATATTTAATAAAGCATAACTTTTGAAGTAGTTAAAGCATTTCAATAAAATTTTGGGATTTTCTTATTTGAAGTATGTTCTTTTAATTTGCATAAAAATTTAAGTCAAAAAATTACTTTAATTTTTACCATTTATGGCCGCACCTGTTACACTGTGCGGCGCACATAAATAAAGAAATAAGAAAATCCTAAAATTTTATTAAAATGTTTTAACTACTTAAAAAGATATTAATTATACAGTATCAAATTCAACTTTTCCTCTGTATGTTGGCTTGTTTTCTATCCCACACTTTTGTACCCTTTCCGAAGAAGATTTCATGAGCAAATATAGACATGTCATATATGAAAAAAAATATAGAATTTTTCCAATCTAGAAATATTAGTAACAGCCCCTTCAGGGTAGGCTACTGATTTTTGTCTCCGAGACGATACAGTAAGGAGACAATTTTATTTTTCGGCTTCATGGTTGGCTACCGTTTACTATCTCCATAGTATTAAGTTCCACACTTTGTGGATGACGAAAATATTGACATTTCTGGATTTACTTAACATTTGTGGCGAAATTTGACATTTCTGCCCAACATTTATTAACATAAATTTTGCCATTAAACTTTTGCAGGTTTATTTCCAATTTTCGTCTCAACAAAGAAGGTTTATGTATGTTTGTAACGAAATAAAGGACCCTTTTTAGAAACCCAATACGTGTATCAAGCATGCCACCCGTTTTTAAATTGTGGTTATTTTTCCGAAATTTCAATATTTCGTTCATATTTCCTTTTGGTGCTGACCTTTGTACTGAAAAAACATTTTGAAATACATTTTTTGATATAAATTGTGAATATTTTTTTTATTTACGTGCACTTTTTCATTTTGGCGATAGCAAAATAGCTGTCTCCAAATTTTGACATTTCTGGATACAACTATAAGAGACTGCCACCAAGCATGTAGAGAAAAAAAGTGTGGAAAACATTGCCGCGGAGACACTTCGCCAATGTCGCCAACCGTGAAGCCAATTTTATCTCGGCGACTAAAAAGGCGAGATTGTAGCCAACCATGAAGGGGCTGTAAAATTGCTTACACTGTAAACAAATGTAAAATTCTGCTATATTAAAATAGTTAGGTTTACTCAGTAAATTGCAAGATCATTTAAAACTTTAGAAGAAAAAAATTAAAATACACCTAAACCACTTTTGAGGTTCCAGCGTTAAATAACGTATAAAGCTATGTAAAATCATAATCAAAAGAATTTTCTTACGTTAGGGTGCGCCAAGCTATTTTTTTTTTAACATTTTTCACAGTGTATCTTCCATAGTAACAGCGCCCAAAATAGTAAACGTTCAATTGTAATGAAATTTGGTATATAATGTTTTTTTGACATTATTAAGAAAATTTTGAAAAATCGCAAAGATCTGGCCGTTGCCACGCCCACCTCCCATATAAAATTAACCTTTTAATTGCTTTAAGTTCTTTATTTTTGACACTAGAATGATTAAATTTGGTGTTTGATGTTTTTTTTTGGCATAATTTAGAAAAAATTAGAGAAATCATAAAAATCAGGCCATTGCCACGCCCACCTTCCATATAAAATTAACCTTTTATTTGATTAACCCTTCTGTGGATGTGGAGAAATTTCTATTTGTTTGGATGAATGTATATGCTGGAATCTGCAGAGCGAAGCCGTGTTGAAAATGAGAAACACAAAGTCTTGAAAATAAAAAAGTCGTTGACTCGAAAAGTTAACGATTTTTTTTATGTATGATTTGAAAAGAAGAAAATAAATTAGGAGTTAGGCTTTGTAAGAACTTTATTGGGACAATTTCAGTGTCTTGCCCTGTTGCTAGCTAAATTCACAAGAGTTATAAAAGATTTTCTTAACTTACGAAGAGGCTTAGTACTCATAAAATTACAATAATTACAAACTAATATCTTACAAAATGAAATCCATATAACTATTATACAGGTTAGAATAACGTGACCAGATATTTTTGACCAAAACGCGGAGCAGGATAAAGTTGATGAAACTTTTTTTAAGATTCTTTTGTTTTAACTGCAAAAAATTGTATGTATGTACTAAAAAAAAGGTCCGCACTTTCAAATCCCGAAAGCAGTAGCAAATCAGATATTTCCATTTATTTTAAGGAAAATCATATATTGACTATTTCCAAACCAAATCCATTTCAAACTATACAGTCGGAGTGACTTCAAATTGCGGAATTGGTTGCTGATTAAATATGTTGTTTTTCAAAGTAATTAAGGGAACATATCATTTGATTGATATTTTTATGAAGTTTTGCCCATTTAAAGTTTTAATGTCAGAGCTTGAAAAACCGCTGAAAATTTTTTCAAAATAGTCGCATTTTCATCCAAATCAAAATAATTAATTTTTATATAGCTTTTTCGCTGACTGATATTTTGTTTGCTTGACTTTGTCAGCGAAAAAGTTAAATATGCGTACAATGTTTTTATATCTTTCCCATGATAAAAAGTTATTACGAAATAACGGTAAGACAAAAGTATGCAGAATGCAAGCACTATTTCCAGAAAGTAATTTGGAATGCTGCTTTTTAGAGTTCGCAAACTCTAGTAGCGCTATAAGAATAAAAAATAAATTTTGCAAAAAAAAGAGTTTTTCGGAACTAGCTTCTGACGTATTGTCATTGTAAGTTGCGGACAGAACTTTTATAAAAAGAGTTTAACCAGGGAGTTTAATCAGGGAACCCCTGAATAGATTTCCAAAATTAATCACCATATGAAAGGCAATTTAATAGGTCCTAAAATCGACACATATATATGAATATTTTTGTAAAATTTTCACATTTTTTTATGAAACCGTTTTTTTTTTTTCAAAAAATGTATCGGAATGTAAAAAATTTAATTCAGACAATTTTTTCGAAAACTATATATTTATGGACAACTACAACCACGGCGTCGTAAACAACAACAATTGCAACAACAGAGCCGTGGTTTTTTTATGTAAAATTAAATCAAACGCGGTTGAATAAATGACTATTACACTGAAACAGTGTATTTTATCGATAGTGCCATCGATAGTTTGCGAACTCTTCTGCTTTTGTTATTTGCTTTGAAAATAGTACCGTAGAGTGGCTTGGCAATGATGAAAAACAAAAATTTGACATTTCGATTTTGGAAAAAAAAACCTCCTGACCTAAAATATGTTTTAACAAGCATTGAACTCATATCATTTCTCTCTCATATTAATACAAGTCTACAGTAAAATATTAAGCGTAAAAAAATTGGGGTTTTTGAGAAAATCAACCTTGTTATTTTTTCATAAAAAGCGCTATAACTCCGCCAATTTTCAAAAAATTTCAAAATTTCTTAAAGATTCTGACAGAGAATCAGATATTCTATTAGAATCAAAAGACACAAATTAATTATTTTGATTTGGATGAAAATGCGACTATTTTGAAAAAATTTTCAGCTGTTTTTCAAGCTCAGACACTAAAATTTTAAATGGGCATAACTTCGTAAAAAATGATTTTCACTCAAATCGGGGGATGATATGTTCCCTTAATTACTTTGAAAAACAACATATTTAATCGGAAACCAATTCCGCAATTTGAAGTCACTCTGACTGTATGGTTTGAAATGGATTTGATCTCCAGTTATTTGTATTATTTTTTGTATATTCTAAAAAAAAAAGGTTCTAACTCACCGAAAGCCCTAGCAAAATGAGACTTATTATTTTCAATGAAAACGCGGAACGCGCGGAGCAGAAATTCAAAAACGCGGACTTGCTCCGCGAAAAGCGGATCATATGGTCACGTTAGTTTAGAACATGGATATTTATTTTCAAATACATGTTGTTCGGTAGGAATTTAACTTCAATTCTTTAAGATATAAATTCAATTCTATTTTTATATAGCATAAAGATATTAAAGTTTGGAGTTCATATATAAATTTTAATTTAATTTAAAAAATAAAGTTATTAAGCCTTAATATAACTTAAACTATACGTTTGCATTTAGTTATTCAGTTCTTCAGTACTTCATGGTATATAAAAAAAAATAAAATTACTTAGTGCGCGTTAAATTAATTAGATTAGGAAGTTATGCTGTGGTGGTTCCGGAGAGAATCCACCCAAAAACCGTATTTTGGGCTACAGGAAGACCTCCAGTGCTCGGAATTACCCCAGTAAGAATAATTTTATGGTATAAATCAGCACCTAAGACCATAGCTATAGTAGAGGACATAAAAAAGTTTGGATCAGCCAATACCAAATTTAAAAATTTATCTTTTGTGGTGGAACACAAAGATTTTGTAGGAGTTTTCATGGTGATCCGGTTATCAATTCGTAAAATTGCTTCGATTTTAATATTTTGATCCGAAAGTGATCGAATGATTACGTTGCAAATTTTGTCATTTCCAAATGTTGACATCGGAATTTGACATCGGAATTTTTAGTTGTTGCACTAGCTTAGCGGAGATTCGACTTGAGCTAGCACAAGAGTTAATCAATGATCTGACCATATGAAGCTTTCCATTACATTGTAAATGTATTACGGCTGTCGGTAAAAGCGTTATAACATGTTGGCGTAATATGGATGATACGGTAGGAGGCTCGGATGGACGTGCCGTCAGAATACCATTGGCTTCTTAAGCGTTCATTGAGATGAAGCAGCGTATGATGATCTTCATGGCAATAGTGACAGACAGTTTTACTCAAATACGTTCTTCCAGAATGTTGATGTGCCAAGCAGTTTGAGCAGTATTTATGAAGTAGAACTGCTCTCATTCTTTGCTCTGTGTTCATGGCAAGAAACTTTGAACAATACCGTAGGGCGTGCTTCTTTTTGCAAACCCTGCATTGAAAAGATTTATATCTATACGTAGTTAACTTGGCGACTGTACCATGATGCTTTTTGAAGTAATTAGGACTCATATTTTGACTGAATTATAAAATTAAGATTTAAGAAAAAATGAAGGAAATTATGGAAATAGATAATTTTATAAATATTATTTCTTAGGCTGGTGGCAGAACGACCAATTTTACAATAGGCCGTGTTATGACACCTCGGATAGTGCGTATGTCAGCAACTCGAACGCGGCGGTCATGACCGAAATAAACTTTATTTACCCTACCTAGGCGCCATTCATTAGGAGAAAGATTATCTTCGCGCACGACAACCATAGCGTTAACGTCGATATTTTCCTGTGGATTTTTCCACTTGTTACGTTTGTGGAGTTCTTTGAGGTATTCATTTTTCCACTGTGCGCAGAGAGATTGTTGAAGAGCTTTAAGTCTTTGCCACCGGTTAATTATGGAAATTGCCTGTTCCTGGATTTTGGGTTCACTGGGGGCCAAAAGTGGACCTCCAATAAGGAAATGCCCTGGAGTCAAAGGAGACGGACCATCTGGATTGTCTGACATTGGCGATATTGGACGTGAATTCAGGCAGGCGTCTATTTTGTAAAGAAGTGTCGAAAATTCTTCAAAAGTATACCGAAAGGAAGAAGCATCTTTTCGCAAATGCGTTTTGAAACTCTTTACACCAGCTTCCCACAAACCACCCATGTGAGGAGAGCCAGGTGGAATAAAGTTCCAAGAAATGTTCTGGTGACTGAAATTGGAGCATGTGTCTGACCTCAAAACTTGAATGAAATCGCGAGCAAATTCTTTGGAAGCACCAACGAATGTTTTACCATTATCTGAATACAGATGAGTAGGACACCCACGTCTAGCTACAAATCTGTTGAACGCTGCTAAAAAGGCTGGAGTCGAAAGGGTGCTCGTAGCTTCTAAATGTATCGCATTTGTGGAGAAGCACACAAATAGACATACATACCCTTTCGTGATTAGACAGGCTCTTCCTGTATAATTTTTAATTTCGAATGGACCAGCAAAGTCCAGTCCGGTATGCTCAAAAGGGCGATTCAAAGTAATGCGTTCTTGAGGTAAAACATTCATTATTTGAGATCTAACTCTTTGTTTATAAAGGACACATGTTTTGCACTTATTTACGGTAGTTTTTATAAGATTTGACTTTAGGAATCCAGTATTGCAAACGAATCAATCGTAACATTAGTTGGTTTCCACCGTACAAGGAAATCTTATGAATAAACTTGACAAGGAGTCGAGAGAATTGGCAATTGTATAGAACAATAATAGGATACCGCTCATCATATAATAAAGCAGGAGATTCCACAAACTCTGAGAATATTTTGTTCGTCTAGCATTGGATTTAGGTTTAACAAGCTGCTAGACGATGAAAGTGCTTCTTTTTGTTGAAGAGCCTTGTACTCATTAGGATATGCAATCTTTTGACTCAAAATTATGAGACGAGATTTGATAGCTTTGACCTCAGAATGAGTAATATAAGTTGAGGAATATTTGTGTGATAAACGGTACGGCGATTACTCGAATTGCTTTATCAAAGGATGAAAATCTGTCAAGTATGTCCTCATAATTTTTGAAAAAACAAAAGTGACTGGGAATGGGCTTTGCTTCAAGCTCAGTCTCAATAATTTGTCTTGGATGTGAAGTTGGCCAATGGCTTGGATCAAGCCTAAGCCAATTAGGACCGTACCACCATAAATCGTTATTTATGAGATCCTGAGGACTAACACCTCAAGTTGCAAGGTCTGCTGGATTTAATTCGGAATTGACATGAAACCAGTCTGCTAAATTAACGCTTTGCGTAATTTTGGATACGCGATTGGCTACGAAAGTTTTCCACAGGCATGGTGGCTTTTGCAACCAAGCCAATACAATTGTGGAATCTGTCCAACAAAACAATTTGGATTTTGGAAGGTTGAATTGTGATATTATCGAATCAACCATGTCGGCTAATAAAACGGCACCGCATAGCTCAAGCCGTGGAATTGAAATGGTTTTTACTGGTGCAACTTTAGTTTTTGCAGCCAGTAAATGAGTCGAAATATCACCCGTTTTTGGAACAATGCGAGCATATAAGCATGCTGCATATGCTTTTTCCGATGCATCGCAAAAAGCATAGATTTGAATTTCACAATCAGGAGTAAATTTGAATTTGATTTATGGAAGGATAATTTCCCAATCCCCATCCCAACCAATTTTTTCTAACCATATACCTTGCATAAAAATTTTAGCTATGACTATGCAAGGAGCAAGCCAGCCAGCTGGATCAAACAGTTTTGCAATTTGCGAAAGGACTTCACGTTTCGTGAACTCTGCTTTAAGTTCCAAAGGCTTTGCAGAAAAATAGAAATAATCAGCGTTGGCGTTACAACGCACACCCAATGTTTTCGCGTTACTGCTTGAATCGAGATCTAAAAACTCTTCATTAAATAGGTGATCGCGTGGAAGATCCTGCAACAAGTTTTTGGAATTTGAGGTCCACTTTCGTAGTGCAAACCCCGCGGATTGAAGTGCAGCTATTAGCTCATTGCGTGCTTGGATGGCCTCAGTAATGCTGTGGCTCCCCGCTAGTACATCATCAACATACATTGATGTGCGAAGAATGTTGCTGGCAAGCGGATGAGATGTTTCAACATCTTTTGCCAGTTGAAGAAGCGTGCGAATCGCTAAATAAGGAGCACAGTTGACTCCAAATGTCACGATTTTTAGTTCATAATCATAAACTTCGTTACTTATGGAGTCACGAAATAGGATTCTTTGGAAAGGAGTATGTTTATGATTAACTAAAATTTGGCGATACATTTTTTGTATATCGCTGTTGAAAACGAACTTATAAAACCGCCATTTTATGATAAGGAGTGTAAGACCGGCTTGCAAAACTGGACCGATATGGAGCATGTCATTCAGACTTTTTTCATTTGAAAATGGACATGACGCGTTAAACACAACACGTACTTTTGTAGAAGCGCTATCTGGCTTAATGACAACGTGATGTGGAAGATGATAATTGGAACTAGGACATAGTTCAGGAGAAACTTTTATCATGTGGCCTAAGTCCAAATACTCATGCACAACGTTATCGTATTCATGTTTGAAGTCAACATTTTTATACAAACGTGTTTCGTTTCGGATAAATTGTACATACGCTATGGATCGCGAATGACCAAGACGCAGGTCCTTTGGAAACTCTTCTTTGAAAGGAAGTGACACAACGTATCTGCTGTTTTTGTTCCGGATTGTAGTTTTTTCATACAAGTCTTCGCAAAAACGGTCAGAACTTGAAAGAAACGTTTTTTGGGGAAGATTCTCCACCTCCCAAAAACGAGAAATTTCTCGATCAAGAGAAACTTCATTGAAATTGGATGCATAACAGACAGAGTTACAGTTTTCTGTACTTGTCACTGGACCCGTGAGAATCCAACCGAATATGGTTTCTTGAGCCAGTAGAGAATTGCATACGTTACGTTTTATACCATCAAGTATGATGGAAGGAAATAGGTCACCTCCTATTAATAAGTCAACATGTGAACTTTTATAGAATTCAGCATCAGCTAGCTGTATATTTGGAAGGCGTTGGATCACTGCTGGGTCAACGGTACAGGTAGGTAAATTACCTATCAAATGAGGAAGAACTAGAGCTGATGCTGATATCTGAATATTTGGATCAGAAGCAGATCCCAACACGATAGAACAAATCTTTTGAGATTTGACAGAAATAGTGCCATTAAGCCCCGAAATTTGGGCTTGAATAGCCTTTGTTGGTAATTTGAGAAGACGATGCAATCGTTCAGAAATAAAGCTAGCTTCTGACCTGAAATCTATTAATGCTCTTGCAGAATAGATTATATCAAGATGGTGAATTTGCACTATGGCAGTGCCTAGGAGCACACGTTTTGCGTTGGATGCGAAACAAGTTTGAAATTGACTAATTGAATTTTCAGAATTAGTGGACTGTATTTGGGAAACGTGTGCTTTTTGAAATGAAGAACCCTTGTTAGGGTTTGCCGAAGTTGAACTTGAAGGCATCGATGGTGAATTTGAAATTGGATAGTCCCGGTGCAATAATGTATGGTGTCTTTTATGACACGTGGAACAATTATGAAGGCTCTTACAGTCTTTGATTGTATGAGCACGCGCAAAGCAGTTAATGCATAAGACTAGCTTTTTAACATATGATATCCTTTCATCTGGATTCATTTGCAAAAACTTAGGACACTGACGGAAATTATGCTGCTCTTTAGAACAGAGCTTGCAAGGAGGATTAGAAGAATTCGCTGCATGGTACGCGTTTACTTTTTTAGAAGGCACACGGATAGTTGATTGTGGATTGGATTTGGAAAGATTGGATGGTCTTGGATTGGAAAATTTGATATCGCAAACCGTTTCATGGGTTTGGTATCTACTAGTTAGAAATAAATCCAAGTCTTTCCATGTTGGAATCTCTGTTTTATTTTGAAGGAATTGCTCCCACAGAGCCGAAGTAGTTTCTGGTAGACGTGTTGAACAAAGATAAATAAATATTGAATCCCAATTTTCAATATTTATTTTGTACAACATCCCTTTGTAACTCTTTGATGGAACTACCAGATTCAATATTTATGGAGGGCAGATTAAAAAGAATACGAAGTTGAGAATTTACAAGGATTCGTTTGTTCTCAAAACGATCCTTGAGATTTTTCCACGCCAAAGAAAAACCTTCATTAGTCAAAGGTGATTTTTTCACGATGTCGCGAGCTTTGCCACGGGTCTTTGAATTTAAATGAAAAAGTTTTTCGACATCAGACAATCTATTATTATTAATATAGATTGCCATAAATAAGTCACGGAAGAAGAGCCACGAAAGATAATCACCATTGAAATTTTCAATTTCACATGGGGATACGTGGAAGCTATGGCCATCAACCGACACCGGGTTCCGTGGAATTACTTCCTGCCAAACTTCTAACACGGAAAGCTGGTAGAGGAGTTCACCGATCCGTGCAACTCCACGCACATAAGTCGAGTAGCTTTTCTTGTATTTGGACCTCAGGGTTTCCACATTCACTTCACCTTCACCTGCGTCATCTTTGCAGCTGTCGATTTTAGTTTGACATTTGTCGTACGCCGTCTTAATTTTGTCCCACATTGAGCGCATTTCATCGCGATGGACCTCTAAAGAATGCTTGGAGTACACCTCTTGCAATATGGCAGGAAAGTTGGCTTCGAAATCGACCAGATTATCGGTTAATCTGATGAATGAAGTGAGAGTGGCCATAGCTCAGAAAATAAGGAGACTGATTCTAGCGGCCAAACTAGCGGCCGTAAAAAAAAACGTTGCCACGGCTTAACTAATGGACCGATTCTGATGAAATTTGGTATGGAGTCAGATTGAATCATAACAAAGGGTTTAAAAAACCTTTTGCTTTATTATTGGGCGTGGCACCGCCTCAAATAAGAAAAACCGCTGTCACGGCTGAACAGCTTCACCGATTCTGTTGAAATTTGGTATGGAGATAGATTGAATCGTAACAAAGGGGCTAAAAAACATTTCGCTTTTTTATTGGGCGTGGCACCGCCTCAAATCAGAAAAACGCTGCCACGGCTGAGCCGCTTCACCGATTCTTATGAAATTTAGTATGGAGATAAATTGAATTGTATCAAAGGGGTTAGAAAACCTTTTTCTTTTTTATTGGGCGTGGCACCGCCTCAAATGAGGAAAAACGCTGTCGCGGCTGAGCCACTTCACCGATTCTGATGAAATTTGGTATGTAGGCAGATTAATTATCGGCGAAAAATATTTTTTATAAGTGGGTGGTGCCACTCCCCTGACAAGAAAAAGCGTTGTCACTGCTAAACTAATACACTGATTTGGATGGAATTGGGTACAGAGTTAGATTGAACCCTAAGGAAAGACATTTGTCTAAATGGGCGATGCCACGCCAATAACCAAAAATTATGTTTTCACAGCTAAACTAATGGACCGATTTTGCTGAAATTTGTAATGGAGATAGCATGATGCGATAGTTCTTATATTTGAAAGCGATGTTTTATGTCAGGTTTTAGTACAATAAGGGGGGAGTGGGTCAGAGAATTTACATTATTATAGCAGATAACAGATTGTATCATATCAATTATTATTAAATTTAAATCTCACGGGAGGGGGAACGGGTCCTGCCAAATCTCAACAAAGGGAAAGGGTGGCCCAAATTTTCAAAAAAACACCTCTTATAATTAACCGACCAGACGAGGTCAGCCGTTAGCTCGGAAATATTCTAATTACTTATATGTATGTATTATTTTACATACTTTCGCAATTTATGAGGTCTGATAAGCTCAGTAATGTTGAATAAATAAATAAATAAGTCCCCGCTAACTTTTCTGGAGACGAGTTCATTATTAAATTATATATTAATTATACATAATATTAATCTATAATGATGTTACTTAGTATAAGATTCTGAAACTTATTGTTAGTTTCTAAAGAGAAGATTCAATAAAAAGAAATGAAGTTAAAAAAAAAAAAACTTAACCGTTGATTTAAAAAACTATATTGATTGCTGTAGCCTGCACTAAAGGAAATTTTATCGAGAAACCTACCCTAACTCATGGCCGCTTGTCAGAAAAATTCAATAAAGTTTAAAAAAAAATTGTTCGTACCTTGCAATATCATGTACAGTGCAGTCGCGGTAACGTGACCACAGTCTAACGTGAACAGCGCGGTAACGTGAACGAAATAAATTTTGCATTGACTACCTTGTAGCAAGACATAACTCAACCATGCAATGCGCAAAAGACTGTTTATGTATTTTTATTATAATTTTTTTTTAGTTTATGAAGAAGTTTTTTGTTTCTTTTAAAGTTTTTGTTGTTACAAATGATATGACGAATAAAAATTTGATGCAAAATACGTTACAGCGACTGCGCTGCATAAATTTTGGTTTAAATTTTCATATTCGCTAACTTGAACAACCTTTGTTTTAATTAGTTCACATTACCGCGACTGCACAGTACTTCTATTTGAATGAAAGGTGCATACCATATCTTTCACATCAAAAATATATTAGCTATTTAAGCCCGTAGTTTAGGAATTATGACCAAAAAAACCGAGCCTAACTCATGGCCGCTAGTTAGAAAAAGTCAATAAGATTTGAAAAAAATAATCAACATATCATACCTTACAATTTTAGACTTCATTTGCTCCTCACGCGTTTTTTAGGAAAACTTCAACTTCAAAAGCAAAAGCAATTAAGAAAATTATTTTTATAGTTTATACTACTTAGGTTTACAGTTTATTTTTCTCTAAAACAATAACAATAATTTAAAATAGCTGTACTCTGCGATCTTTCAGTGAATCTTCTTAAAACCATCTCTAGATCTATAGACTCAATACGTTTGTCCTCGAAAACCTTAAACGATAAATTATTCAGCCTATCAGTCAATATGCCTATTCGTTGTGGCCGCATGATTCGTGTTAATGCCGAAAATGACGATTCGCATACTTCCGTTCCAGAAGGGAAAGTTTCGATGGTAGCAAAAAGATTGTACACTTTTTTCAATCCTTGACGCACCTATGCAGCGCCTTTTTTTTTGTTCCAGCTTTTTCAATTTGTTTAATTGTTCATTCTTCCTTTTTGGCAATTTTGAGCTCAATTTCACTTGGTAATTGGATGCTCTTATCGGTCAATGGGTGCAGCTTTTTCAAATCCATTTCATTAGCTGTATTGATAGCTGTGAGAATGCCATTGTTTGTAACAAAACGATTGAACATTTCAATTAAGTAATACGATTTCGATTGTTTCGTAGAATGTTGATTTCTGCATGATGACCGATTCGCTTCGTTCACCCAGTGTTTCTTCAACAACAGACTTTTTCAGCATTTTTGACTGCTGTCAAATTGGACGATTTTAGGCGTGAGCTGATTCTGTGGGCTTTAATTTTTCCAACAGATCTATCGTTTGAGAACAGTATTTACCGAAACTATTTTATGATCTCATTTCTTCAACCATCGTATAAAAGCTCTATTGAGTGGCATAGCATTTTTGTATCCAATCGCTCGGCCGTGAATCGCTTTCGTTACTGGTTCAATCGATTGCTATAAATCCTTCATAAACACTAATGCGAAGACAAATTCCAACGATGCCATCACGTGTGACAAACCCACTGCTATTGCTACGTCATCACCATCGCCAAATACAAATATTTTTGATAATCATAATTCTTTTGTTGTGACAAATTAATAACAAAGCGATAAGTCGATGTAAAATGTAATTTAAATTAGAAACAAAATGAAGAATGAAACTATTACTTTATGGTATTAAAACCTGACATAAAACAAGAGCTACTTTTTGTCATCGCTTTCAAATATATAAAAAACTATGGCATCATGCTATCTCCATTACAAATTTCAGCAAAATCGGTCCATTAGTTTAGCTGTGAAAACATAATTTTTGGTTATGGGCGTGGCACCGCCCATTTAAACAAATATCTTTCCTTAGGGTTCAATCTAACTCTGTACCCTGTGGCACCACCCACTTATAAAAAATATTTTTCGCCGATAATTAATCTGTCTACATACCAAATTTCATCAGAATCGGTGAAGTGGCTCAGCCGCGACAGCGTTTTTTCTCATTTGAGGCGGTGCCACGCCAAATAAAAAAGAAAAAAGTTGTTTAACCCCTTTGCTACAATTCAATTTATCTCCATACTAAATTTCATAAGAATCGGTGTGAAGCGGCTCAGCCGTGGCAGCGTTTTTCTGATTTGAGGCGGTGCCACGCCCAATAAAAAAGCAAAATGTTTTTTAACCCCTTTGTTACGATTCAATCTATCTCCATACCAAATTTCAACAGAATCGGTGAAGCGGTGAAGCCATGACAGCGTTTTTTCTTATTTGAGGCGGTGCCACACCCAATAATAAACCAAAAAGTTTTGTAAACCCTTTGTTATGATTCAATCTATCTCCATACCAAATTTCATGAGAATCGGTCCATTAGTTAAGCCGTGGCAACGTTTTTTCGCACTGTTTATCATTATGCGACAGGTTAGGCCCAGAATCTTCAGGTTCGTCTAACTTCCAAAAATTTTGTAGCAAGTTGTCTATTCTTTCTCCATCTAGAACTGCACAAACTGCCTTGTCAACTTGCTGACGACTGATCTTGCCGCCGACTACCCATCCAAGTGCTGTGTTTTGTAAAGTGGGTAGCTCTGTAGATAAATGAATTTGACCACTTTTTAATAAGTCAAAGTTAGTTCTGCACCAAGTAAAATGTCTACTCGTCCTGGCTGGCAGAATGTTGGATCTGCCAACAAAATGTTATCAGGAATGTGCCATTTTGTAGTGTTTACTTTGCATGCTGGTTGTGCTGGCACGATTTGAGGCAAAACATAAGCTTCCATGTTGTTGTGTACGAGCCTTTAGTTGATTCCAAGTTGAGAGTTATTCGTTGGGAATAATTTTGAAATCTTTTCCCTATACCTTCAATTCATAATGACGTACGAGCTGGTTTTACCATTAGTTTTCGTACCAACTGTTCTGTTACCAGATTTACTTGAGAGCCTGAGTCTAAAATTGCTCTCACTTCGCAGCAAGTCCTGTTCTGCGCTGTCACTTTTACTATGGCTGTGGTAAGCATTACATAACTCTGTTGGTTTATTGTTTGTTCAACTTTTGATGCTGTAAGTGCCACTGAATTTTCCATAGGATCCTGCTTTGTATGCGCCTTCCCTGGCTGTGTGGCCTCTGTATAACATCTTTTGGTGGTGTTGTAAACTGCTTCAGGTCTAAGTGCAGCAAAGTATTATGTCTTTTTTGGCATTTGAAACAGCTTCTTGAAGAACACATCTTTTTGATTGTTGTATTAAATTGAGTCGTTGGTAGGCAATCATTTTCAGAAACATTTCACAACTGAAAATTGGATGTCGTTGTTTGACTATTTTTTGTAAACGTAGTCAATGATTTTGCTGTACCGAAATTTGGCTTAGCATGAGTTGACGATTGGTTGCTTCCCAGAGTTTGTAGCATTTGAAACCGATTTTCTAGAAAATGCAGAAATATATGAATTGTCTGCAGTTCTTTGGGATTTTCTAGGGCCTGCTCATACAATATGTGAGTATGACGATCCAACTTCTTTACCAATATGTGAAGTAAAAGTGGATCCCAGGAATCTGTCCTGATGCCTAGATTGTTGATGGCCAATAAATTTTCCTGAATACAATCGTGGAAGTTTTTAATAGCTTTAGCGTCAGAGGTTGTTGTTGGATGGTCAACTAATTTTTGAATAAGTACAGATACAAGGACCCTTTTGTTGTTGAATCTCTCTTGCATCAATCTCTATGCTGTTGAGTAATTGGCTTCGCTCAACGTGAGATGTCGTATTAATCTCTCTGCTTTCCCTGAAATATTCGTCTTCAGGTACCATATTTTTGTAGGTCTGGCAGCTCTTGTTCATGAATAATTTTCGTAAATAAATCAGAAAATTGCTGCCAAGTTGCATAATTGCCGTCAAACTTTGGTATTGTCACTTTTAGGAGTTGAAAGCTGAGGCTGTTATTTGTAGCCGCACCTTGCTGCCGCCTAGTGACGTTCTGTTCTGCGGAAGTAGCCCGCTGATCTTGAACCTCTTGTTCCAGTGTTATGTAAGCCTCAAGATCATAACAATATTTCTGCAGATCATCGCACTGCTCGTAAATGGTTAGATGAATGTTTTCTATTTGAAGCCACAAATTGTTCAGTGACTCCAAGTAACAATTTTGCTCGGTTATTGGCTTGGTGGATATGTTTGACAAGAGACGTTGCAGTGACTCTTGTAACCCCTTTTGCCTTTTTACCATCGCAATAATTTTGTCATCAGCATTCATTTGAGCTTTTGATGAATCCGTTCTTATGGTCGCGAATCTGTCATCAGAGTTGTTTTGAGCAGCCGATATGCCGGTATTCTTTTGGTTCTGCTGCGAGGATCCTGGCGTGTCTATCAGCGATTGTATAGCCTTGTCAAATATTTATTCATACTGCTTACTCAACTCGACAATTTTTTCGTAATAGCCGGTCGTGAAATATTCATGATGGTTCGGAACTCCTTGTAGTGACCGAATCTGATCATCTGTGGCTTCAAATTGTTGGAAAGCACTCTGCACTCTGCAAACGCTGCTTACGCTCTTCAAAATAATTGATATTTTTCTTCCTGTCAGCAGGATCTTTCTTATAATTTGCGATGATTTTCTGTATCTTGCCTCCGGTTGAAGTTTGCTCGGCGACTAAAGCTTCCATTTCGTCAGAATTGTTGACTGCCAACCTTGACGAATTTTGATGTTTGAAAACGCTAAGAAACAGTCTTTGTTAATGTTGGACACTGACTCCTGCTCCAGTGGTTGATTGTACTGTATTGTGGCTGCTGTGTCCACTAAATAATCCTAGCTGGAATGTCCTGATGCGACTCTGTTCCTGGCTCGGACCGTCGGGGATCAAAATGTTTTGTGTAATTCTAGTTTAGGCACATGAACCTAATCTAGTGCTCTTTAGAGGAATTGTGTAGTGAAACCTTCAAGCAATTTAACCTGAAGATCTCGTGTAATAGAGAAGCAAATCAAAAACGGTTTATTGAATTTCAAATTGCATCTGATTTATTGGTTGAAATATTCAAGTTTATATACAAATAAAATGCTTAGCAATAATTATTAAAAATAATAACAAAAATATGAAAAGTATAATATAAAAACAAATAAACGAAATATTGCTTAGCAAGCAATCAGGAACTAAATAATTACACTACGCGACAAATTTTTGCAAAATATTATTACGGCAAATAAAAACCACCGTTCCTGTAGGAAAATTTCCCGCTGAATCCGAAATTCGTAGTGGTTTTGCTGGATCAGGTCTGGTTTTTGAGATAAAGGGCAAAAACCAAAAACATGCACTGTCCCGGGAGGTAACGCCATATAAGCTCGATTAAAAACGTTATTTTACATGATACTCATTCCAAATTTTTTAGTTTCCTTAAAGTAGAGATCACGATGAAAACTTTGGAGTAATATATGTGTTTTGTCACAAGCGTTTTTGAGACACATCAACTTTTTAATATTAATAGTTTTCGCAAAAATGAAACACAAGTTTATTTAAACTTCAATCAATTTATTTTAATTCACACCGTTGTTCCTTCTCCAAGGCTAACTGACAAACTCAAACTCTTTCTTACATTTTTCGTGTTTTATGCGTTCAGTGGAATGCAACCACAGTTAACAATAATACATAATATAAATTGATGAGAGTTAATGAGAGTAAGGAAATAGGTATTTTATGCTAACGGCATTAAAAAACAAAAGACAGGGTGCTGCCAATGCAGCATATTTATTATGTTTGCTAAATTAATTTAAATTTTAATTTATAAAAAATACTTATGAATTCTTAACATGCCGACGCCTTTGATGCATCTATGGGTGCATCAATCATCTCTGCTCTTGGAATTGGCGCCACTTTATGTATGGCGCGTCGAATCGTCCCATTTTTCGTCTTGACATCGACAACTCGCCCGATGCATCGCTTACTGCTTTCGTCACTCTACCAACTAGCCATTGCTTTGTCGGAATGTTGTCTTCAGCTACGAGTACTAAATCGCCTTCAACTATATTTTTCTGCTTCTTGGTCCACTTTACTCGTCGTTGCAACTCGTGAAGGTATTCCAGCGACCAGCGCTTCCAAAAATGTTGCTGGATTGCAATGAGACGTAGTCAGCGATTAAGACATGAAATATTCTGCTGCTCGAAATTTGGCTCCGATATACCAACAAGTGGACCACCAATCAGAAAATGGCCAGGCGTCAGTACTGCTTCATCATACGGATCGTTGGACATTGCAGTCAGCGGGCGAGAATTCAATACCGCTTCAATTTCTGCGGTGACTGTGCATAATTCTTCGAAAGTCAAATGTGATGACCCTAGAGTACGAGACAAATGATACTTAGCAGATTTGACCGCCGCCTCCCACAAGCCGCCGAAGTGAGGGGAGCGAGGCGGAATATGTTGAAAATCAATTGAGTTCGCGATACAATATTGCGAAATTACATTTTGTGTTTGCTGCTGAAAAAACATCTCTTTGAACTCCTTGAGTACTCGTCGTGCACCTATAAAATTTGTCGCGTTGTCGCAATACAGGCGAGCACACAATCCTCTTCGGGCTACGAACCTCTTCAGCGCTGCAATGAATGCCTTGGATGTCAGGTCAGACACAATTTCAATATGAATAGCTTTTGTTGCGAAACAAATAAAGATCGCAATATAACATTTTGTGAGACGAACACCTCGCAGTTTAGAAGTTATCATAATGGGACTGCAAAAATCTACTCCTGTCGTAGTGAACGGCTTTGCAACACGCACTCTATCGACAGGGAGATCACCCATTATCTGCTGCTGTAAATTAGGCCGACGCGAAAACATAAAAGACACTTACTTGTCACTGCACGAATCATCTTTCTGGCATTTATGATCCAAAATCTCTGCCGAAGTATCGCCATCGTTGCTTGAGTACCTGCATGGTAATTTTTTTGATGCAGGTGACGTATATAGCTTAGTACAAAATTGCTGCACGTTGGCAATAATATAGGGTGTTTAGCATCGTACGGAAGATTCGCATTTACTAAGCGACCACTTACTCTGATGAGATCAACCCAATGGCTGCTCTCGATGAATAAATTCAAGCCCTTTAGCTTGCAAGTTGTGGGTAATTCTGTGTCTGCTTTCAGAGATCGAAACTCTTTTTCAAAATAGTGTTGCTGTAGACAATAAACAGCGCGAATGAGTGCTTCATTCAATCTTCGAATTGTTTTTGCGGTTTCTTACCGATTTGAGTAAAGTAGCTATCTTTCGCAGAATTTCTTGAATTTGACTATGGCGTTCTATCCATTTTACTACGTAGCTCTCTTTGAGTTCCGCATGTAATACAACAACGTGTGTGCGACGCTTTTCATTGACCTCTGCTGTGTTACTTGGAAATTTGTTAGATGGCCAATCGTCGCAATATTTCCTCAAAAACTCTGGACCTGAATACCAAATTGAAGACTGCAACTCTTCCACGTAAGCACCTCGAGATACGATATCCGCCGGATTCATCTTTGACGGAACATACCTCCAAATAGCTGGTTTTGTTGACTCTTGTATGGCCGCAACTCTGTTGGCAACAAACGTTTTCCAGGTCGATGGGTGTGACTGCAACCAGTTAAGTACTACCGTAGAGTCACTCCATAAATAAACTGCATCAGTGGAAACAGGAAAATTAGCTTGCGTCTTCACCAGTAGTTTTGAAAGTAGTTCCGCTGCTAACAGTTCCAAGGATGGCAATGATTTTACTTTCAGTGGGGCCACTCTAGACTTGGCGCTCCAAAGTTGAATAGTTACACCATTGTAACAATCGATACATCGCACGTATATACAGCATCCATACGCCCGCGTACTTGCATCGGCAAAACCATGCATTTCCACCCGTTCTCTGCTATGTGTTGACAAAATATAACGTGGTACTGTTACATTTTGCACCATTTTCAATTTTCTGCGATACTCAGCCCAATGGCTGTGCAAATTCAAAGGCAATGACTCATCCCAATTTAGCTTAAGTATCCATAAATCTTGCATGAATATTTTAGCTTTGACTATGACTGGGTTTATAAGCCCTAATGGGTCAAACAACGTCGAAAGCTCGGCCAGTACGCTTCTTTTGGTAATGGGTTTATTTTCATTAATTTCAGGTGCCACATACCTGAAAGCCTCAACCGATGGCTCCCAAATTATCCCAAGCGTTTTGATTATTTCGGCATCGTTAACTCGCAGTGGTTTTTTTTTGACGGCTTCTGGAACCTTATCCATAAATCGCTCACAATTCGAATGCCATTTTCGCAAATCAAAATGTGCTGAATTCATAATTCTGCTTACTTGCTTATAAATCTCGAACAGCTCACATTCCGTGTCAGCACCGCTTATCAAGTCATCCATATAGAAGTCAGAAATAATCTTTTTACACCCCAATGGGCATATTTCGGCGTTATCTTCACCGAGTTTTTTCAAGCACCTTGTTGCCAAATAAGGTGCAGATGTAATACCATACGTGATTGTACGTAGACGAAATGCTCGCAGTTTATCATTGCTTGATGGTCGCCACAAAATAGCTTGGTAATTGGTATCTTCTTTCGTCACCCATGCTTGTCGATACATTTTAGCAACGTCCGCTGTGATCGCAAACTTGTAGCATCGAAAACGTAAAATTATCGATAGCAGATCGTCCTGCACAATTGGGTCTTTTAACATCACTTCGTTTAATGAAATGCCAGTACTGGTTTTGCAGCTGCAGTCAAAAACAACACGGAGTTTTGTACTTGTTGATTCTGGGCGCAGCACATGTTGGTGTGGAGAGATATATTTTAGGTTTGAAATTTCAGCTTCATCAACTTCAGCCATATGCCCGAGCACCAAGTATTCATCCATAAACTGCTTGTAAATCTTTTTTATAGCTGGATCTCTATCAAGCCTACGTTCTAGAGAAATAAAACGCCGTTCTGCAATGTGGTAAGAGTTACCAAGCTTATCGACATCCTTTGTAAACGGTATTTTAACTACAAATCGCCCAGTGGCATCTCTCGTTACATGCTTATTGAAAATACGTTCGCATTCCTCTTCATCAGCAGTCCAAAATACTGCCTTAGTATCGATTTGTTCAACCTGCCAAAATTTTTCTACCAAACTACTTAATTGCTCACCTTCATTCTGATTCACTAGAAAGTTGTGCACCTTTGTGCCACATCCGTTGATGCACTTTGCAGCTCCAGAAACAACCCATCCAAACACAGTCTTTTGTAGTCGTGGTAATTGTTCACTTAGACAAATACGGCCAACAGACAGAAGATCTAAAAATATCTCTGCGCCCAGTAGCATGTCGATACGAGCTGGAATGTTGAAGTTGGGATCTGCCATTTCAATGTTACTTGGCAAATTCCATTTAGAAATATCTAAGGGCTGTTCTGGTTTAAGTCCGGTGATTTTTGGTAGAATATAAAATTGTAAATTTATTTCAAAATTGTTAAAACGCGATTTAAGCGTAGCTTGCGTTTTCTTCATTATATTTGTACGTAAGTCAGCAATTCCGTTTGCACCAAGTGCGCACGATGATTTTTTTAACATTAGTTTCTGTACCATGTTTTCGCAAATCAAATTTATCTGCGACGCAGAATCTAACAAAACACGCGCAGTATGCAGATTCCCACGCTGATCTTTAACGAATACTATTGCAGTTTCCAACAAAACTTCAGGAGCTGATGAAAAATTGACCAATGTCGTATGCAGCGCAGACTGATCCAATTCAGCTGATCCCACCGTGGCTACCGTTGTAGAATGCGGAGGCTGTGCTGTTGTATTTTTATGCAATGCGATTAGTTTTTTTAACATAACTTATATGAAATGAAGCCAAAATATAAACATGTTATACTTTAAAATTTTTATATTTCAACATACTACAAGATAGGATAGCTAACTTTTTGAGTTCAATAGATTTTTTTCGAGTTATAAGGTGCCAAAGTTGAAATTTTTTTGAAAAATTTCAAAAAATTGCATTTTTGTTGACCTGTTATTTTTTATTTAACTTTTTTGCAATGTATTGTATAATGTTTAGAACATCGGACCGCAAAGACAATCTTGAAAGCTGGGTAGGTTTTTGCCATTGAATTCAAAAATATTAAAAGGTTATATCCGAGCTAAGGCCGTTTCTACCAAATAGTCTTTCAGCAAATCTCCAAATGCGTTTCTACTTGCGTTTTACGTCCGAAATAATGAGATAGCTTTGTTTTAACTCATCGAACGCTGCCCGCCATTGCTTGCGCTCGAAAATATTTAATAACTTCCGATTTAATAGAGACTCCACTTTTTTGTAAAATGAGTTTTGTAGATAAAAGAATAAATGCTATTTTTTTCAATTAATTCTAGTTGAGGGAACAACATTTTAGAACTATTTAAATTGTTGACAGTAAATTTTTTTTGTTAATTTCCTTCGAAAGCCTACGTTATAAAGTATCGTATAAAAAAATCCGACACTGATGGGATCCTTACAACTGGAGATAATAGACTTCAAGTGAAAATCGTTTACGGCGATTGGAAAACTTACGTCAAAATGATTTCCAGCGACTGTTGCTTACATGGGCGAATCGAACTTGTGAACGCCAAAGTTTTTAAATGAATTAGTGTGCTTATTTTTACATCGTCATAAATTTGCTGAAGAATTTCACAAAAGAATTCGAAATATTAATTCATATTTTGCTTTGGCTTCATTTAATATGAAAGATTATCGGACTATTAACAGTCACGATATTTATAGTTTCATTGCTTTCGGATAAATTTACCATTAAATGAATATGGCGATACAAAATACATAAGAAGAATTTGAGCGACCAAAATATGGCCAAATCTACTTTATGGATTCGGAAAATGCAGCAACCGAACGACTAGAACATCCTCTCAATCATGAAATAATTCGCTGCAGAATGTATATGCCCACCGCGGGTAAAACTTTTTTTCACCATGCAAGAAGGTACTGACAGTAGATGGTTCAACTTTCCCATCTCAAATGAAGTATATGCCGTTCTTACTCTTCAAGCTGATCAAAGCTCCCTAGAAAACGAGATGGAAATTCATCAACTTGGCAAAAATATTCGCACTTTGAAAAATATTGATGTTTTACCCAAAAAAAACTTTTTGATTTTCATTGAACGTAAAATTGAAAACACCTTACGTTAATCATCAAACATTAACGCTGCTCGAGTTTGCCCAGTGCAGAATGGCTTTCAGATCCAAGCTTGCCAAGTATCTACCGATTAAAATACCCACTGACAATGGTGATTTCCGTCAAGTTAGCTTCTGTTTTGCGGCTGAGGTTAATTTACCTACCTATAACACTAAAATAGTCCTGGCACTTGAACCAGTACTATTTAAGTTGTTTGGTTTGCTGCAGGCACATAAACCCACAGTAACAGTGTTTAATGAGAGCAAGACACCGTACCAGGGGTCGGGGGGGGGGGGGGGTCTTGCTATGTTGGCCACTAAATATCAAGAAAACGGCAAAGCCAAGAAACCTTTAATTTTGAATAAAATAGTGTGACGTTGATTTTTACCCAGCCAATAAAAATCACGCACATATAAGAAACTTAGGCAAATTATTTAAATATATGTATATAATAAAATCCTATTTTTTTTGTTACCACCTAAGTCTACTTTTAAGAAACTACAAAATGAATTCCTAAATCTAAGCTTATTTTTTTTATTTTTTGTCATTAAATATTAATTTAATCAACAAAACTTAGTTATAAAAAAAACTATAAAAGAATAAGAAGAGCTTAAAAATCAATGCAAAAAAACATCAACGACTACAAAATCTCAAGACGCAACACGGCGTACCTACAATACAACATAAGTGATTACAACATCAAACAGCGCAACTGCCAAGTGATCATACACAAAACAACAAGCGACCACAACAGGAGCGACTACAACATCAAACACTAAGACGAGCTAAACAACGACTTGACTACGCAACCGATCGGATGGTATGAATAAACATAAATTCAGCATCAAAACAGTCAACTGGGCAGTCTGTGGTGGATGCTCGAGCTATCCACATCGTCTCTTCGTCCATATTAACGATTTGGTAGATATTAAAGGTAACTCCAAGTTAATATAGACATCGCGTTGGCACTCAGCAGTCAGTCTGCATCGTGCGCTCAGACTTCCCGCACCGTTCTTCGTCGATATTAACGACGTGGTAGACATTAAAGGTGACTCCACGTTAATATACGACCACGCGCCTTCGAACCTATATCTGATACACTTCACACTGATATTTCAAATACACTTCGGTTTTCTTCGTCGATATTAACGACGTGGTAGACATTAAAGGTGACTCCACGTTAATATACGACCACGCGCCATCGAGCTTACAACTTGTGCCTCATACATGCACATCGGTTTTCTTCGTCGATATTAACGACGTGGTAGACATTAAAGGTGACTCCACGTTAATATACGACAACGCGCCTTCGAGCCTACAACTTGTGTTTCAAACATATACTTCGGTTTTCTTCGTCGATATTAACGACGTGATAGACATTAAAGGTGACTCCACGTTAATATACGACAACACGCCCCGAATCGACAACTTGTCTGTCATACAAATCAGAACCATAGTAGTTTTTCCCAAATTTACAGCAGTAGTTTGTATAGAAAATATATTTAAGAACATATGTATGTATGAGTTATGATAAGTACAACAAATAAAGAATTCATAATACAACGAAAATAAATGTTTTGTAACGAAACCCAACAGAAAATAATCCTGGACAACCGCCTGACGCTTACCCCGGAAAACTTCGTTACAATAGGTGTTGCCTTCTTTTTGTGTTGCTATATAATGGCGAAGTTTTATTTATGTCTATTATATACTTAATCGATAATTACAAATCGTGTACCTAATCATAATACAATAAATTTAAAATTGTGACTTACAGCCAGCATAAACAAAACAAAAGCGAGCATTGACTTTAAATAAGTTGCAATGTTTGCATTTTGTCAACAAAGCAAAAGCGAACATTGACTTTAAATAAATTGCAATGTTTTGCATTTTGTCAATACTAAGCATTTTGATATGCTTAAGGGGCTGCATATGTGTAAAATATGTATGTAAGATTATAAGGTTATAGATATACGAATTGAATGGGTAAAACTAAACAGCTTCAATGCATTATATTTTGGTGGATGACTTTTTCAACAATATCTTGTCGACATTTACATATATTAGAGTAGAACGCGATCGAATTTAGTGTATTAAAGCAAATCAAAACAAATTCTTCCTGATCAATATGCTGCCGTAAGTCATTTTATTAATGAATTCGCCGAGAAAAGAAATGCTGTTGTTGGTGCCGTCATAATTCACTGGGTCAACGCGATACTATGATGAAAGCTTTGAAGATGCATTGGCAATTGTTTATTGTACGGTTTCATGGGCTATGAATTCACTTAGCTTTAAATTTTTGTACTCTCACAGCAAAATATGTAAAGAAAATTTGACGATGCAACTCCAAATTCTTTCTCATCAAAAATAAGAACAAAAGAAGACAAATAAAACATAAAGCAACTGCAGCCAAAAGAAAAAAACTGATGGTCATTCGAAAAAAAGAGTCGCAAATGATCGGGTGCATACCTTAAAACACATTAAATTAAATTAAAGTAGATTGAAAGTTTTTATATTTAATATTGTAAAATTAATTTTGAATTGTTTGAATAAATAAAAAATCGATGGAAAATCAAACGGTTGAACCCCATTACAGTGCAACTGCACATAAATTTTGGCATATCTTGCGGGGAACTGGAGTTCGTGCCGCTGCTTCCACTGCCACCACTAATGCCGTCAACCTTACTGTTGACCTCTGCCAGTAAGCCAACAGAATTTTATGCTATCATTGCAATAAACAAACCAGTTGTTTTGTCACAGTTGCTAACTGAACAAAATCATAACCTTAAGGAAGAAGAAAAACAGCAACAACATTACACACAAGTAGAAAAAAAAGGTAAGTGTAAATTATTTAAGGCTACTCGAATTTGAATTTTTTTTATTTAATTTTTTTATTTATTTTATTCACATATAATAATTTCCTTAATTATTTTATTCACTTAAAATTTTTATTAATTTTTTTAGATTTTTAATGACAAATTTTCGACTTAAGTGGCCAACAAATTTACTGCAACTGAAACTTAACAAAATAGAAGAACGTAAAGACCATGATTATAGCGGTGGACGCAGATGCATTGTCAGCGCTTTTAATGAATAAATGCATTGCTTTGTTGCAATGCATTTCCTTGGAATTGAAATTAAAACATAAACATTTAGCTGCTATGTCGACGTAGCAAATGCATTGCTTTGTTGCAATGCATTTTCTTGGAATTGAAATTAAAATATTTAGCTGCTATGTTGACATAGCAAAAGCGTGAATTTGATTTCTTTATTTATTTCTTTTTTTTATTGAAATAAAATATTGAATTGCATTTATTTATTCTTTACTGCAATGAAATATTGCAGAATGGAGTTCTTTGATCGTTAACCCGTTGTTAACTATCAAGTGTTAACCAATTGTTAACTCCTCCGCCCTCAAGTTCGAACGTCCTCGGTCGACGCTTTTACGAACAGGTTTGTTACGTCTTTTATAATGTTTTCATTCTTCTTCCTTTTTATTATTACAATCATTAAAAATATTATTACAAAAATTATTATAATTAAATTTACTGAAAAAAATACATAACTTTGTTTCTTTATTAACTCTACCTTTTCTGTTTCTGATGATTGGATTTTTTCATTGGATTCTAAAGATTCTAAAGTTCCATTGTCTTGCAATGGTTGCATAATTGCCGGTAAAGGCGTGTTACTTGATATTTCTTTTGCAAAATAAACTTTTTTCTCCGTTACAATACTCGTATTGTAGTGCCTTAAAAGGTAAATTCCGTTCAAATTTACCGTTTGGCTATCGAATTTGACAAATCCATTATATTGAATAAAAAATTGTATATCACTTGAAATTTCCTCTATTGATTTGACGTGCTCATTATTTATCTTAACGCAATTATTTTCTTTACTCTTTAGCAGGAATGGTATGCATTTTTCATTTGTTATATTTTCTAAGTCATTTTCCTTACAAATTGATAAGTCATTGTACGATTTGCAATTACCTGTTTTACCATAAATTTGGTTATTACACAGCAAAATTTCGTCAAAGTTTATTCTTGCTTACATACAGATCTACATTAATTCTAGTATGGCAGGATGCATAGGAAATTTAAATTTATGATATTTCGGTGATTAAAAGAGATATCGACAAAATTTAAAATGGGTTTTGAAGGGTAAAACTAATACTTTCAGATGAAGAAACTAATTTAGGAAAAACAATTTTATTCGCGATGTAAAATAACCTCAGATATAGCCAAAAACAGTGTTTTTTGCGCTTTTAGGTTAGAATATCTCGAAAACCTGACGTATAGGAAAAATTCTGAGCTCAGATTCGGATTCAACGCATCAAAGTTCTTCGGATATGATAGGTCTGGTCTCTAGTTTTTGATTTTTTTCTATTTTTGTCGGCCTGTGTAATTGGCTGGCGGTGAACTTTGGAAATCATTGTTCTATTTTCTACGTGAGCGGTCATCAATCACGACGTCAGATTGTGAGTAGCACACGACGTTTGTCCGTTTTGCATGATGGTACGATCGCCTCGTAGATAATAAATGGTACCAAGCCAGTAACATCCAAAATATAAAACATAGCTAATGGCCAACAGTTTGGGTCACGCTTGCAAGAGTATCTGCATGCTAAGCATCACGTCCGTCGTATCAAAACCAGCTTCTCTTCGTTGTAATGCAACATTTGATACCGCTACTTTTTGTATGTGTCGACGTTGGATGTTTTATACTTGGTGGAAAATACCGGCATCGTTCTTTTTTGGCACATAAGAACACAACGAAACTTGTTCACTATAATAGCCAAGCAATGTCTCTTCCAACGGATGATTTCGGGATATTCGAAACTACTCCGGTACAAACCGTTTGTTGTAGAGTGGCCACAATCACGAATCTCAATGTATGCAATTCTTCAGCCAAGATCGGTTAACAAAAAAGGGAGCATAGAAAGATTTCCTTTTTTTTTAATTTTTACAAGCATTGCACTGATTAACTGCAAAAACCTTGACATAGCGAGGAGAAAAAATATACATACCTACTACTCTTTCTCTCTCTCTAATTGTTATTGTTTTCCAATTAAGAGTTGTTGTTACTAAAATATAGAAAGCAATAGCAATGAATAAGTGTGTGTGTGCATAATGTAAGTGGAGTTTGATATTTGATGAGAAAGAGTAAATGAAAAACAACTTCGTGTTACAGGCCAGTGCGCAGAAATCATCCAAGGGGAGGGTTTTTAACCCAGCAGTTCCCAGAAAAAAATTTTTTCATGAGATTTTGGAAAATTCACTAAAAAAAATGCATTTTGCCAAAAAAAAAATATAAAAAAAAATTTGTTTTGTTTATTGAAATTATTTACACCAAAAAATTCAAAAATGTCATCACCGACTACCTTGGTTGTTGGTAAAAAAATAGCGATCTGCAGAGTTCAAACCTTGTATGAAATTTCATATGCTGGGTATTACTGGGTTAACTCGGATATTTCATGTCAGGTTATAAAGTTCGTAAAAAAGGTATTTTTGACTACAAAGCATACTAAAAAAGATAAATATACAAAAATTGTTTTATAAATATATATGTATGTATATATGCTTATGTCTATATAGTATATACATATGTACATATCGGCCACTCTTTTAATAACTGCACACTTTGTTTTTTTATTACCTTTTTGAGCATTTTTTGAAACGAAATATTTCAAAAACTATAGGAGATAGGATAAAAATTACAGTCTTTTTTGTTAAGAAATACTATAACTTAATAAAAAATAAATAAAAAGATTTAAATAAATTTATTGAAACATTATTTTTTTTATTTAAAAAATGATTCTCGAAAAATATAAATATAACATATTGTTTTTCTTATGATTTTTTTATGAGTTATTCCTCAATCAAACCTAAGAATGCATGTACTTGCTTGTCGAAATTCCCGACATAACTTTGGAAAATATCATAAAATTCATACCTTTTTCTATACATATATAAATATGTGAGTTTTTTTTATTTTCATAAAATTTTTAATTTTTCGTAAGAGGTGCAAGTCTTTTTGGTTTTTCATTTATGTAAGAACATATTGTCAATAAAAGTCTATATAAAAAAAAATTCCAATGGGGCGGGTAAGAACCCCCAAATCCCTCCCTTGCGCACGGGCCTGTCGTGTTATGTTATTGTTGTATGGAAACTTTTATTTTGGATTCATATTTTTGGAAGATGTGATGAATTTTTTTTGAAAGATCTAAATAATATTTTTGGAAAGGTTCGCCATTTTTATTATTAAAACTAAATCATTGAAATCGAGCGTACATGGGTGATTGTAAAAAACTCTAGCTTTTTGTGTGCGGGGCATTACTTTGAACTAAATTTGACTTTACTCTTGAAACCAATTTTCTCACGTCTACTTTGAGCGTTCCACCCCATTTTTAAAAAAGTTCTAACTGCAGGTTTTCAGAACCCTCGGATGAATATTTATGGTTAAAATGCCTTTAACGTAGCATGTCCCAAGTGACACAATTCAAAAAAAATTCCAAATAAAATTTCAGAAGGAATACCTGTTAAAACGCTTAGTATAAAGCTATAAATTTATAATATAACAACAATATTTTAATATCAAGACATTCGATAATAGGGCACATAAAATGTTCTCATGGATTTATGTAAAAATTGATTTTTCTTATATAATGGGTCACAAAAATTGTAAGACCGTGTTTAAAGGAGAAAGCTACATATCGTCGCTCTCGGGTAAAAAGGCCCTTCCTCATTTTTTTCTCGAAATTTATTTTTTTTGTCGATAAATCAATAACCCTTCGCTATATTTTATCGATATTGGTTTCGTTAATTAGGTAAAGGTCTAAGCTTAAAAACGCATATAAAATTTCCTCTCTAATCTTTCAGGAAGATGATTATATCTTATAAGGAAAGAATGGAAGGGGGAAATCCATGTTTACATTTATGTCCATAATTCTGTAACGGCTGTATTGATTTCCAAAATGATGACGCCATATTATAGATAATCACAGGGGCTATAATTATGGATTTCAAAACTTGATGTAAATGCTGCCGTTTTTAGTATGTCGAATATGCCAATTTTTGGTGCAAATGTTCAAGTGTTAAAAAATCATTGATGGAAATGACATTTGGGGAATTTCTTGCCACTACCGTTTACGTCACAACTTCTCCTAACTAACCCACTAAAAATATTGGGAATCGCATTTAAAAAAACTTCTTTATTTGAGGTTTTAGAGTATTTTCTCCTTCTGTGAAATTTCAAAAATATGAGTTAGGGCCTTTCTACCCGAGAGCGACGATATGTATGTGAAATATTTAACTGAATTTGGTGCAAAACAACATGGCTCAAAGAAAAAACTATTTATTTTTGTTAATCGCATATTCTAATCATTTAAAACCGAGAAAATGAAGGGACAAATTACATAGTTAGCCTCTACCGTGACATATGAGGGGTTTAGAATAATAGAGTAAGTAATTTTTTTTCGACAAAACGCGGAGCAGGAAAAAGTTGATGAAACTTTTATTATAGATTCATTTTTTTTTTGTAAGAAATTTCATATGTACTAAAATAGAAAATAGAGATATTACCAGTGGCCCATGTTCGGCTTTAAAGGGTAGTTACGCAAATGAACAATCAGCGGCACATACACGAAATTTTAAAAATGTGAGTGGTCCCAGTGTGTCACACGGATCCGTTTCGGATTCGTTTAGGATCCGCTTCTTCGTATTATTTATCCGAAACGGATTCCGATTCTGATACGATTCGGATACAAAATCGTAGGTGATTCACCTCCAAACAGCGGGAAGGATCGTCCGCGTTGTGGGATCCATTTCGAACTCGGAACGGACTTCATATAAGGATCTGTTTCGGACTCGTTTTTCTAAATAAAACGGATTTTACTGTATCAAATAAACGCAATTAAAAAAACATTTTTTTTCTATTTTGAATATTTACTTTCCACCTATTTTTCTAATGCTGTTGTTGCTTACTTATAAGCTGCGTTTTATTCGCCATCCTCTGCTAGATATCTTTAATTAGCAACGATAATTGTATTGGAAAACAAAAACAAAATCGTAGACTTAGCGTATTCTCCTTCGATCGTTTGTATGTATTGTTCTATGTCTGCAATTAGATGGATAGGGGAAATGTTTTCATTGTGTGTGGGAAGTGCAAACTTCTTCCCTAGTGAAAGCAACCACTTGCTCGTCTCCGGAAATTCAATGTTTGTTTTGTTTACAAACCAGTCTTCTTCATTCGAAGGAGAATACGAAAAAGAGGTTATCAGATCCAAATTTGCCCATAAAATCATGACATATAAAAGAATTCGAAAACTAACCACGAAAGACAAATTTATTTTAGAAATCTACAAAAAAACTCAAAAAATCATTAAAAAACACAAGGATACGATTATAATCACTACAGCGGACAAAGGCAACAAAACAGTTATCATGTACAAAAATGAATACGAGGAGAAAATGAAAGGACTACTTGGAGATAGGAACATATATAAGACGATTCGCACAAATCCGTCACAAAAATTACAAAGAACAAACAACGACCTTGTCAACAACCTCTACAAGGACAAACACATCAACTATAACACAAAATTAAAATTAAGTTGCTCTGCCAGTAATGCACCAAGACTATACGGGCTCCCGAAAACTCACAAACCAAATTTACCTCTAAGACCAATCTCTTCATCAGTTGATTTACCATGCTATAACTTAGCCAAATATACTGGTTTGATACTTAAACATCTAGTCTCCACAGGTCTAAACATCAAAAATACAGAAGAACTACAAACCAGAATCACCAACATTAAGCTCAATAAAGAGGACAAACTTTTTTCTTTTGACGCGATTTCACTATTTACGAATATTCCTACAACGTTAGCAATTAGAATAATTATGAACAAATGGACAATAATTGAAAATTACACGACGATACCGAAAAAAACTTTTTTACAGATACTAGAATTTTGCTTAAAAGACAATAATTTCTTCAGATATGACAATAAATTCTATAACCAAATTTTTGGAATGCCAATGGGCAATCCTTTATCACCCACTATTGCAGACATTGTCTTAGATGACCTCCTTCAGAGCACTATATTAGATCTCGACAAAATAGGAATAAAGTTTACATTTATAGTGAAATATGTAGACGACATTTTTGCTATCATTAACAAAAAAGACCTGACAACAATTTTAACAACACTTAACAAATACCACAGCAAATTACAATTCACGTATGAATCAGAAGAAGACAACAGATTGTCGTATTTAAATACAACTATACACAGGACTAAAGAAAATGTAACATTTAATTGGTACATGAAACCAACGGGATCTGGAAGGATTATGAACTTTAACTCCACACAACCATACAAACAAAAACGTAACACAGCCAACAACTTTATACGAACAGCTCTAACCATAAGCGACAAAAAATTCAAAACGCAAACCATCAATAAAATGAAGTGTATTCTTCACAAGAATAATTATCCGAATAAATTAATAGATCACTTAATTTCTAAAAATTCTACAAATTTAAACTCTGAAAATCCACAACCAAAAACAATAGATGGCAACCCTAAAAAATACTTTAGTATTCCTTACATACCAACACTCACAGACGACTCATCGCTGAAGAATATTAAGAAAGAGAACATAGTCTTTGCACATAAACCCAACATAACACTTGCAACATTATTCACTAACACTAAAGACAAAATAGAAAAACAACAACAACATAATGTTATTTATGAAGTCAAATGCAAAGGTAGAGCGGGAGAACCTTGTGACGCGATCTACATTGGAACAACAAAAAGAATGTTGGAGACACGAATCAACGAACACAAAACAGATGCTAAAAACAAAAAACAAACAGCGACAGCTTTAGCCAAACACCTTACCGAAAAAGGTCATACAGCAGACTTCGACAGCACAATAATACTCGACAGAGAACGAAGAGAAAATGTTAGGTTCACATTGGAAAGCCTCCGAATACGACAAAAACAAAAAAACAGCTGTTAATAAGAAAGAAGACTTTGACAACATTAGTGCATGTTACAGTGTAGTACTATAAAGTTTAAATGTTTCAAAAAATTTTTATATGTTTAATGTTTTAAATCAAAAAATTTTTGTATTAAATATCAAATAAGTTTCTCCATATATTAATATGTTAAAGTAACAATGTAAGTGTTAACTAAATATTCAATTTTTCAATGTTAGTATTTAATCATTGTGTTTTTTTAGCTTTTTAAATTAATAATAAAAACCCCTGAAGAAGCCTGAATCCAACGGGCGAAACGTCGGGAAATCGAATTTAAAAAAATTTTTATTTTTTAATTCATATACCTCAAATGACCAAAAAGCTCAAGGAAAAATAATTTTTCCACAAAAGTACATATAAAATAAAAATATTGGTCAAAACAAAATCTACATTTAAATAAACGGAGAGCCTGCCGAAAAATCACAATTTCATTATTTTTGAAAGAAAGCTAAAAGACTATAATGAAGGATTATTTTCAACACATCAAATACAAATACAACACCGAAACTTGCACCACACTTAAACATCTAAGCAGACAAACACGTAAACAAGCTAATCTCACAGAAAGATTAAAATTCCTACTCTCTTGCAAAAGGTATGGCATAATACCAACACATATTGCACATACAACAACAGCAGTACATCAAACCATCACAGCTGCATCCCTAAAGAGAGAATTGGAGAACACCATTTACAACTACCACACTAAACTACTAAAATTAGAAATAGCCGAAACGAATATCAATATAAAAACCACAAAAAAACATATATTTCATACAGAGATTGAAATGAAAAAAACTTTAAACAACACAGAATTTGAAACTTGGACAAAAACACAACGGGTAACAATAAAAAATTTTATAGAAAAAACACAACACACACTCAAATTAAAATTAGAGAAATTAATCAACACAAAATTTCAAGACCTGAACATAATTTTTAATGAAGACTGGTTTGTAAACAAAACAAACATTGAATTTCCGGAGACGAGCAAGTGGTTGCTTTCACTAGGGAAGAAGTTTGCACTTCCCACACACAATGAAAACATTTCCCCTATCCATCTAATTGCAGACATAGAACAATACATACAAACGATCGAAGGAGAATACGAAAAAGAGGTTATCAGATCCAAATTTGCCCATAAAATCATGACATATAAAAGAATTCGAAAACTAACCACGAAAGACAAATTTATTTTAGAAATCTACAAAAAAACTCAAAAAATCATTAAAAAACACAAGGATACGATTATAATCACTACAGCGGACAAAGGCAACAAAACAGTTATCATGTACAAAAATGAATACGAGGAGAAAATGAAAGGACTACTTGGAGATAGGAACATATATAAGACGATTCGCACAAATCCGTCACAAAAATTACAAAGAACAAACAACGACCTTGTCAACAACCTCTACAAGGACAAACACATCAACTATAACACAAAATTAAAATTAAGTTGCTCTGCCAGTAATGCACCAAGACTATACGGGCTCCCGAAAACTCACAAACCAAATTTACCTCTAAGACCAATCTCTTCATCAGTTGATTTACCATGCTATAACTTAGCCAAATATACTGGTTTGATACTTAAACATCTAGTCTCCACAGGTCTAAACATCAAAAATACAGAAGAACTACAAACCAGAATCACCAACATTAAGCTCAATAAAGAGGACAAACTTTTTTCTTTTGACGCGATTTCACTATTTACGAATATTCCTACAACGTTAGCAATTAGAATAATTATGAACAAATGGACAATAATTGAAAATTACACGACGATACCGAAAAAAACTTTTTTACAGATACTAGAATTTTGCTTAAAAGACAATAATTTCTTCAGATATGACAATAAATTCTATAACCAAATTTTTGGAATGCCAATGGGCAATCCTTTATCACCCACTATTGCAGACATTGTCTTAGATGACCTCCTTCAGAGCACTATATTAGATCTCGACAAAATAGGAATAAAGTTTACATTTATAGTGAAATATGTAGACGACATTTTTGCTATCATTAACAAAAAAGACCTGACAACAATTTTAACAACACTTAACAAATACCACAGCAAATTACAATTCACGTATGAATCAGAAGAAGACAACAGATTGTCGTATTTAAATACAACTATACACAGGACTAAAGAAAATATAACATTTAATTGGTACATGAAACCAACGGGATCTGGAAGGATTATGAACTTTAACTCCACACAACCATACAAACAAAAACGTAACACAGCCAACAACTTTATACGAACAGCTCTAACCATAAGCGACAAAAAATTCAAAACGCAAACCATCAATAAAATGAAGTGTATTCTTCACAAGAATAATTATCCGAATAAATTAATAGATCACTTAATTTCTAAAAATTCTACAAATTTAAACTCTGAAAATCCACAACCAAAAACAATAGATGGCAACCCTAAAAAATACTTTAGTATTCCTTACATACCAACACTCACAGACGACTCATCGCTGAAGAATATTAAGAAAGAGAACATAGTCTTTGCACATAAACCCAACATAACACTTGCAACATTATTCACTAACACTAAAGACAAAATAGAAAAACAACAACAACATAATGTTATTTATGAAGTCAAATGCAAAGGTAGAGCGGGAGAACCTTGTGACGCGATCTACATTGGAACAACAAAAAGAATGTTGGAGACACGAATCAACGAACACAAAACAGATGCTAAAAACAAAAAACAAACAGCGACAGCTTTAGCCAAACACCTTACCGAAAAAGGTCATACAGCAGACTTCGACAGCACAATAATACTCGACAGAGAACGAAGAGAAAATGTTAGGTTCACATTGGAAAGCCTCCGAATACGACAAAAACAAAAAACAGCTGTTAATAAGAAAGAAGACTTTGACAACATTAGTGCATGTTACAGTGTAGTACTATAAAGTTTAAATGTTTCAAAAAATTTTTATATGTTTAATGTTTTAAATCAAAAAATTTTTGTATTAAATATCAAATAAGTTTCTCCATATATTAATATGTTAAAGTAACAATGTAAGTGTTAACTAAATATTCAATTTTTCAATGTTAGTATTTAATCATTGTGTTTTTTTAGCTTTTTAAATTAATAATAAAAACCCCTGAAGAAGCCTGAATCCAACGGGCGAAACGTCGGGAAATCGAATTTAAAAAAATTTTTATTTTTTAATTCATATACCTCAAATGACCAAAAAGCTCAAGGAAAAATAATTTTTCCACAAAAGTACATATAAAATAAAAATATTGGTCAAAACAAAATCTACATTTAAATAAACGGAGAGCCTGCCGAAAAATCACAATTTCATTATTTTTGAAAGAAAGCTAAAAGACTATAATGAAGGATTATTTTCAACACATCAAATACAAATACAACACCGAAACTTGCACCACACTTAAACATCTAAGCAGACAAACACGTAAACAAGCTAATCTCACAGAAAGATTAAAATTCCTACTCTCTTGCAAAAGGTATGGCATAATACCAACACATATTGCACATACAACAACAGCAGTACATCAAACCATCACAGCTGCATCCCTAAAGAGAGAATTGGAGAACACCATTTACAACTACCACACTAAACTACTAAAATTAGAAATAGCCGAAACGAATATCAATATAAAAACCACAAAAAAACATATATTTCATACAGAGATTGAAATGAAAAAAACTTTAAACAACACAGAATTTGAAACTTGGACAAAAACACAACGGGTAACAATAAAAAATTTTATAGAAAAAACACAACACACACTCAAATTAAAATTAGAGAAATTAATCAACACAAAATTTCAAGACCTGAACATAATTTTTAATGAAGACTGGTTTGTAAACAAAACAAACATTGAATTTCCGGAGACGAGCAAGTGGTTGCTTTCACTAGGGAAGAAGTTTGCACTTCCCACACACAATGAAAACATTTCCCCTATCCATCTAATTGCAGACATAGAACAATACATACAAACGATCGAAGGAGAATACGAAAAAGAGGTTATCAGATCCAAATTTGCCCATAAAATCATGACATATAAAAGAATTCGAAAACTAACCACGAAAGACAAATTTATTTTAGAAATCTACAAAAAAACTCAAAAAATCATTAAAAAACACAAGGATACGATTATAATCACTACAGCGGACAAAGGCAACAAAACAGTTATCATGTACAAAAATGAATACGAGGAGAAAATGAAAGGACTACTTGGAGATAGGAACATATATAAGACGATTCGCACAAATCCGTCACAAAAATTACAAAGAACAAACAACGACCTTGTCAACAACCTCTACAAGGACAAACACATCAACTATAACACAAAATTAAAATTAAGTTGCTCTGCCAGTAATGCACCAAGACTATACGGGCTCCCGAAAACTCACAAACCAAATTTACCTCTAAGACCAATCTCTTCATCAGTTGATTTACCATGCTATAACTTAGCCAAATATACTGGTTTGATACTTAAACATCTAGTCTCCACAGGTCTAAACATCAAAAATACAGAAGAACTACAAACCAGAATCACCAACATTAAGCTCAATAAAGAGGACAAACTTTTTTCTTTTGACGCGATTTCACTATTTACGAATATTCCTACAACGTTAGCAATTAGAATAATTATGAACAAATGGACAATAATTGAAAATTACACGACGATACCGAAAAAAACTTTTTTACAGATACTAGAATTTTGCTTAAAAGACAATAATTTCTTCAGATATGACAATAAATTCTATAACCAAATTTTTGGAATGCCAATGGGCAATCCTTTATCACCCACTATTGCAGACATTGTCTTAGATGACCTCCTTCAGAGCACTATATTAGATCTCGACAAAATAGGAATAAAGTTTACATTTATAGTGAAATATGTAGACGACATTTTTGCTATCATTAACAAAAAAGACCTGACAACAATTTTAACAACACTTAACAAATACCACAGCAAATTACAATTCACGTATGAATCAGAAGAAGACAACAGATTGTCGTATTTAAATACAACTATACACAGGACTAAAGAAAATATAACATTTAATTGGTACATGAAACCAACGGGATCTGGAAGGATTATGAACTTTAACTCCACACAACCATACAAACAAAAACGTAACACAGCCAACAACTTTATACGAACAGCTCTAACCATAAGCGACAAAAAATTCAAAACGCAAACCATCAATAAAATGAAGTGTATTGTTCACAAGAATAATTATCCGAATAAATTAATAGATCACTTAATTTCTAAAAATTCTACAAATTTAAACTCTGAAAATCCACAACCAAAAACAATAGATGGCAACCCTAAAAAATACTTTAGTATTCCTTACATACCAACACTCACAGACGACTCATCGCTGAAGAATATTAAGAAAGAGAACATAGTCTTTGCACATAAACCCAACATAACACTTGCAACATTATTCACTAACACTAAAGACAAAATAGAAAAACAACAACAACATAATGTTATTTATGAAGTCAAATGCAAAGGTAGAGCGGGAGAACCTTGTGACGCGATCTACATTGGAACAACAAAAAGAATGTTGGAGACACGAATCAACGAACACAAAACAGATGCTAAAAACAAAAAACAAACAGCGACAGCTTTAGCCAAACACCTTACCGAAAAAGGTCATACAGCAGACTTCGACAGCACAATAATACTCGACAGAGAACGAAGAGAAAATGTTAGGTTCACATTGGAAAGCCTCCGAATACGACAAAAACAAAAAACAGCTGTTAATAAGAAAGAAGACTTTGACAACATTAGTGCATGTTACAGTGTAGTACTATAAAGTTTAAATGTTTCAAAAAATTTTTATATGTTTAATGTTTTAAATCAAAAAATTTTTGTATTAAATATCAAATAAGTTTCTCCATATATTAATATGTTAAAGTAACAATGTAAGTGTTAACTAAATATTCAATTTTTCAATGTTAGTATTTAATCATTGTGTTTTTTTAGCTTTTTAAATTAATAATAAAAACCCCTGAAGAAGCCTGAATCCAACGGGCGAAACGTCGGGAAATCGAATTTAAAAAAATTTTTATTTTTTAATTCATATACCTCAAATGACCAAAAAGCTCAAGGAAAAATAATTTTTCCACAAAAGTACATATAAAATAAAAATATTGGTCAAAACAAAATCTACATTTAAATAAACGGAGAGCCTGCCGAAAAATCACAATTTCATTATTTTTGAAAGAAAGCTAAAAGACTATAATGAAGGATTATTTTCAACACATCAAATACAAATACAACACCGAAACTTGCACCACACTTAAACATCTAAGCAGACAAACACGTAAACAAGCTAATCTCACAGAAAGATTAAAATTCCTACTCTCTTGCAAAAGGTATGGCATAATACCAACACATATTGCACATACAACAACAGCAGTACATCAAACCATCACAGCTGCATCCCTAAAGAGAGAATTGGAGAACACCATTTACAACTACCACACTAAACTACTAAAATTAGAAATAGCCGAAACGAATATCAATATAAAAACCACAAAAAAACATATATTTCATACAGAGATTGAAATGAAAAAAACTTTAAACAACACAGAATTTGAAACTTGGACAAAAACACAACGGGTAACAATAAAAAATTTTATAGAAAAAACACAACACACACTCAAATTAAAATTAGAGAAATTAATCAACACAAAATTTCAAGACCTGAACATAATTTTTAATGAAGACTGGTTTGTAAACAAAACAAACATTGAATTTCCGGAGACGAGCAAGTGGTTGCTTTCACTAGGGAAGAAGTTTGCACTTCCCACACACAATGAAAACATTTCCCCTATCCATCTAATTGCAGACATAGAACAATACATACAAACGATCGAAGGAGAATACGAAAAAGAGGTTATCAGATCCAAATTTGCCCATAAAATCATGACATATAAAAGAATTCGAAAACTAACCACGAAAGACAAATTTATTTTAGAAATCTACAAAAAAACTCAAAAAATCATTAAAAAACACAAGGATACGATTATAATCACTACAGCGGACAAAGGCAACAAAACAGTTATCATGTACAAAAATGAATACGAGGAGAAAATGAAAGGACTACTTGGAGATAGGAACATATATAAGACGATTCGCACAAATCCGTCACAAAAATTACAAAGAACAAACAACGACCTTGTCAACAACCTCTACAAGGACAAACACATCAACTATAACACAAAATTAAAATTAAGTTGCTCTGCCAGTAATGCACCAAGACTATACGGGCTCCCGAAAACTCACAAACCAAATTTACCTCTAAGACCAATCTCTTCATCAGTTGATTTACCATGCTATAACTTAGCCAAATATACTGGTTTGATACTTAAACATCTAGTCTCCACAGGTCTAAACATCAAAAATACAGAAGAACTACAAACCAGAATCACCAACATTAAGCTCAATAAAGAGGACAAACTTTTTTCTTTTGACGCGATTTCACTATTTACGAATATTCAACGTTACAACGTTAGCAATTAGAATAATTATGAACAAATGGACAATAATTGAAAATTACACGACGATACCGAAAAAAACTTTTTTACAGATACTAGAATTTTGCTTAAAAGACAATAATTTCTTCAGATATGACAATAAATTCTATAACCAAATTTTTGGAATGCCAATGGGCAATCCTTTATCACCCACTATTGCAGACATTGTCTTAGATGACCTCCTTCAGAGCACTATATTAGATCTCGACAAAATAGGAATAAAGTTTACATTTATAGTGAAATATGTAGACGACATTTTTGCTATCATTAACAAAAAAGACCTGACAACAATTTTAACAACACTTAACAAATACCACAGCAAATTACAATTCACGTATGAATCAGAAGAAGACAACAGATTGTCGTATTTAAATACAACTATACACAGGACTAAAGAAAATATAACATTTAATTGGTACATGAAACCAACGGGATCTGGAAGGATTATGAACTTTAACTCCACACAACCATACAAACAAAAACGTAACACAGCCAACAACTTTATACGAACAGCTCTAACCATAAGCGACAAAAAATTCAAAACGCAAACCATCAATAAAATGAAGTGTATTCTTCACAAGAATAATTATCCGAATAAATTAATAGATCACTTAATTTCTAAAAATTCTACAAATTTAAACTCTGAAAATCCACAACCAAAAACAATAGATGGCAACCCTAAAAAATACTTTAGTATTCCTTACATACCAACACTCACAGACGACTCATCGCTGAAGAATATTAAGAAAGAGAACATAGTCTTTGCACATAAACCCAACATAACACTTGCAACATTATTCACTAACACTAAAGACAAAATAGAAAAACAACAACAACATAATGTTATTTATGAAGTCAAATGCAAAGGTAGAGCGGGAGAACCTTGTGACGCGATCTACATTGGAACAACAAAAAGAATGTTGGAGACACGAATCAACGAACACAAAACAGATGCTAAAAACAAAAAACAAACAGCGACAGCTTTAGCCAAACACCTTACCGAAAAAGGTCATACAGCAGACTTCGACAGCACAATAATACTCGACAGAGAACGAAGAGAAAATGTTAGGTTCACATTGGAAAGCCTCCGAATACGACAAAAACAAAAAACAGCTGTTAATAAGAAAGAAGACTTTGACAACATTAGTGCATGTTACAGTGTAGTACTATAAAGTTTAAATGTTTCAAAAAATTTTTATATGTTTAATGTTTTAAATCAAAAAATTTTTGTATTAAATATCAAATAAGTTTCTCCATATATTAATATGTTAAAGTAACAATGTAAGTGTTAACTAAATATTCAATTTTTCAATGTTAGTATTTAATCATTGTGTTTTTTTAGCTTTTTAAATTAATAATAAAAACCCCTGAAGAAGCCTGAATCCAACGGGCGAAACGTCGGGAAATCGAATTTAAAAAAATTTTTATTTTTTAATTCATATACCTCAAATGACCAAAAAGCTCAAGGAAAAATAATTTTTCCACAAAAGTACATATAAAATAAAAATATTGGTCAAAACAAAATCTACATTTACTAAAATTATAGTTGTTAAGTATACAAGCAAGTTTCTTAAATGCCAGTGCTACCCAGTGAATTTGTGTTTTGTCTATTGTGATTTTGTATTTTGTCAATTATGAAGTTTGAAATTAAAAATAAATATTGAATTTTACGGAAAAAAAATTTGAATTTAACGGAAAACATTCATTTTCTTTTTTTAAATTCAATTCAATTAATTTTTCAAAGAAGTAAAAACACATTTGTGTAAACACCAGGATAACCAGGCAAGGAACAACCATTTCCCCAGGACACAATGCCAGCCAATTAATTTTTCAAAACAGCAAAAACACAAATAAATGACATATCTGACGTAGCCAGTGCTACCCAGTGCAAGCTAGCAACTTGTCGTTTAATTCGTACATAGATATATATATAAAACGCACCTATTGTTTATTAATGTAATTAATACGTTTTTAAAACTTCAAAGGAGGAGAGAAATTCCATTTTTTTTACCTGTCACCCGATCACAGAATTGATCCTGCGCGTCCTGCGTCATGCCACTGTTGAAAGATACTCATCTTACCCAACTCAGCTACCGACAGCATTTTTAAGACCTACTAAAATGATGTCGTTACACTGCGCATGCAACAACCATTGTCTAATCAGGGAAGCTTCGGCTCAAATCCCGGCGACGACTTTTTTTTTTATTTTTTTATTTTTTAATTTCAAAGTATTTAAAAAACAAAAAAAGAACTATATATATATTGAAAATGTCTTGAATACTGGCTTTTATATTAATAATTAAAAACGAGTCCGGATCGAATCCGTTTTATTAAAAAAAACGGATCCATAACGGACTCGTTATTTATTATTAACATAAAAGGCAGTTTTCAAGATATTTTCAATAATTTCAATTGAGAACTGGCTTTTATATTAATAATTGAAAACGAGTCCGGATCGAATCCGTTTTATTAAAAAAAACGGATCCATAACGGACTCGTTATTTATTATTAACATAAAAGGCAGTTTTCAAGATATTTTCAATATAGTTCTTTTTTTGCTTTTTAAATACTTTCAAATTAAAAAATAAAAAAATTCAAAAAATTTAAAAAAAATTATGTCGTCGCCGGGATTTGAACCGAAGCGTCCCTGATTAGACAGTGGTTGTTGCAAGCGTAGTTTAACGACATCATTTTAGTATGTCTTAAAAAGAGTCCGTAACGGATTCGTTTTATTTACAAAAAACGACTTCGGAACGGATCTGACAAAACGGATTCGGTTTTTTCGAGAGGAATTTCATACGAAAACGAATTCGAAAAAAATCCGTTTTATTAACAAAAAAACCAATCCGAAACGGATCCGAATATGAAGTCCGTTCCGAGTTCGAGACGGATCCGACAACGCGGACGATTCTTCCCGCTGTTTGGAGGCGAATCACCCACGATTTCGCATCCGAATCTTATCAGAATCGGAATCTGGAACGGATCCGTTTTATTAACAAAAAAACCAATCCGAAACGGATCCGAATATGAAGTCCGTTCCGAGTTCGAAACGGATCCGACAACACGGACGATCCTTCCCGCTGTTTGGAGGCGAATCACCCACGATTTCGCATCCGAATCGTATCAGAATCGGAATCTGGAACGGATCCGTTTTATTAACAAAAAAACCAATCCGAAACGGATCCGAATATGAAGTCCGTTCCGAGTTCGAAACAGATCCGACAACGCTGACGATCCTTCCCGCTGTTTGGAGGCGAATCACCCACGATTTCGCATCTAAATCGTATCAGAATCGGAATCTGGAACGGATCCGTTTTATTTACAAAAACCGACTTCGGAACGGATCCATTTTGTTCACCAAAAAGGAGTCCGGAACCGATCCGTATAAGAAGTCTGTTCCGAGTCCGTAACGGATCCGATTTAGTTTAAAATAATGAGTCCGGCTCGCATCCGTTTTATTTTAACAAACGAGTTCGTAACGGATCCGTTTTAGTTAAGAAAAACGATTCCGTAACGGATACATTTATGAAGTCCGTTCCGGGTCCGTAACGGACCGGCATCCGTTTTTGTGCACATTGGGGTGTTAATAAAAAGGTTTTCCACACTACCACACAACCAAAGAGTGTTTCTTCTTGTCCTATCTGCGGCGATGCACACATTTTACGTCGTCGTCCAAATTTTCTCTCAAAAGATTGTTTTGAGCGAAAAACCATAGCAGATAAAGTAAAATTATGTTTAAATTATCTGAGCAAGTCCCATACGATTTCTCAATGCCCTAGAACTAAGAATTACTTCAATGTGGTCAAAGACATCACACTGTTCTGCATTTTCCTACCCCTAAAACTTCTCTGCACATTTCAACTAATTTATCTACTCACACTCATTCTTCGAATGGAATTTTACAAACCAAATTCGATACTCCAGCTCTGTCATCACAACTGGATGCTATTAACAACGGAAACACGTCTCAAAGTCGTTCCACGTCATTGTTGACACACACTATGCAGTTCGCTGCGAAAACTTCGGAATTGCCTCAAAAGGTACACCTATCAACCGCATTAGTGACTCTCGTTAATGCCACTACGGGTCAAACGACTACTGTGCGTGCTCTCATAGATCAAGGCGCCAAAGGTACAATTATCTCGGAACACGCAGTTCAAGCCTTAGGCTTGCAAATTCACTGTTCACTTTACAATGCATTTATGTATTAACCCCACATATCGTGTAGAAGTGGATGTCACATATGTCTTAAATTCACTCACTACCAGACTGCCTAGTCAAAATTTTCAGCCACAAAGTTGGACTCATTTTCATGGGCTGTCGTTAACAGACCCCCTATTTTATAAACCTCGGCGTGTAGACTAGGGTGGGTCGATTCCGGACTTTTTTCGATTCGAGATTTCTAATAGTGCGGAAAAGTAGCCTTAGTACTTCCTGATTCCAATGCAATTTTCCGTTTTGAGATCGGACTACATCTTCAACCCCAACTCTGGCCTTGAAATTTCGGAAATTTGCCTAAAATCGGAAATTGCTTACCTAGTGCCTGAAATACGCCTCTCATGGCAAAATGCAACAAATAAAAGTTGTTTGTCGCGTCATTAGCTACCGAAATGGTACATATGATCATGACCGTAGGACGAACCGTTCCCGAGATACGAGCGAAAAGGCGGCGCGCCGCAGCGCAAGGTGAAAATCAGCTTGCGGCCACGCTTCTCCCTGAATGCGCCAACAATGACGCCGGCGCTGCGGAGATGTGTTCCATGCTTCACGCGTCGGGTCGGACCGGCCGGGCCCCTCCCCGTGTCCCGTCTCGCTCTATTTTCAAAAAGTCATCTATTCCGATAGTCTCACACACCAGAGTTCTACAAATGCTCACCACATATCATAAGAAATTTCTGACACTTAAACAAATGTTTTTAAGGAACCAAATAGGTTTGTGCTCTAAAAGAGACGATTTTGTCTCTTCTGCCGCTGCTTGTAAATGCATTTCTTTTTCTTCGTCCAATTGTCCAAAGGAAAGGAAAGTTCCTATCATTGAACAACTATTTCTCTTGGACCAGAGAACCAGAAGAATTGGTCGCATTGGAAGTGGTGATCTACCTGAAACAAAAAAGATTACAAAGTGAAATGAACGTAAAGAAAAGCTTTCAAAATGTCATTCAACATCAACACTTACCAGAAAAGTATCAGCTACAACACGTGACCACTCAGATCAACCAGACACTCACACAGACGACAACAATGTCGGTGCGTCGCACATAGCTTCTTCCAAAAACGATGCTGATGCTGAATTTTCTCTTACATCCTCTAAAATCAAACAAAACACACTATTATTAGAACACGCTGCTTTAGCTGCCCAAAGATTCGAATTAAGTGACAGAGCAGCAGCCTTGATTGTTTCATCTGCCTTTCTGGATACGAAAAAAGCAGGTTTGATAACAGAGGATCAGGCTAGCCTTGTCACTGACAAATACAAGATTAGTCGAGCAAAACGAAGTGTTGGAACTAAGCTCGAAAATACCGAAAGTATTGACTCTGTATATGGGCTGTATTTTGACGGCTGCAAAGACAATACACTCACACAAGTCCGCGGAGGTGAAAAGTACTACCGCAGCACTGTCAAAGAGGAACATATATCTTTTGTAGCGGAACCTGGTTCACATTACTTTGGCTACGTCACCTCTCCTTCCGGGTCAGCTGAGGATGAGATGCAAGCTATATGGCAACATTTACAAGGCAATTCAGTAAATGTGGGACATCTAGAAGTTGTGCTGATGGCACCATCACGAACACAGGTTTGAAAGGTAGAATCATTCGGAAACTAGAAGAAAAAATAGGTAGGCCTTTACAGTGGGTTGTTTGTCTTCTACATTTCAATGAACTTCCTTTTTGTGCTCTTTTCGGACACATAGATGGTGTCTCAAAGAGTCCAAATACACTCTCTGCCGACATAGGTAAACTGCTCCCTGATTGTGAGAAGTTGCCTGTCGTCAAATTTGAAAGTTTTCCATCAAGCCAATTACCTTCTGAGGTCATTAATCCGACCCAACTCAGCACAGACCAAGCTTACCTCTACAAAATATCAGAACGTGTTATTTCTTCAGACTTAGCGTCGATGCATCCAGGTAACATGTGCAAATCTCGCTGGCTCACCTGTGCGAACAGAATTCTGAGATTATACATTTCTACAGACAAACCAACAAAGGAAATAAAGATTTTGATAAAGTACATACTTACAGTTTACTCACCTTTGTGGTTCTCAATAATATTTCACAGTTCAATCAAAGATGGCTCGCGCCATCTCTTTACTGCAATCCAAAGGTCGAGATACTTACCAGCTAAACTGCGCAAGGTTGTCGATTCATCCATGCAACAGAATGTTTTCTTTGCTCTTCCAGAAAACATTCTCCTTAGTATGATGACTGACGAACGGGTGGAAGTTAGAAAGTTGGCCCTTGACCGTCTTCTGGCAGCCAGAGAAGCAGAGACCGACACTGTAAATGGATGGGTTAGATGTAATGAAGTGCCAAAGCTGAATTTCAAAGCTAATAACACTAGTTTACAAATAATTAAAAAATGTATGTGCCATTTTTCATTACTTATGTAAAATCGGCTGCTGATTCTGAAAATAAAATTATTTTTTTTTTCATTCACGTCGTTTTCGAGATATCGGTCACTTTCGGTTTTTGGACCAAAGAAAAAAGTTGGTTCAACTTCATTACAAATATCTCAAAACCCAATATCTATATATAAACATATTATATGTCAAACTAAAGGTAATTAAATTTCCTAGAAATAATGTCCACATTACTTTTTCGTTGGCATGTTAGTTTCGGCGAAAAAAATTGATTTATAAAAAAAAATAATTTTTTTTCCGAAAAAATGAGAAAAAAGTAAAAATTAACTGCAAATTTTTAAAAGAAAAAAAAATTGTAAAAATCATTTTGTTTATTTATATCATAGTTATACATTTATAAAGAAAATAAGATAATACTTACGAAAATCGATTAAGACATGGAAAAGTTATATAAAATTGAATAAAAAATGGACGAATTTCATTTCTGCCTATTTTTCCCTTTTTTTATGTGGGTAAGAATTTTTTTTAACCCCAATATGCAAATTTTTTAATGAAATTTTGTTATGTAGATACTGGTATACGCTAGAAATTAAAATGTTGGCTCCACCCCCCGAAGTAGACAAAAACCGCCATAACGGACCCAAATTCCCATTTTTGACCATTTCGGAGCGTGGGGCCAGTTCTGAAAGAATTTTAAACACCGCCATCGTACTCAGCATCCTCGAAAACGGGGGGCGACAAATAGACCGATAGAAGACGCGGAATATTCGATTTCATCATTTTGGGGGCGGTTTTTGTCCATTTTGAGGGGTGTGACCAACTCCATAAGAGTTTTGAATACTGCTATCGTATCAGAATCTTCGAAAACGGGGGATGACAAATGTTTTACTGATGGAATATGCGATTCCAACTTTTTTCTATGGTCCAAAAACCAAAAGGGACCGATATGTCGAAAACGACGTGAAAGAAAAAAAAATAATTTGATTTTCAGAATCAGCAGCCGATTTTACACAAGTAATGAATAGTGGCACCTAAAGTTCATAAATTTTTTAATTATTTGTAAGCTAGTGTTATTAATTATAAGATTTTTATTAGCTTGTGGCCATTTTTATTCAATATTTTATAACTTTTCCATTTCTAAATCGATTTTCTTATATAGTATCTTATTTTCTTCATAGATATATAAACTATGATATAAAAAATAAAATGATTTTTGCAATTTTTTTTTTTCTTTTTTAAATTTGCAGTTGATTTTGACTTTTTTCTAATTTTTTCGAAAAAAAAAATTTTTTTAGAAATCAATTTATTTCACCGAAACTAACAAGCCAAACAAAAAGTAATGTGAGCATTACTTATAGAAAATTTAATTACCTTTAATTTGACATATAGCAAATTTATATATAGATATTGGTTCTAAAGATATTTGTAAGCAAGTGAAACCAACTTTTTTTTTTGGTCCTAAAACCGAAGATGACCGATATCTCGAAAACGACATGAAAGAAAAAAAAAATAATGTCATTTTCAGAATCAGCAGCCAATTTTACATATAAAATGAATAACGGTATATAAAGTTCATTTTGGCTGTAAACTAGTGTAATTATGTAATGTTATGTAATTACGATATGATTAACTGGAAGACTATTACCTTGACTGTTCCACCAGTTCTTCGTTCAGTTTCTAACGAAGAGCTCATAAAAGGGTTGTCGGGAGACACTGCAGAGATAAGGAAATTTAGTGAATTCCCTTCTCACACCGTGGCAGTCGAGAGATCCGTCAAACTGGTGACAGGGGCATCTTCTAAAGTTATTGGCCCCCAGTCTCGTGATCGTTTTATACACTCCACACTGAAATCTAGGCAACAACTGCCAAAGTTTAGTACAAAATCTGCTTTTATCAATCAATTTTATACAGATTCAAACTAAAAGAAGCCTGACATATGGTTGGTTGGTTGGGTTGGGCATGGGAGGAACCCGAAGAGCAGTCACCTCCACGTGGTGGGCTCTGGGTAATCAACACAGGTTAGCTGAGAGCTGCAACAATTTTCACCTTGCGTTGCGGCGCGTTATTTTCGCTCGTATCTCGGGAACGGTTCGTTCTACGGCCATGATCATGTGTATCATTTCCGTAGCTAATGTCGCGACAAACAACTTTTGTTTCAAACATTTTGCCATGAGAGGCATATTTCAGGCGCTAGGTAGGAAATTTCACGATTTTAGCCAAATTTCCGAAATTTCAAGGCCGAAGTTGGGGTTGAAGATGCAGTCCGATCTGAAAACGGATAATTGCACTGGAATCAGGAAGTACTAAGGCAACTTTTCCGCACTGTTAGAAATCTTGAAACGAAAAAAGTCCGGAATCGACCCACTCTACTGCATGCCGCGAAGAGCATCCTTATCGGAAATTTTTTTGATATCTTTGTAGATGAAAATGACTGCCACAAATTGTTCAACGGCAGCTGAATCTCTTTGGACACGAAAACGAGCAGTGAATTGTGTAAAAGAGCCTGCTTTCTTACCACCTCCGATCACCGACATGATTTGCTCAAATTGTTCTTGTGAAGAAGTAGCCATTGCTAAATTGCCAATCGTTTTCACTGTGCGTTGTAATACTCTCGTTGTTTTTGTTGTCGTAGTTTACGGCCACTATGTTGGACGCCAATGAAGAGTTGCTACTTCGCAAATAGTAACTCATCCACTGTAGACCTAATTATTGGGGCAGCATGATTGCTCATATCATGTTGCCAGAGATGCTCATACTAAAGTTTGATGAACCTATCGCCCAAAATACGCACTTTGGTTGGGTTTTGATCGGAAATACTCCACAACAAGCACAATCTACCACCATTTGCTGTAATCATGCTACTTTAGAACTCGAAGCCCTAGTTCAAAAAATGTTGAAGGCAAAAATATATATGAAGAGCGATTATTGTCAGAGGAAGAAAATTGGTGTGAAACATATTTCCGGCAAACACATATCCGTCAGGCAAATGGAAAATATTTGGTTAGACTTCTATTAAGAAGCTTATATGACAAAGTACTTGGCAGATCGAAACAAATTGCACTAAACCGTTTCCACTATTTAGAGAGAAAATTTCAACGATACGATGAATTCAAACGCCGCTACAAAGAAGGCATCCATGAATATTTTTCGCTTGAACAAATTATTCCTGCAGTAACCAAGGAAGAGGATCGTCATACTATTACTGTCGATAGCAAATCATCAATTACTTCTTGTGTATTACCACATCATGCTGTATATAAAGAAGACAGCCCAACAACGAAATTCCGTATCGTATTTGATGGCTCTTGTAAAACAACGAATGACTTATTATGTAAAGGTCCCACACTTCATAATGACTTTCTAGCAGTAATATGGTTCAGGAAATACAAATCTTACCCCTTTTCTTGATACGGATGGAGTCTTACACGTACGTGGTCGCATTCAAAATGCTAACCTGTCATTTTCTCAAAAACATCCAATGATTTTACCAAGCTGTCATCACTTTACTAATCTAATAATCGACGAAGCGCATCAAACAACTTTGCACGGTGATACACAGTAGTCTCTAGCATACTTACGAAACAGATTTTGGATAATTAACGCACGACGTGTCGTCAGATAACGATTACGAAAATGCATAAAATGTTTTCGTAACAAACCAGAACTTGGTACACAACTCATGGGTAATCTTCCGTTTCATCGAGTCAATCCACCTCATCGCCCCTTTCTAGCCACTGTGGATTACACAGGAGCTGTTGAGCTCAAATCATCAAAATACCGAGGCAATACTATTTATAAAGGCTATATTTCAATTTATTTCAATTTCAATTTATTTGTTCCTATTTCCATTGAACAATAAGACTTAGTCTTTAATAGTTCATCATAAATATAAGATTCTCATATAAATACAATTCTCAAATCTTAACTTAATAAAAATAAATAATATACTAATAATATTAAATAATAAAAAAAAAAGGAAAAAGAAAAAGATTGAATAAGTGATAGAGAAGAAAGACAAAAATGAATAAGAAGGAATAAGAGACCATTAAGTAGTTAGATATGAACTGAGAAATAATTATAAATAGCACGTTTGAAGCTGCTTCTTAAAGTTTCTTGTTTTAAATCAATGGGCAAGGAATTCCAAATTCTAATGGCGCTAATAAAGAAGAATCTACTGCTGTTATGATAGTTGAATCGAGGAACTATTAATTGAAGTGATCTAATTGATTGGGCAAATTGTAGCTTATCGTAAAGATATCTGGGGGCTTGAGTATTAATAAGCTTTTGCAAAAATAGCATATTGCGTATATTTAAATATTCCATCAAACCACAACCAAGAATTCCTCTACTTATTACAGAGATGTGGTCAAAACGACGAACACCATAAACATATCTTGCCGCATTGTTAAATGCCACCAACAGTTTATGTTGAGACCGCGAGTCAAGCCTGCTGTAAACAACATCAAAAAAATTAATAAGGGGCATAATCAGTTGCAGCACAAGTCTGCGTCTAGTATCAATGGGGGTGAATTCAGAAGAGGTCCGTAGATATCGTAAGATCCCATAAATTTTACCTATCGTGTTGTTAACGTGATCGATACAGGTAAGTTTGCTGTTTACTATAAAGCCAAGATTCTTCGCTCTATCAACAAAAGGAAGCTGGGTTGTTCCAATAAACAATGGGGGAATGTCTAAAGGACTTATATCACGTCTAGAAATTGGGAGAGCTTTAGATTTCAACGGATTTATAAGGAGTGCATTGGATACCGCCCATCTGTTAAGTGAGTCCAGGTCAGAATTCAGTCTATAATTTAAGTCTTCTACCAATCCAATAGGTCGAGAAAGGTAGAGTTGAATGTCGTCCGCATAAGCATGTACAGTAGAGTAATTGCAAACAGAAAAAATATCATTAATAAAAATAGAAAACAAAAGGGGACCCAAAATTGAACCTTGAGGAACTCCTGTATTAATGAATTTAAGTGTAGAGAATCTATTTCCTACTTTAACACGCTGCAGTCGACCCCCTAAGTAGCTGGATATTAAACTAATAGCACTAGAGCTAAAATTAAAATAATATTTCAATTTTTTACACAAAAGAATGTGATTGACAGAGTCAAAAGCTTTCGTAAAGTCAATAAGGCAGAGAACAGTTAAAAAGTCTTGATCATACGCAATTCTCATGTCATCAATAATTTTCACAATAGCTGTCGAGCAGCTGTGTCCAGCCCGAAAGCCAGACTGTAGTGGAGATAGCAATTTAAATGAGGTGACATACTTAGTAATCTGATCTGACATTACCCTTTCGAGAACTTTCCCTAATGCTGGCAAAATACTAATAGGACGAAAGTCATTAGGTTCAGAAGCAGACGCTGTTTTTGCAATAGGTAACACCGTTGCAATTTTCCACAATTCAGGAAACTGAGAGCAAGTCAAGCAATAGTTTATAATATGGGTAAAAGGGGCTATTAAATATGGTATGATAAGTTTTATAAACTTAATAGGCATCCCATCAAAACCAACTGCATTTGAGCTTAACGATAAGATACACTTTATAATCTCATTCTCACTTATATTTGAGAATTGAAATGAGGGAAAAGGAGAGTCTCCTAAAAGTCTAGGTAGCTCAGGAAAGTCTACATTAATATTCATAGCGTTACTCAAGAAAAAATCATTCAGAACATCAGGATCCTGATTACATTCTATTGATTCTTTACAGAAAACACTATATTTTTTTATATTAAACCATAATTGTTTCGAATTCATACATGCATTCAGCTTAGAACTGAAAAAATTATTTTTTTCTTGTTTCAATAAGGCAGTTGCTGCATTTCTGGCCCTTCGAAAATTTTCCCAGTTTCCATCTGTTCTATTACGTTTCCATTTAGAGTGAAGTTTGTTCTTTTTTTGATTAAATGCAATACACGAATAGTAAACCAAGGACAGCTATTATTAGTTACATACCTTGTACGTATCGGAACATGCCGATTAAAACTAGCATCTAATTTATTCATAAGCAGCATTAGCTTACCATCAGCAGAATCGGAGTACCAACAATCATTCCAACACATACCAGATAAGTCTTCAAAAAGAGCATTAAAATCAATAGACTTATAGTCACGAAAAGAAAAAGTAGCTGGAGAGTTTCTACCTAGATTGATATTAATACTGCAAAAGATCAAGTCATGGTCAGACAAAAAAGTCATTTGATCAAATTTTATTAAGAAAGATATATTTGAGACTAAAAAAACATCCAGCAGACTTGGCTCACAATCAGGCGCATAGCGAGTGGGAACATTCGTGTTCACTACTGTTAAGCCACAAGTTGTAGAATTAAAATAAAAGTTATCAGTAGTGGAGTTATTTTGCAACAAATTCACGTTGAAGTCTCCACAAACAACAATAAAGTCATAATCAATCAGCAATCTTGAGATTTCAGTAAAAAAAGGTACAAAATTGTTACCTCTATGAGGATTATACACACAAGAGATTAATATTTTTACATTATTATTAAGAATTTCAATATTTAAAAACTCACAAGCCTCACTACTTTTACTAACAAGTTTAACATTAATGCTAGACCTGCAATAAATAGCAACGCCACCACCTCTTCTACCTAGCCTATCATTGCGAAAAAGCTTAAAACCATTGAGATTGTATACAGAGTCAGAGACTTCACTTTTGAACCATGTCTCACTAACACATACAACATCAACAGATGAATTTTCAAAAATATATCGAATATAATCCAGTTTTAGTCCATGCATACTCCTGGCATTAAAATGTACAACATTTAAACCTTCATTTTGCTTGCATAGGACATTAATTAAAGCTTTATAATTATCTACAGCACCATTAGAATTATTATTAAGATATGACAAAATTAGTCAGATAAGAAGCAGCATCAAACAATGGAAAAAGAGAGATAAAACTGAAAGAGGAGTGAACGTGAGAATATGAAATAGCTGAAATAAAATGAGAAGAAAAATGTAAATTTAGTAGAGAAAACCAATAAATAAGTAAAATTAAACCAAATATCATAATTAAATAATAATAAAATAATATTAAAACTAAAGTAATATAATAAATAAATAAAAGCAAAACAAAATAAATACAATACTCAAAATTTTTTTTGTTTTTTATGTCACCCTAATTAGTAATTCCAGTCACACGATCCACACTCTCAGTATCACATACAAGCATAGCCTCACTATTATTATTTGCTCTCACAAACACTCTTCCTCGTATAGAATATACAGCAGACAGTCGTTTCTCACGTTTTCTCCTACCTGCATAAAGCATAATTGCACGGTTTGCTTCCGATAAACTTTCATGCATGTAAAACGGTTCTCTACCACCGCATTCAACATCTCTGAGCATGAGTTGACGTTTTCTATTCTTGCAAGAGATAGCAACGGCTTTGAAGAGGTTGTTGCGATCAAACGCCGAAAATAATTTAATAATAATAGCAGGCTTGTTGTTGCTGTTTTTCCCTTGAATTCTAAAAATGTCTCTTAAGTTTGGTGCTGCATGATCTATCGAAGAGCAAATTTTTTGGAATATGTTCGGGAGACTCTCATTACGCTGGAAGGGAATTCCGTTTAGAATTATATCAGTTGCAACGGCGTCATTCTCATATTTAAGAACTTGTTTCTTCAGCTCACCAATTTGTTCATTGAAAGCATGAGCGAAGGAGATTCCAGATGGAGCAGCATCACAGCTACTATTCTCTTTTAGGGCTTTTAATGCACTTACTTCTTCTTTAAGGGAGCCAAATTCACTGCAAATTGATTCAACTGCAGTAACCCTATCCATAACTTTATTTATGTTTGTCTTCAGGTTGGAAAGTTCAGCTGTCAATTCACCAAACCTTTGCATAATCCTATTCTCTGACTTTTTAACGGAATCGGTTATTTCAGCAACGATGCTCTCTTTGAAGCAATTTAGCTTTAGTTCCAATGTTGCGTCCGAGTATGATGGTGCAGATGAAGGCGATGACTCACTCGTACGAATATTAAGCACGTTAACTGGCGAAGCCGATACAACTTGTTGCTTGCGCATGCTGCTAATACTTCGGGTATTAATTTCTTTTTTCGACATATCACAGTACAAGACGTACAAAGCAAAAACCCAAAGGTTTAATGAGTAATTTTAATAATTAAATACACGAAGAAGGAAAATGTAAAAATGGTGCAAGATGCCAAATATAATTAAATTCAACGTAATATAAATTTTAGTGGATACGGAATTTATTTACTGCATAAATTGTGTGAAAATCGCGGACAAAAGAAAAACACGTCTACTCGCCTAGCATTATAATGACCAAATTTTGCAATTTTATATGTTTAGCAACCAAGGCAATCTATCTGGAAGCTGTGACTGGACTTTCAACCGAAAATTTCTTATGGGCTCTGCAACGGTTTATCGGACGTCGAGGTATCTGCAAAGATATCTACAGTGATTGTGGAACCAACTTTGTTGGTGCCAACAAAATATTGCAGATGAGTGCAATTAAATAAGACATTTTACCAAAACTCACAAGTCAAGGTATTCAGTGGCACTTTAATCCTCCCCATTCACCCAATTTTGGAGGATTATGAGAAGCGAAAGTTAAATCCGTAAAATACCACTTGAAACGGATGCTCAGCGGAACGCGGCTCACATACGAAGAGCTATCAACTTTACTTGCACGCATTGAATCGTGCCTAAACTCCAGACCACTTTGTCTACTCACAGCTGATCCCGAAGATTTAATGGTACTTACATCTGGGCACTTCCTGGTAGGGGATTCGCTTCTTGTCCTTCCAGAGGTTTCGGTGAATAAGGTCTCTTTAAGTGAGCATTGTCTTCAACTACAAATATTGCAAAAACAATTTTAGAAACGATGGACCTCAGATTGGTTATCCCACCAACAAACACGCCCAAAATGGTGCAAAAAGAATGAAAACTTGCAGTTGAACGACCTTGTCATCGTAAAAGAGGAGCGGTTGCCACCTAATGAGTGGAATTTGGATCGTATCATAGAGCTTCATCCTGGGAGAGACAAGTTGGTGCAAGTCGTCACCATCCGTACCCCTCATGGAACTTACAAGCGTTCTATATCGAAACTTTGCCCCTTACCTATACCTAGGTATACTCCAGAAAATTAATATGTAACTTAAGTAACCACAAGTTTAGCACCTCTGTACACTTTCTCCATAATAGAATATTCCTTTGTGTTGTAATGCTGATTCTAGCATGGGGGCGGCATGCACGGTTTCATGGGCTATGAATTCACGTAGCTTTAAATTTATGTACTCTCACAGCAAAATATGTAAAGAGAATTTGACGATGCAACTCCGAATTATTTCTCATCAAAAATAAGAACAACAGAAGACAAATAAGAACATAAAGCAACTGCAACCAAAAGAAAAAAATTGATGTCATTCGAAAAAGAAAGTCGCAAATGATCGGGTGCATACCTTAAAATACATTAAATTAAATTAAAGTAGATTGAAAGTTTTCATATTTAATATTGTAAAATTAATTTTGAATTGTTTGAATAAATAAAAAATCGATAGATAATCAAACGGTTTAACCCCATTACAACAACAAATCTTGGTTCGCCAGATTTCTTCAATTACAATGATGTCCAATCCGAAATGGCCAGAACTTAAAGAAGCGTCACGTAATGCATTCGAAGAAATTACAACTCTTCAACAGCTGACTCAAGATTGACCTGACCTCGTCGCTAGAATTAGAAAACTTAAATTCGATAGCATAATTACAGAACTAGATAAAAATTAAATTTTTGGTAAAGTTGCCGCTTTTGTCCACACTATCGAATTTCAGAAACGTGGCCTTCCACACATGCATTTGCTGCAGATGATGGCTTCAGAATATAAAATCCATAGTCCAGAAAGTATAAGTGACTGTATAAGTGTTGAAATTCCTAACAACAACGATGCGGAATTGTGACACTTAGTGCTGAAATGGACGATCCATAATCCGTGTGGAAAGTTAAATCCAAGTGCACCATTCATGATAAACAAAAATCGACACATGAAATGTCGACTTGATTTCTCTTTCTTTAATTGGTGATGAAAAACCAAAATACGGTGCTGAGCCTAAATTAGATCAGCACAATTCCGAGTTTCCTCATGAACATGTTGTTTACCGTAAAGATATGAATAAGCGACGAATAACAAGAGACAATTGCCACATGGCTTCATACAATGCGTATTTATTTAAGAAATACACATGTCACATAAATGTCAAGTATGTTGGCAGCATTCATGCTGTAAATTATCTGTACAAATCTATCTATAAAGGTTATGACTGTGCATCAATCAAAATTGTAGAATAACAAAGGAGACGGATTTATAATGAAGTGGATACACCTGTTGAAGGCAGATGCATAACACCTCCACAGCCATGTTGGCGTTTGTTTGAGAACGAAATTTTAGAAAAGCCATTCTGTGCAGCGTTTAGATATACATTTACCAGAACAATATCGAATGTCAAACATTAATCAGGCACAAGAAGATCTTGTAGATATTGGACAAAAAGAATCAACACTAGCTAGAAGCTTATTTTAAACATAATCGAGCACTTAAGAAAATAGAAGAAAGTCTTGCAAGTTTAAATGGTGTCGTTTCCTACTATTATTGGCAAATGTCCGAACACTTTAGGTGGTTGGAAAACCAAGCAGGTGGGTAGAGCATATTGGTCATGCATATGTTATTGGCAGGATCCATAGAGTCAACTTCATTGCTCAACTAGTAATGTACCATTTGCGAGTGCTGCTTTTCTATATAAAAAACGCAACAAGTTTCGATGACCTTTGAATTATTGAGGACATCCAATGCATTACATATAAACAAGCTTGCTTAGCGGGAGGAATTGCTTAAGATGACCAGCAACGAATAGAAGATCTAAAAGAATTTGCTTTATACAAATCGGCCAGAGTAATGCGAATACCACTTGCACAAATTCTCATCTTTGGTATGCCAGAAAATCCGAAACGCCATGGGATATGCTTAAGACGGATTTAGCAGATGACTTCCTTCGTGAACAAAAGCTCAATTGAAGAAGCGATTAAGCGTGCATATCGAACCATTGTTCACAAGTTGAATACCAAAGCAACAGAAGGAAAAACATTCAAGCATTGGGTTCAACAATTTGGTATAGATGATACTGATAGCCCCGAAGATGAACTAAGTCATGAAGTTGCATGTGTCGATGAGTCAGCTGCAATTGGAGAAACTATGTTTCAACTGCTTAAAGAAAGACAAATTCAAATTCTTAATAAAGTTATACAAGCAGCAAATGATGATTGACCGATCCGGAGGAACAGGCAAGACCTTTATCTATAAAGCAATCTACCATATACTCAGTAGAAAAAACTTCAATGTCCAATGCATGGCTTTTACAGGGAATTGCCTCAATTTTACTTTCAAATGGTCAAACATCTCATAAAAATTTTGGATTCAAAGTACCACTTTTCTCAGACTCCGTTTCCAACATAAAGCCAGGATCGAAAATAGATAATGAATTAGCTGAAGTTAACATATTTTTAATGAATGAAGCTGCTATGATGTCGAACTATGTACTTCAAAACATGGACAAACTAATGCGAGCTATTGGGAATCCAAATTTGCCATTTGGAGGCAAAATTATGGTCTTAGGAGGAGACATCCGTCAATGCCAGCCAGGGGCACCATAATGTTCTAAAAGCGGGTTTGAAATTTGTTGATTCACGGGAGTGTTCAAAAATTACGTTTACTTCGAGAATCAGTACTAAAAATTTATTTCGTCAGAAATTCTTCATTCTTTCCTTGTCTATTCTACTTATCAGCCAATGCGTGGTATCTGTGTAAAATTTCAATATCATTTAAACGTTTTTGACCCATCGTTGAACGCACATACAATTTCGGTCTCTTAAGAGTCGAAAAAATTCTTTCATTAGTGCAAAAGAATGCAGGAATAGTCATTAACAATTTCACGAATCAAACTAATTCTGGAATGAGGTCCTTATACTATAAAATCTACTACATCTCCTAAACTTTTCAATTTAGTTTCATTTCTGCTCGTCAAATCAAGAAACATGTTTCGATCCCTAAGTAAATTTTCTTTTTTGAAATCATCTTTATAAAAATTTAATATGATATTTTATCAATATCACAGTCTTTGCCAAGTACAAAAGCTTCAAGGTATCTGGAAACTTTTCTGAACATGTCCCAAATCAGATTCTCAGCGATGAAAGAACTTGGTCGTATACATCATAATAAATTTTTCTATCCAAATCGTCTGAAGTTTGAAATATATGTTCTACTTTTGAATTTGAATCAATACGCTTGGGAATTTGCGTGTTGATATAAAATTTTCCGTGTTGAATTCCACATGGGGAAGTCTCACGCGTGTGGAGTTCTCAACACCCGCAACAGAACTTTCGGCGTCCCTGATGCCAGCTTTTGCAATAACGATACACAAATCTCATGGACAAACTTTTGATTTCGTTGGAGCTGGCCTACGAGTGCCTGTCGTCATGCATTGAACGCTTTATGTAGCTTTTTCTCGTGTAAAGCGGGAGAACAGTTTAAAAGTCATGTTACCAAAGGAAACTCCAAGACATACCGTTGACATACATGTTGTTTGGAAAGAGATTCTCAATACAGCCCAAGAGACTGATAAAGAAGAAACCAATGATGAATTTCCTGACAACATAGAAGATCACAAAAAACACAAATCGAGAAGAAACGTTGCGAATTTGAATCATATGACAAGCATCTATCTTTTTGTGTTTGTTTACTTTTATGTGCACCTACATAGCCCAGTCAAAGTAGACATTTAGGTTTGCAATAATTCGCATAGAGCTGAAAATTGGTACAGGTCTTAAATACACTATTACTAATAAAACGTCAAAAGTCCCCGCCGATCCTGCTTCTGCAAAAAATTTTATTCAAGGTCAAACTGAGAAATATCGGTTTTTCGCATATTTCTCTTAAACGGTAAGCGCCATTGTAACAGTTGGTTTGAAAAAGTTGTAGATGATGCAGTTTTTCACAAAAATGGTTCCTATTATTTTTCTCTACGAACTACCATTCTAGAGATATATTGATTTCAAAAGTTGGAAAAGTCGCATTCTACATTTTTTTTGAGATAACTACACTATTTTGCACTCAAAATGTTCCATTGATAAGAAGTTACTTTTCTTATGTAGTTTTTTCTGCTGAGTTCGGAAATGAAAATAAAAATTTTTTGAATGGCACAGTTTTCGAGATATTGTGGTTTTTAATTTTTTCGACCTTCTTTCACTTTAAAATCTATATCTTGATCTCTAAATGTCCAATTTCATCGTGCTTGGCACCAAATTAAAGGTATTAAGATGACAAATAAACATATATAATTAAATATTCCATTGAGTAAGCGGCTCAAGAGATATCGATGAAAAGAGGCCAGATTTAAAAAAAAATCAAATTTTACATTTGCTTCTGTGGCCACGGAAAAATAGAAATAAAATAAATAAAAAAAGAAAATTGATTGCAAAATGACAAAGTTGGAACCGAATGAATGAATAATTCCAAGTCCTTATTTATTTTTGTTTAATTTATTTCTGTTTCTCCGTGGCCACAGAATCAAATGTAAAATTTGATTTTTTTTAAAATCTGGCCTCTTTTCATCGATATCTCTTGAGCCGCTTACTCAATGGAATATTTAATTATATATGTTTATTTGTCATCTTAATACCTTTAATTTGGTGCCAAGCACGATGAAATTGGACATTTAGAGATCAAGATATAGATTTTAAAGTGAAAGAAGGTCGAAAAAATTAAAATACCACAATATCTCGAAAACTGTGCCATTCAAAAAATTTTTATTTTCATTTCCGAACTCAGCAGAAAAAACTACATAAGAAAAGTAACTTCTTATCAATGGAACATTTTGAGTGTAAACTAGTGTAGTTATCTCAAAAAAAAATGTAGAATACGACTTTTCCAACTTTTGAAATCAATATATCTCTAGAATGGTAGTTCGTAGAGAAAAATAATTGGAATCATTTTTGTGAAAAACTGCATCATCTACAACTTTTTCAAACCAACTGTTACAATGGCGCTTACCGTTTAAGAGAAATATGCGAAAAACCGATATTTCTCAGTTTGACCTTGAATAAAAATTTTTGCAGAAGCAGGATCGGCGGGGACTTTTGACGTTTTATTTGTAATAGTGTATTAAGACCTGTACCAATTTTCAGCTCTATGCGAATTATTGCAAACCTACGCCTTTTTTTACGTCTAATTTGACTGCTATACATTATATTGTATATTAGGAAAATTTAAAAAATAAATCATAAAAAGTGAATGTTTCGAAGCTGAAAGAAATATAATCAAATATAACATGAAACACAAATACAAATGAAATCACATTTTGTACTCTACGCAATTTGACAATTTTTATTTTGAACTTTTGATTTTTGAATTATTTTAACGTACAATAATAATTTGACACGGTTTCACAGTGTTTAGTTAACTAAAGATTTAAGGTTAACTATCCAATTTCAGTTTCATAGCAATTAGTTAACTAGCCAAATTTGGGAGGTTAACTAACAGCTGATTGCTGTCATAACGAAAAAGAACATAAGAAATAAAAACACAGAGTTGAAAAGAGAAAAGAAAAATTAGAACTTATTGCTGTTGACTTCATTTCGCAAACTATGAAACAGGCACCGGCACGCTGCTACTCACTTGTATACGTATACAACAGGAGAGAAAGAGAAAGTAATATTGCTTTGCCGACTCCAGCTATGTAATGTCAAATAAAAAACATATGTTTTATGCAGTGATGCCATATTTTGTACAAAAAATTATCATTAGTTAACCAATGAACTGTGAAACTGAAAAACATAGAATTGGTAGTTAACTAACAGATGTTGGTTAAGTTAACTAATTGGTTAACTAAACACTGTGAAACCGGCCCTTAGTGATGTGAAATGAAAATTAAACAAATATTTGTAACCGGGTACTTCTGCGTTACTTTAACTAATATTTTTTTGCTTAAATTTCTGACTGTTATGTATAGTAGATACATATGTTTCAGTTTCAAAACACATTGGCCCATAATGATAGTCGCAAGATTAAGAGCGCTTTAGTTAAAACCTACGTAAAATCGAAAAAAAGAGCTTTTAGAAAAACAACATTCGGACTTACGAGTATCGAACTCATGCACTGTGAGCTATGTGTAGTGAACCTACCTAATCACCATGACCACCACTAACACCTTCTTTAAACTCAGACAGTAAGGGAACCAAACTAATGAAAGGTTCCCACCGATTTCCATTTAATTTCCAATTTAACTTAACTCACATTCTTCACACCAAAATAAATTCACTCAAATTTAAATTCTTATTTTTGATTTACGGAAATCAAAAATAAACAAATTCATATGACACTTTTCGGTCAAGCAATTAAACGTAAAATTTACGACTTACATCTGCAAGTCATTCTCATTTTCCCCATTTTTTTTATAAATGCAAGCATTATGTTTCACCTGTACGTCATTGACTTAGTGCATTCAAGGCAACATCTTGCCTACCTCAACTGACCAACAACAACAATAATAGCAAACCCAAATGCACTTTGTAAGAAAACACCCTTATGCCGTATTTTCAAGGCTGGCAACAAGTGACTGAAGTCAATTAGATTTGTGACTCTTTCACTCTTACCAAATTTGCATATTGGTGATCGAAAATGCTGACGCAACTAAAATTGTGCGATCAGCGGGGAAATTGAATAGAGGAGGAGTCATGGTAAAATAACGGGAAAAATAGCGTTAAGAAATACTAGTTTTAATCGTATAAATAGTTTAGAATTTGATAATAAAAATCAGAATTAATTTTGGAGTTCAAAACTCAAGTTGTTTTTATTTAATTTTCAAAGATAGCCTTGTGGCTTGGATGAATGCACAAATAGCCTTTGTGGCTTTAAAACAAAATAAAGCCTTGCGGCTGCAACAAAAGGCGTGTGCGCGTAAATAATACACACCACTCAGGCCAACCCCTGATATCTAAAAGGTTAGGCGTACTTACCACAATCAAAACCATAGGCCCAAGACTACATATGAGTTCACAGTCCTAACCCCTAAGCCACGCTGCCTGTCATCTTCCAGCTTTTTATTATTCCCTTTGTTCACTGTGTCTATAATGTTTTGTGTCAATAACGCAGGGTAATCTATTTTTAAAAATTTTCTCATAATTTAATGCAAAGTTTTTATTTTTTTTTATGGGGTCACTGTATGTATATTGACATTTATCACAATCGGTAAAATTCTCACTTACTGCAGAGTCAGTGACAAAAGTGACATTTTAAATCGATTCACATTTCTTACAAGAACACTTTTTTAAAACGTTCTATTAAAATTAAATCGGAGAATATGACAACTTATCGATTTGAAACGAACAAATTGAAACAGAAGTCGATTCATATCATTACAGAAACAGTTCAGGTGAGAGTGCCGTCAAATCGATAATATGAGTCGGTAACTGCGATCGATAGGAGTTACAGAAACGAGCTTCAGTTCTTCTATTAGTCACAGCTTTTAGCTAACCAGAACCGCTCTACTACATAGTATACAAGAAACCACCAACAACTGCCATCGCCGAATTCTGAAAATTTAATGACCCACAACTATTTCCATTATCGAATTTTTCACCAGCTGCCGATAAAATCCGGCTCAAAATAGTGAAAGGAACATTCGCTTAAAATTTAACAGTTTTCGTTCCAATCAAGGATAACGATACCCAAAATCTAAATTCAAACTAATTTTTTTTTTTTTTTTTTCGTGGGGAAGGTTGTGGTAAATGTACTGCAATATCTATGCCATTCACTATCCTAAAGCTACCGTCATAGCTTCAGAGTGTGTCACTTCACTAAAACCCACAACCTTTGACCTCCAGGCCTCCTACCCTGGGACTGCGTTAGCATTGCTTCGGGGTAGGTCCCTTGATTTGTCCTCAAATCATATACCTGCGTCCAGGTCCCACTTCTTTTTTCTGAGAACGTCCTCAGTAAAACTTGCAACTGCATTCCAGTTTTCTTCGTCTGCAGCATCCTTTCGATCACGTTGTCAGCGGAGCACTGGCCGACAGATTCCTGTAAGGATGTGCGTTCGTTGTCCCATCGATTGCAGTTGAAGAAGGTGTGCTCTGCGTCATCTTCATCAGCGTCTCCATATATACAGAAAGGGTGCTCTGTTTTGCCCATACGGTGTAGATACTTCTGGAAGTATCCATGGCCCGATAAAAACTGAGTGAGGTAATAATTTACTTCGCCAAAGTCTCTCTCAAACCATCTTCTTATGCAAGGGATCAGTCTTTTTGTCCATCTGACGCTGACTTCTGAGCGATACCTGTCCTGCCACTTAGAGAGGGTTTCCTGCCTTGCGTCTGCAAAACTTATTATCAGGTTTCCCTCCTTTTTTGCCTCCCAGACCATTTTACGTTCGCTGGCTAGTAGGTCAATGGGGATAACCCCACTTATTACTAGCACAGCCGCATCGGAGACTGTGCGGTACGCACATGCAACTCTGAGCGCAGCAGTTCGTTGCACTGACAGTAGCGTCCTTTGCCGACATTTCGCCTCTAGCGTTCCTGCCCATATCTCACTGCCGTAGAGCAGTATCGAGTTTGTTGTCGCCATTAGAAGTTTCCGTTTACTTTGCGTTGGTCCACCGATGTTTGCCATGAGCTTGCTAAGCATGCCTGTTATCTTGGCTGCTTTTGTTGCTGCGTGTTGTAATTGAGCCCAAAATGTCAATTTTGGGTCAAGTCTTACGCCGAGGTACTTAACTACCTTCTTTGTTGTAAGTATGCTGTCGCATACTGGCAGCTCCAGTTCTAATGGTATGTGTTGCTTAGTAAGCAGTATAACCTCCGTCTTTTCGGTGGCGAGTTGGAGTCCGTGAGCCTGCAACCATTCCCTTGTCCTTAGCATAACCTGGTTTAATTTTCTCCTAGCATCTTCGGTGTTGCGAGCCGTTATTACAGCTGCAATGTCATCTGCGTACCCCACCAGATGTGTATCATCCGGCATTTCGATTCGGAGGATTCCGTCGTAGCTCAAGTTCCAGAGGTCTGGGCCTAGTATAGACCCTTGCGCTGCTCCGGATGTTATCCTCTTTGTCTTTCTTCCTTCGCAGGTGTCATAAATGAGCTCCCGGTCCCTTAGATAGCTCTGCAGGATCCTCAGCAGATATTGCGGAGTAGCAAACTTTAGCTTAAGAGCTTCAATGATATCTGACCACCTGAGGCTGTTAAGAGCGTTGCGTATGTCTAGTGTTGTCAACAAGACAATCCTCTTGGAGTGATGGTTCCCTCGCTGTGCGTGCTCTACGCTAGACACTACCAGTAAAATCTTCTAGGACTCTCCATTCTTTAAGCATTCCAGCTAAGCTCTCTGACACTAGAGTGATATCTGGTGTGGTGGCCTCGCACCCTGGTCTTCTGAAGGTCGTAGCTGCGCCAATGTTAGCGATGGCTAAGCCCAGCCTAGCGGCCATGTTTAGCACGCGTCTGCCTCTGGAGTTTCTTGCTGCCATTCCCCATTCGACAGCTTTAGCGTTGAAATCTCCTGCGACGATAAAGGGACCTCCAATTTCCAGCACTTTGTCTTCAATGCTTTCAAGCTTCTTCTGGAATTCAGCAATGCTATCGCTTGGGGTTAGGTAACAGCTGAGCAAAGTGAAGCTCGTGTTTTGCACGTATACGAAGCAGTTCCCTGCACCTTTAAGTGTATTGACAAACCTGCTGTTGCTAGGCAGCCAGATTGCTGCAGTACCGGTCGCATCTTCTAACCAGTTTTCTCGATTCACTCGCCCATACTGTTCACTTATAACGACAGCGTCCGCTTTCTTCTCTATTGCCATCTGCTCTAATAGCGCATCAGCCGTTCTGCTTCGATGCATGTTGGCCTGGAGTATTCTCACTTTGTCGCTTGGCACTTAGTTGAGCCAGGTATATGATCTACCCGGCTACGCCCAGCTTCTGTGCACAGGCAGCACTTTGGTCTCTTGCTGCACTCCTTTATTTTATGTCCTGGCTCTCCGCATCTCATACACAGACCTTCACCTTTCCTATCCGGTCCCTTGCAGTCCATTTGCAAGTGGCCCATTCCGAAACATCGGAAACATCTTTTGATGCTTGAGCAGAGTCTAACTCTGGCTCTGACGTAACCGATTTTTATGCCATCTTCTTTGAGCAATTTTTCCGCTTTTTCTTGCGCTAGTGTTACAAACGCTCGTATTTGCTCACGCTTGTTTGGTGCTGTTACCCTGACGCGCATTTCCTCAAGTTGATCTCCTAGCACCTTTTTGATGGCCTGTTCAACTTCTAGTTGGACAGTAAAAGAATCCAGGTCTCTTATTTCTACTGTAGCGACTGGTTTCAGCTCCATTACAGAAGCATCTCCTTTTACAGTGGTTTTCAGCCTCTGGAGAAATTCGGGTTCCACCTTTCCCCCTTTTTCAATTTCTAGGAGGAGTGCACCAGTCCTCGTTTTCCTGATGCCTCTTATATTGGCGACCTCTTCGGGCTGAATTTTGCTACGCAGGTTTTTGAGCACCTCCGCATAGCTATGTCCTTCTGTCGGTTTTATGAGGACTGCCTCCGGTTTCGGCCGTTGCCCTCTCTCTCTTCTCTTTTTTGGGGTTTTCCCTCCTCTCCTTACTTCTCTCTCCTTTTCCTTCTTTGTTTCGCCCGTTCTTCTGAGAGGGTTTGGTTTTGCTCGTCTTTTGACTTCTTGCCATTTCTCAGAGTTATTTTCCTGCGGCTTTTCAGCTTTATCGGACTTTGCCACGTTTGTTGCTGTCCTTTTTGGGCGCGGGAGGGCCGTGGTGTTTTCTTTTTCCCTCGGTCTTTGCCTGTACTAGGCTGCGCCGGGCTCGATGCGTGCCTTATCGGGCGGGCTGATGGAGTTTCATTTGCTACAGCTGCATTTGTCTCCGGAGGTGCGGTCTTCTTTTTCTCCTCCTCCAATCTTCGCCAAGCTCTTCGACTAAGCGTAATAATGTCAAACAGTTCCTCCAATCCCGTGACACCATCTTTTACATCCATGCTGATGTTCCTCTGTTTTTGCATGGCCTGTTTCATCTTAGCAATAGCCAATCGGCATTTAGCCAGTGCCTGCTCCTCATCTTCACGCAGCTTGCGGAGGTATTGCTGGCGCGGAGAGGGTTTCTCTTCTTCTGTTCTACCTGATGTGGATACAGGCAAAGACGTCACAATTTCTGTGTTGACTGCTTCTACTTCAATCTGTTTGGACAGTCCCATCGTCTTTTTTGGCTGACTGCCTTTCGCAGTCGTTTGGCCAGGTGTTGTTCTCAACACGTTTGTGAGTCTCTTGGGACATGCACCGTGTTGGTTTCCACTGCTGGGAGCTCCATCGTTTTGGGCTGTTAGGTCTACTTCCATGGCAGCAGCGATAGCGGCAGCGCTAGTGGAAGCGACCGGAGACCTCTTCAGCTTTGATCTCTTGTCGAAGGGGTAGTCGTTCGTCTTTTCGTCCATCTCTGTTGTTTCCTTTAAAATTGACATACGGTTTTGAACTCAGCGTATCGTGTGTAGGGGGGCGGGCCGCAATAGCCAGGAACGGGTATACCCTCGGGGTGACACCCCTACCCCAGTTCCCTGAGGCCTGACCTGCGCTTTGCTAGTCCCGGAAGACACGGACGGACTAGTGCTCGCCCGGAGCAATGCAAACATCTACTTCTGCATCCAATACACACTCCCTGACCAGGGCCCGAAGTAGCTGGTTTCTGATACGTACCGCGGCGGTCATCTCGGCAGAGCAAGCTCACATCAGCTCCTTCAGCGGGACCCGCAGGAATAACGGGTTCCGTTTCCGGAGGACTCCCAATGTGCCGCGGCAAATAACGGTCATCCTTCCATTGATCAGCTCGTCATCCATGTCCTAATCCAAGTCATCATCATTTCATTTTACTTGATGCTAATGATAAAGCTTCCCTACTGAACACAATAACTCTTATGTTCAGTAGTTAAACACATCCAAGCATCAAGTTGACTAAGGGTGCGCGGGTACGTCAAGCCCGTAGAATCTAATAAAATTTTAGATCCTCCCTTGCGGGGATAATAATAATAATAATAATAATAACAATTTTTTTTTTTTTTTCGTGGGGAAGGTTGTGGTAAATGTACTGCAATATTCATGCAATTCACTATCCTAAAGCTACCGTCATAGCTTCAGAGTGTGTCACTTCACTAAAACCCACAACCTTTGACCTCCAGGCCTCCTACCCTGGGACTGCGTTAGCATTGCTTCGGGGTAGGTCCCTTGATTTGTCCTCAAATCATATACCTGCGTCCAGGTCCCACTTCTTTTTTCTGAGAATGTCCTCAGTAAAACTTGCAACTGCATTCCAGTTTTCTTCGCTCTGCAGCATCCTTTCGATCACGTTGTCAGCGGAGCACTGGCCGACTGATTCCTGTAAGGATGCGCGTTCGTTGTCCCATCGATTGCAGTTGAAGAAGGTGTGCTCTTCGTCATCTTCATCAGCGTCTCCATATATACAGAAAGGGTGCTCTGTTTTGCCCATACGGTGTAGATACTTCAGGAAGTATCCATGGCCCGATAAAAACTGAGTGAGGTAATAATTTACTTCGCCAAAGTCTCTCTCAAACCATCTTCTTATGCAAGGGATCAGTCTTTTTGTCCACCTGCCGCTGACTTCTGAGCGATACCTGTCCTGCCACTTAGAGAGGGTTTCCTGCATTGCGTCTGCAAAACTTATTATCAGGTTTCCCCCACTTTTTTGCCTCCCAGACCATTTTACGTTCGCTGGCTAGTAGGTCAATGGGGATAACCCCACTTATTACTAGCACAGCCGCTTCGGAGACTGTGCGGTACGCACATGCAACTCTGAGCGCAGCAGTTCGTTGCACTGACAGTAGCGTCCTTTGCCGACATTTCGCCTCTAGCGTTCCTGCCCATATCTCACTGCCGTAGAGCAGTATCGAGTTTGTTGTCGCCATTAGAAGTTTCCGTTTACTTTGCGTTGGTCCACCGATGTTTGCCATGAGCTTGCTAAGCATGCCTGTTATCTTGGCTGCTTTTGTTGCTGCGTGTTGTAATTGAGCCCAAAATGTCAATTTTGGGTCAAGTCTTACGCCGAGGTACTTAACTACCTTCTTTGTTGTAAGTATGCTGTCGCATACTGGCAGCTCCAGTTCTAATGGTATGTGTTGCTTAGTAAGCAGTATAACCTCCGTCTTTTCGGTGGCGAGTTGGAGTCCGTGAGCCTGCAACCATTCCCTTGTCCTTAGCATAACCTGGTTTAATTTTCTCCTGGCCTCTTCGGTGTTGCGAGCCGTTATTACAGCTGCAATGTCATCTGCGTACCCCACCAGATGTGTATCATCCGGCATTTCGATTCGGAGGATTCCGTCGTAGCTCAAGTTCCAGAGGTCTGGGCCTAGTATAGACCCTTGCGCTGCTCCGGATGTTATCCTCTTTGTCTTTCTTCCTTCGCAGGTGTCATAAATGAGCTCCCGGTCCCTTAGATAGCTCTGCAGGATCCTCAGCAGATATTGTGGAGTAGCAAACCTTAGCTTAAGAGCTTCAATGATATCTGACCACCTGAGGCTGTTAAAAGCGTTGCGTATGTCTAGTGTTGTCAACAAGACAATCCTCTTGGAGTGATGGTTCCCTCGCTGTGCGTGTTCTACGCTAGACACTACATCTTCTATAGCGCCAAGAGTTGACCTTCCTGCTCTGAATCCATGTTGTCGTTCCGATAATCCACCAGCGTCTTCAATAACTGCGGATAAGCTAGTTTTTATCATCTTCTCTAGCAGCTTCCCAGCGCTATCAAGCATACACAGTGGTCTGTATGCTGATGGTTGGGTAGGATCTCCTTTGCCTTTGCTGATCAATACTAGTTTTTGCTTTTTCCACACTTCGGGGAATAAGCCTTCCTTAAGGCACGCATTATACATCGACAGTAGAACACTTGGGCGATTTTCCGCTACTATTTTCAGTATTTCTGCAGGGATTCCATCAGGTCCTGGAGCCTTGCTACTCTTGAGAGATTTTGCTGCTCCTTTTAATTCTTCTTCAGAAAATAATGGAGTTAATCCAACAGGCAGCGCGTCTTGTTCTTCCTGCTGCAGGTTATGCGTAGGGAATAAGGCATCAACGATGTTGCTCATGGTATCGCCATCCATATTTGGGCCAGGAATTTTAGAGCCCAGTTTCTTCATAACGATCTTATAGCCGAGACCCCATGGGTTGTTGTTCAGATCTTTGCGGAGTTCCTCCCATTTTTCTCTTTTGCTACGCTCTATGACAAGCTTCAAATGTTTCTTGGCTTGTTTGTAGTTTTCGGCTTCATTTGTAGCGGCGCCTAATCGTCTGGCTCTAGTGAGTTTCCTCCTCATCCGTAGGCAGTTCCGTCTAATTTCTGCTATTTCATCTGTCCACCAGTATACGGCATCTTTTCTGCGGCTTGTGCCAACTTTAGGCATCGATGCGTTGCAGCATTGAGCTAATCGCTGCATAGTCGCATTTGTGAGAGTTCTGGCGTCCCTAGTTGTGTCAGTTGGCAATGAGTTTTCGTCGATATTTGCCAGCAAATATTCGGATCTAAGTTTCGCTACATTCCATTTTCGCGTGCCTCTTCTTGTTGGTGCCTGGATGGGGCGACTTCCTGAGTCTAGATGGTAAGTGATATACTGGTGATCACTACCAGTAAAATCTTCTAGGACTCTCCATTCTTTAAGCATTCCAGCTAAGCTCTCTGACACTAGAGTGATATCTGGTGTGGTGGCCTCGCACCCTGGTCTTCTGAAGGTCGTAGCTGCGCCAATGTTAGCGATGGCTAAGCCCAACCTAGCGGCCATGTTTAGCACGCGTCTGCCTCTGGAGTTTGTTGCTGCCGTTCCCCATTCGACAGCTTTAGCGTTGAAATCTCCTGCGACGATAAAGGGACCTCCAATTTCCAGCACTTTGTCTTCAATGCTTTCAAGCTTCTTCTGGAATTCAGCAATGCTATCGCTTGGGGTTAGGTAACAGCTGAGCAAAGTGAAGCTCGTGTTTTGCACGTATACGAAGCAGTTCCCTGCACCTTTAAGTGTATTGACAAACCTGCTGTTGCTAGGCAGCCAGATTGCTGCAGTACCGGTCGCATCTTCTGACCAGTTTTCTCGATTCACTCGCCCATACTGTTCACTTATAACGACAGCGTCCGCTTTCTTCTCTATTGCCATCTGCTCTAATAGCGCATCAGCCGTTCTGCTTCGATGCATGTTGGCCTGGAGTATTCTCACTTTGTCGCTTGGTACTTAGTTGAGCCAGGTATATGATCTACCCGGCTACGCCCAGCTTCTGTGCACAGGCAGCACTTTGGTCTCTTGCTGCACTCCTTTATTTTATGTCCTGGCTCTCCGCATCTCATACACAGACCTTCACCTTTCCTATCCGGTCCCTTGCAGTCCATTTGCAAGTGGCCCATTCCGAAACATCGGAAACATCGTTTGATGCTTGAGCAGAGCCTAACTCTGGCTCTAACGTAACCGATTTTTATGCCATCTTCTTTGAGCGATTTTTCCGCTTTTTCTTGCGCTAGTGTTACAAACGCTCGTATTTGCTCACGCTTGTTTGGTGCTGTTACCCTGACGCGCATTTCCTCAAGTTGATCTCCTAGCACCTTTTTGATGGCCTGTTCAACTTCTAGTTGGACAGTAAAAGAATCCAGGTCTCTTATTTCTACTGTAGCGACTGGTTTCAGCTCCATTACAGAAGCATTTTCTTTTACAGTGGTTTTCAGCCTCTGGAGAAATTCGGGTTCCACCTTTCCCCCTTTTTCAATTTCTAGGAGGAGTGCACCAGTCCTCGTTTTCCTGATGCCTCTTATATTGGCGACCTCTTCGGGCTGAATTTTGCTACGCAGGTTTTTGAGCACCTCCGCATAGCTATGTCCTTCTGTCGGTTTTATGAGGACTGCCTCCGGTTTCGGCCGTTGCCCTCTCTCTCTTCTCTTTTTTGGGGTTTTCCCTCCTCTCCTTACTTCTCTCTCCTTTTCCTTCTTTGTTTCGCCCGTTCTTCTGAGAGGGTTTGGTTTTGCTCGTCTTTTGACTTCTTGCCATTTCTCAAAGTTATTTTCCTGCGGCTTTTCAGCTTTATCGGACTTTGCCACGTTTGTTGCTGTCCTTTTTGGGCGCGGGAGGGCCGTGGTGTTTTCTTTTTCCCTCGGTCTTTGCCTGTACTAGGCTGCGCCGGGCTCGATGCGTGCCTTATCGGGCGGGCTGATGGAGTTTCATTTGCTACAGCTGCATTTGTCTCCGGAGGTGCGGTCTTCTTTTTCTCCTCCTCCAATCTTCGCCAAGCTCTTCGACTATGCGTAATAATGTCAAACAGTTCCTCCAATTCCGTGACACCATCTTTTACATCCATGCTGATGTTCCTCTGTTTTTGCATGGCCTGTTTCATCTTAGCAATAGCCAATCGGCATTTAGCCAGTGCCTGCTCCTCATCTTCACGCAGCTTGCGGAGGTATTGCTAGCGCGGAGAGGGTTTCTCTTCTTCTGATGTGGATACAGGCAAAGACGTCACAATTTCTGTGTTGACTGCTTCTACTTCAATTTGTTTGGGCAGTCCCGGCGTCTTTTTTAGTTGACTGCCTTTCGCAGTCGTTTGGCCAGGTGTTGTTCTCAACACGTTTGTGAGTCTCTTGGGACATACACCGTGTTGGTTTCCACTGTTGGGAGTTCCATCGTTTTGGGCTGTTAGGTCTACTTCCATGGCAGCAGCGATAGCGGCAGCGCTAGTGGAAGCGACCGGAGACCTCCTCAGCTTTGATCTCTTGTCGAAGGGGTAGTCGTTCGTCTTTTCGTCCATCTCTGTTGTTTCCTTTAAAATTGACATACGGTTTTGAATTCAGCGTATCGTGTGTAGGGGGGCGGGCCGCAATAGCCAGGAACGGGTATACCCTCAGGGTGACACCCCTACCCCAGTTCCCTGAGGCCTGACCTGCACTTTGCTAGTCCCGGAAGACACGGACGGACTAGTGCTCGCCCGGAGCAATGCAAACATCTACTTCTGCATCCAATACACACTCCCTGACCAGGGCCCGAAGTAGCTGGTTTCTGATACGTACCGCGGCGGTCATCTCGGCAGAGCAAGCTCACATCAGCTCCTTCAGCGGGACCCGCAGGAATAACGGGTTCCGTTTCCGGACTCTCAATGTGCCTCGGCAAATAACGGTCATCCTTCCATTGATCAGCTCGTCATCCATGTCCTAATCCAAGTCATCATCATTTCATTTTACTTGATGCTAATGATAGTGCTTCCCTACTGAACACAATAGCTCTTATGTTCAGTAGTTAAACACATCCAAGCATCAAGTTGACTAAGGCTGCGCGGGTACGTCAAGCCCGTAGAATCTAATAAAATTTCAGATCCTCCCTTGCGGGGATAATAATAATAATAATAATAATAACAATTTTTTTTTTTTTTTTTTCGTGGGGAAGGTTGTGGTAAATGTACAGCAATATCTATGCAATTCACTATCCTAAAGCTACCGTCATAGCTTCAGAGTGTGTTACTTCACTAAACCCCACAACCTTTGACCTCCAGGCCTCCTACCCTGGGACTGCGTTAGCATTGCTTCGGGGTAGGTCCCTTGATTTGTCCTCAAATCATATACCTGTGTCCAGGTCCCACTTCTTTTTTCTGAGAACGTCCTCAGTAAAACTTGCAACTGCATTCCAGTTTTCTTCGCTCTGCAGCATCCTTTCGATCACGTTGTCAGGGGAGCACTGGCCGACTGATTTTTGTAAGGATGCGCGTTCGTTGTCCCATCGATTGCAGTTGAAGAAGGTGTGCTCTGCGTCATCTTCATCAGCGTCTCCATATATACAGAAAGGGTGCTCTGTTTTGCCCATACGGTGTAGATACTTCATGGCCCGATAAAACTGAGTGAGGTAATAATTTACTTCGCCAAAGTCTCTCTCAAACCATCTTCTTATGCAAGGGATCAGTCTTTTTATCCAACTGTTTGATATACACTGCAGCTGCAACAGTCTCAATTAAAATGGGCTTTAAAACTAAACATATCATCAGAAGAAATAGTAAACCAGTAGAAAATAAAACCCTTAAGCGGATTGCATTCAAAATAAACAACTTAAGGAGTGACATAGAAAGATTGAGAAAATACATAAATGGTACTCATTCAAGAAGGCTTAGACATAAAATACGTAGAATTTTAGAAAAACATAACAGACACTCGCGATATGAACTCAACAACACAGACGCGGTACTGATAATTGACACGATGAGGCAGGAATTGGCAATACAAGTGGCAAAATAACGTAAATACAAGTTATCAAACCAAAGGCGTGCTAATAATAAAATGTTCAAAACCAACGAGTAAAGCTTCTACCGAACACTTAGAGAGATAACGGTTAATGAAGAAAACAATCTAACAACCAAAACGGATACCGAGAACTACTGGTCATCAATATGGTCAAACGATTTGTCCCATAATAAGAATGCTCCATGGATCAAAGACGAAAGACAGAATAATCGTCTTCTAGAAGAAATGACAATTGACCATGTAACACCTCAACAAGTCAGACAAGTCATATCCAGAACCAACAATTGGAAAAAGCCGGGATTGGATAAGATTCAAAACTTTTGGTTCAAAAGATTACCAGCAGTGAATGAGAGACTAACCATACTTCTAAATGAGTGCAAACAGGATCCAGCAAAGTTTCCATCATATTTAACTAATGGAATCACCTACCTGATACCAAAAGGCAACGGCTTCGAGAGCAATCCCGCAAACGGACGCCCAATCACATGTCTGCCAGTAATGTACAAGATTATGACAGCTTGTCTCAACCTCCTTATATATAATCACATAGAAGAGAACAATATATTACGGGAAGAGCAGAAAGGATGCTGCAAAAACGCAAAAGGATGTAAGGAACAGCTCATTATAGACCAGGTTATTCTAGAGCAAACAACAAGCTGCTTTAGGAACCTGCACGCCTACTTCATAGACTACCAGAAAGCATTTGACAGCGTGCCACACACCTGGCTGATTGAAGTCATGGAGATATACAAAATTCATCCCCGTATAATCAATTTTCTGAAATATAACATGATGCACTGGCGAACAACTATCGAAATTATCTCAAAAACTAAACAGATCCGAACTTCAGAGATCATGATTAAATGTGGCATCTTTCAGGGAGACTGCCTATCAGCTCTTTGTTTTTGCATTGCACTAAATCCGCTTAGCAACCTACAAAGCAACAGTAAATATGGATATAAGATCAAAAGTAACAACGATTTAGAAGTATTAAGCCATCTCTTATACATGGATGATCTTAAGACATATGCATCATCAAAGAAACAACTCGACCAGCTAATAAAAATAGTCTCAATGTTCAGTGAAAATATAAACATGAAATTCGGGCTAAATAAATGTAGGACAGCTTGCATCATTAGAGGCAAATTAACCAAAACACAGGATCCAGATGTTTTAAATATTAAAGAAATGGAAGAAAACGACGTCTATAAATATCTTGGTATGGTTCAAAATAACCGCATTGATACAAAAGCTGTCAAAAACATGTTAATTAGAGAGTTTAAGTCTCGTATTCATAAAATAGCGAAAACAAACCTGAGTGGGAAAAATACCATAAAAGCTCTAAACACATTTGCTATCCCAATTTTAACATATAGCTTTGGAGTAATCAAATGGAGCACCACTGAACTCCAAACAATGCAAAGAAAGATTAGAACCATGCTCACGTCTTACAAGTTACATCATCCTAAATCATGTTGCGAGCGAATGATAACATCTAGAAGAAAAGGTGGAAGAGGTATCATAGATTTACAAACACTCCACGACAATCAGATAGAGTCACTACGTAACTATTTTCAAGTTAAATCTGCAACCTCAAGACTCGTCAAAGTTATAACCGAAGCGGACAAGAACCTAACACCCTTGAATCTAAACGGTAATTTCCAGAGGCAAGCAATAAACAAACAAGATAGAGAAGGCATGTGGGCAATCAAACGAATCCATGGGCAATACTACAGATCAATTAATAGCGATAATGTTGACAAACTCATGTTACACAGATGGTTATTAAATGGTGAACTGTATGCTGAAACTGAGGCGTTTATGATTGCGATCCAAGACCGAGTGATCCCCACTAAGAACTACAAAAAACATGTAATGAGAGATCCAAATGTGGGAGAAGATCTATGCAGAAGATGCAGAAGCAAACCGGAGACGGAATATACGAGAAAACACAATAACGTCGCCAAAATCTTGCATAAAAAACTCCACGGAAAAATTTAAATTCTAACGAGCAACACCCCTTACTACGCGTATGATCCACCGCCGATTGTAGAAACTGAAAAGAAAAAAATATACTATGACCGAACTATTCACTCCGAGCACACGAGGATCCATAATCGTCCAGACATCACAATCATTGAAAAAGAGAAACAAAAGGCCATCTTTATTGACGTCGCTATACCTGCAAATAGGAACATAAGTCGAACCTATAATGAAAAACGTAGCAGATACTCCGAGCTGGCTGTAGAAATAAAACGTAACTGGAATCTGAAGGAAATTAAGATAATACTAATCATCATTAGTGCTGAGGGTCTAGTTTATAAACAGCTAAAAGAAGACATACAGACATTGGGACTGAAGCAAAATGTCATAGATGTAATGCAGAAGGCTGTGGTTATCGATACCTGTCACATGACTAGAAACTTCCTGAACATAAATTAAGAAAATAAATCAATAAGTACATATTTTGTAATGGGCTAAGGCCTCCAAAATTTGTTGTAAATACCCAATATGGAGAAACACAAATAATAAAAATAATAATAATAATAATAATAATAATAGAGTTTAGCTACTGCAGCTATTAGCTTTCTTAGCAATTTAGCTTGAAGCTTTAAAACCAAGTAAAAAGCTTATATATTAAAGGAAATGAAAAAATTATACATGCAATTAATTTGTTATATATTTATAATTTATTCTTAGCTTTATCGCACTTTCTCAACATACGCACCCAGATCATATGTATTTAAACATACAAATGCATTAATTTAATTGTATGGATTTATTTATATGATCTAAGGCATACATGTTAGAAAAAATTTACCCATCATGCGGTGGGGCTCGGACAACACAAACATAAAGACCAACAACCATTAAGCTACAAAATTAACTATAGTTATTTTTCAATCTAAGCTTGAGTTGACCTTTTGACAAGCTAATATCATATAAATCGCAATTATTAATAACAGTAGTCATGCGATTAAAAGAAGCTGTAGCCGTATAATTAGTTCTACTAAAAGGTTGGTAAAATAATTGATTAGAGTTACGATTACTCCTGCGATTAGTGTTTAAGTGAATATAATTAAGAAGCTCTGGTGCAGCAAGAGACCCAGTTACAAGTTGATGCAGATAAAGTATAGACTGCGTATGTAGTAACTTCAAACGATCCTCATAAGGAGGAAGGTTTAAAGAGTCAATCCAATTTAAGCCATTGAGAGCAAAACGAATAAAATTTTTTTGAATTCTCTCAATTTTATTAATATGAATATTATAAAATGGTGACCACACTTGGCTGGCATACTCTAAGTGAGGACGCACTATTGTGCCAACCGCTTTATAAATCCAAGTAATAACAAGGCCTTCTTACAGATTATATTAATATGTTCATTAAACGTTTCTTTCTAGAGAAGATCATAGTTTGGCATTTATCAGGATGTAAATGTAAGCTATTTTTAGAACACCAAACTTCAAATGATTTCAGGTCAGACTGAAGGGCAAAGGTGTCATTATCCACCTTCACAGTCTTGTAAATTTTTATATGATCAGCATATATAAGCAGATGAGAGTTTTTGATTACATGAGTAACATCACTGATAGCCAAAATAAACAGGAGCGGCCACAGGTGACGTCCTTGCGAAACACCTGAAAACGCTGTAAAAGGGGATGATAACACCCCTCGAAATCTTATTCGGTAAGAACGATCAAATAAATAAGATCCAATCGGTCTGACAAAATTTAAAGGAAATCCTAGTTCCTTTAATTTAAACAAAATCAAACTATGTGGTAATTTGTCAAATGCTTTACTAAAGTCTGTGTAGATACAGTCTTCTTGCAACCCAGAATCAATTGAACTTAAAGCAAAAGATGTAAAATCAAGAAGGTTAGAAACTGTAGATCTGCCATTAACAAAACCATGCTGACGAGTTGTTATGACTTCATTACAGCACACCTTAACTTGGTCATAAATAATTCGCTCAAAAAGCTTCGGTATTGATGATAACTTGGCTATAGGCCTGTAATTAGAAATATAATTTTTTAATCCTTTTTTAAAAATAGGACTTAAAAAAGATTCCTTCCAAAATTTAGGAAAATAACTGTCATTAATAGATTTATTAAAAAGGAAACTGAGTGGCTGACTCAGGATAGACTACAATTAATTAAAACTGTGGCTGGAATGCCATCAGGTCCAGATCCAAAGTCATCATCAAGGGATGCAATATATTTTACTATAAGTTCAGGGGTAAATGACATTGCACCAAATGGAACCTGAGGATCAGTATTCATATACTCAAAGTAGTTGATATCAGGGCTAAACACTTCATTTTTAAAAGATTTTTTGAAAAAATTAGCAAATAATCCAGCTATAATTTGGGGATCGCTGGTGAGCCCATCAACAGTCTTGAATTCAGATGGAAAACCATTTGACCTTTTTTTTGAGTTAATGAATCCCCAAAATTGTTTGGGGTCCTGAAGAATATTGAGCTTCGTTTTAGTTAAATATTCAGAATGAGCTGAATCTGACTTAAGCCTAAATTCCTGAAAATGGCGTAGATAAGCCTCCAGGTCAATGCGGTCCTGACTACAAACGTATTTATTCCATGCCGTTACGTATTTTCTTCAAATCTTTAGTGTACCATGGGTACGAAGAATCATTAACATACCTCAGAGTATATGGCACAGGCAGAGAAATAGCCGAAAAAATTTCTTCATAAAAAAACTTTACGCAGTCATATAAACCATTATTATTAAAAAAGTCCAACGAAATGTTAAATCTATCATTTAGGATATTATTCAATTTCAAGAAGTCAGCTTTCTTGAAATTGAATTCATAAAATCTGCTAGAAGAATTGGCAGTAACTACGTAATCTCTATCTGATTGGTACAACACACTCAGAGGTGGATGGTACGCATCAACCGCAGATAAAGCATGAGGAGCATTTTGCACAACAACATTGCTACTGTCTGTAGTCAAGACTAAGTCTAGTTGTCGACTGTGGGAATTTGTAATACAACTAACTTGTTGTAAATTAGACAGGATTTTATCAACAAAAATTTGTTGTTGTCGAGTTATTGGACTAGATACATAATAATACGTACCATTGTCCGAAATAGTCCATTTTAAGTCAGGAAAATTAAAGCCACCTAACAATAAAATAACGTCATTGTTATGGAGTTTGTCTATGACAAACTCTACGGCCCTCGAAAGGTGCTCGTAGACTTCTGTGCTACTATTGGGAGGAATGTAGGCGTATGTATAAGTCCTATTGGCATTGGAATTTATATAGTGGCGCTTCCTATGCAACAAAACACTTGCAAACGCTGCATAAAACCAACCAAGCAAAGTTACCAAATTTGGTATGGAACTGATGGTTATGCAGGTGAGAATTGTATAAAAGGTTGGCGTGACAGCTCCCGCACAAGGTAATAAGTATTTCGTACAGCTATTAAAATTAACTTTGAACTTAACTATCACCACCCATGAATGAAAAACCTCAAACCACATATGGGGAGAAATACGTCAAATGTCCTAGCGCGGTGCGCGAGCGCTAAATTCTGTTGTTTTCAACTCGTGCTGGTGGTACATAAATGTACCTAAAAAAATTTTCCGACACATCATTTCGATGTATTTTTTCCTCAGCTTTCCAATAGTTCTGCCAGATTTCCCGAAATTTTACATTTTCCTGGTGAAAAATCATAAAACGTGCTATATCTCAAAAACGTTATTTTTAATATTTTTTTTAATGCTTTTAATCGAAAGCTGAGGTTTTTTTACACTAAAAAAGTTATTTTCCAAAGAGTGCTTTTGCAGTTTGCTATGGGAAATACAGCGCGAAAGAGAATTTGCACATGTATTTTGTTCCTGTAATGTTTTCTTCAACGCATCGACTCGTTTAACTCTTGCCGCTACTCAAGTCACTAGAACAAAATACATGCGCAAATACTCTTTCACGCTGTATTTCCCATAGCAAACTGCAAAAGCACTCTTTGGAAAATAACTTTTTTAGTGTAAAAAAACCTCCGCTTTCGATTAGAAGCATTAAAAAAAATATTAAAAATACCGTTTTTGAGGTATAGCACGTTTTATGATTTTTCACTAGGAAAATGGAAAATTTCGGGAAATCTGACAAAACCATTGGAAAGCGGAGGAAAAAATACATCGAAATGATGTGTCGGAAAATTTTTTTAGGTACATTTATGTACCACCAGCACGAGTTGAAAACAACAGAATATAGCGCTCGCGCACCGCGCTAGGACATTTGACGTATTTCTCCCCATATGCAGAAGCATTAAAAATGAGTAAACAAAAAAAGCCGAATTGCCAACACTAAGGAACGAAGTGCCACCTAAAATTGTCTTCGCAGGAATGAGTTTTGACAACACCGAAAATGAAATAGTAGATATGTTAAAAAAAAACAAAATAAATATCTATGCAACAGCCACATTAAAGTTATTTATTTATTTAATATAATTAGTAAAGTAATAAATTACAAATACTAAAAAGGAAGAGTACTAGCTGCCAGGGCTTTCGACTGCACATTAAAGTTATTAAGTCATATCAAACTAATAGACAAAGTAGAATATATTTTAATGCTTTGATAGAAACCGATAATGAAACGTTTGCAAAAATATTGGCAGAAGAAAAATCAAATATAGGGTGGGAAAAATGCAGAGTTTTTGATGGAGTTGATGTTATGCATTGCTTTAAATGCTTAGGATTCAACCATATAGCTGAAAACTGCAAAAATGAGGAAGTGTGCTTAAAATGTTTGGGCCAGCACAAGTCCAATATCTGCTCAAAAGAAAATTTAAATAAATGTATAAACTGTAAACGCGCCAATGAAAAATTTAGCCTTGAATTAAATGATAATCACTGTTCAACAAGTAAACAATGTGCAGTGTACAAACGAAAATTGGAAGCTGAAAAACAAAAAAAAAGAGATATTAGCAATCAAACAAATCAATGAAATATATACAAATATTCAAGGACTCTTAAATAATTTCACTGAATTAGAAGAGTTTGTACTTAGTCAGAACTATGATTTTATTACTGTTTCCGAAACGCATATAACAAGCGAAATGAATATCAAATTAGTGGATACAATACTATATCATGTCATTCAACATCAACTAGAACGGTGGCGTTACTATTTACCTAAAGAATAAATGGAAAAGTCTCAAATATTGTTATAAAAACAAGCTATTTTTTATTTTTACAATTATTAATGCTTTTTAACTACTTTTCGAATATTATTTTTACAACTCAAATTTAAATGAAAACAGTTCAAATCTCTTTAATATATTATCTGTTAATGTAAGAAGTATCGCATCGCTTCTTAAATTTAATATTTTCAAGAATGAGTTAGGTAAATTATTAATTCTATTATTGCTGTCCAGAAAACATGGTTTGATGTATCCTGTACTAATATTTACTCCATACCTGGCTTTAATGCAGTTCACTGTTGTAGAAAAGATTCTTTCGGTGGAACATCCATATACATTAATAAGGAAATTCGTCATAATGTCTTAATTAATAATAGAGAACATTTTTTTGGATCATATTATGATTTCACTTACAAATACTAAATTCGGTAGTAAGCCTTTAATATTATCATCATTGTATAGGTCACAAAAGTATTCCTTGGATAATTTTTATGCGAATCTTGCTAATATCCTTCCAGAAATTAATGACTCACCTTGTATTTTTCTTGGAGACTTTAACATTGATTTACTGTGCGTGAACAACTTAAGTCGGAATCTAATTAACGTATTCTCTGAATTTAATCCAAGTCATAATTTAATTACGAGACCTCAGAGCAGGACTTGCATAGATTGTATCTTTAGCAATTTAACATGTGATGTGACCGTAAGTTTAATTGAAATTAGTTTTACGGATAATAACATTTTAATGTATGTTCCAAATCTTGCATTGTCTTATAATGAAACCTTGCGAGAAAAAATAACTTGCTTTGATTAAACAAGTTCGCAACTTTTCTACTATTACAATTATTCGAGCTATTCTTCAGTTAATTGTAAAAACTTTGTTCAAAATATTTCTTTAGCTGCGAAAAAATCTACTCATATAGAATTTCAAGATGTTAATATTAGAAAAAAGATAAATCCGTCTGTTTCGTTAATGCATATAATTGAATATAAAAAAAGGCTACTTAAGGTTAGAAGGAAGATTAAAAGCAATAAATTTATTAATGAAAGGATAAAATGAATAAGCAAAGTTATAAATGTATGTAGTAAAAAATTGATGAATAATTATTATTCACACAGCCATGAAAAGTGCACTGGAGACATAACAAAAACTTGGGCTTTCCTCAACGAAGCAATGGACAAGAAAAGAAATATGATGTCTGGCGTTGTAAAAAATAAAACACTTTATTTTAATTTTCTTCCCCATGTCTAGTGACGGTTTCGGTGGTCGATTTAATACTCAACTTCTTTTCAACAATATTACTAATTACAATAGTAATTTGAAAGTCAAATTAAAGCTACAGAAATAAAGAGTAAATGAGAGCAGTAAAATTTTAACAATTCAAGTACGATAAATTAGTGCGTGTATACTTTACTACAGTTTGTGAATAACAGGATTTAATTTTCAACATCCTGGGGCCCGGCAATTGAAGATGCAATTTCTAATGGGAAAAGCATCTGTATCGCCCTCTTTAGAATTTGCTGGTTTAGAAGCTAATGTCACACGCTCTGACACGCCCATCTCGCCCTTCGTATGTTTTTTGAACAATGGCTAATCTCCAAAGCAACCGCGGCTTATTGCCATCTTGCACTAGCACGACATCACCCACTTTAACGCTGCGCACTGGACCAGATTGTTGTGGTGTATAGCTGTTTCAAATATTCTTCACGCCACCGCTTCATATAACGTTTTTTCAAAAATTGACGCATATGCCAAGACTGGGAAATAGAGGATCCGTCGGGTTTAAAATCTGTTGAAAATAGAATAGAATTACAGTTAGTTAAAAAATGGGATGGGGTCAATGGCTCCAGGTCATTGTGGTCGCTGCTGATGTACGTAAGAGGTCTCGCATTTACGACGCTTTCAAATTCTGTTAGCTAGGTGGCAAAATCATCAAATGTTAAGCGAGCTTTACCGATTGTAGCTTTTAACGGATCTTTAACGCTTCTGACGAGACGCTCCCAAAAACCTCCCCACCATGGCGCTTGTTCGGGGATGAACTTCCAGGTAATTCCTTTGTGGGCTGCTAACTGCTGAAGCTCATTATTTTCCATTAGTTTTTCTAACTTCCTTAGCTCCAAATCTGTCCGCTTGAATGTTCTTGCATTGTCGGAAAATATAGTTGATGGCACTCCACGTCTTGCTATAAATCTCCGTAATGCGTCGATGCAGCTTTTCACTGTCATGTCTGAAATTAGCTCTAGGTGTACTGCGCGAATTGCTGCGCAAGTAAAAAGCATTATGTACACTTTTCGCTGGTCGACTCCATCATCTGAATTTACGTAGAGGGGCCCATCAAAATCCACGCCTGTTGTTTCGAAAGGTCTAGTTGTCGTTACTCTTTCCGCTGGTAGCACCGTCCAGGGCTCGGATGCACTTTTCCCATGGAGTCGCTAGATGTCGTAGATGTTCGTTAACTTATTTATTTCGTTAACCCTTGCCTTAACATAAGGTTTAATTTGCTTACCATTACCGTTAATCCAGTTAAGAGCAATCGAAGAATCGGTCCATAAAAATATGGTTTTTACTTCGAAATCGAGTGATTTGATCAAAAAAGTCTTTAAGTCTTAGGTAAACTCAACTTGTTTATTGTTGTAGACTTAGTTTCATTTGTCGCTATCTCTTGTTTATTTTTAGCACTTTTTTTTGGTGGGAGCTAACCTATTTTTTCTAATGTTTTGTCCCAGTCGACATTTAAAGTCCAAACTTCTTGAAGAATGATTTTAATTTTTACGGTGAACGGCCCCAGGAATCCCAATGGATCATAAATTCTGGCCATAGCTTTCATTATGTTCCTTTTAGTTCCTCTCAGTGATTGAATATACTCTATGCAGTTTTCTATATCTACACCAATCTCATCAGTCTGCTGTTCCTGTTCTAAAAATCTTTGCTGAAGCTCGACGTCGTTTGTGCTCCACTTTCGTAAGTTAAATTTCGCCATACTCATTAAATTATTCGCTTGTTCAAAAGTCGCTAAGTCCGCTTCTCGATTTGGCTCACTAAGCACCAAATCATCAACGTAAAATGATTTTTTCAATCTGTCGCAGATATCGCCGTAATAACTCTTGTTGTTGTCCAAATGTTTTTGTATGGTAGCTGCCAATAAAAAAGGGCTCGACGCTACGCCAAATGTTACTCTCGCCATTCTAAATTCTACTATTTGTGGCAATCTGTTGCCCAGCTTCGGTATACACTCGTACCACAGGAATCGATGTGAATCACGCTCACTTTCGGCCAGAGCAACCTGTAAAAAGGCTTTTTCGATGTCTGCTATGATTGCAATTTTATTTGAACGGAACCTGATCAATGAAGAAAGAAAATCCGGTACAAGATTATCGCCGGCGCTCAAATGGTCAATCAGTGATAAGGAGCCTGGCTCGCTAGATGACGCGTCGAAGACCATTTTCATTTTTGTTGTCGTTGCACCATCTCTATAAACTGGTCTATGCGGCATATAATAAATTTATTGATTACTCGAAGTATTCACTATTTTTTCGGCTATACCATTTCGCACTAAATCCCGAATTCCATCATCATACTCAGCTAGCTTGTCACGATTTTTTAATAGATGGAATGTTAATCCACGAAGCCGACCGTGAGCTATCTGTTTACTAGAACTTAATTTTTAACTATCTATTTTCCACGGTAAACTCACAACGTAGCGACCGTTTTCGCTTTTTATTTTTCCAATGACATTTTCCATTAATCGTACATTGCTAGCCTGGCAATCTCTTATATCGATTGATTCTAATGCCTAAAACTTAGTGACATCAAATGTCTCTTCACTGTTTTCAACTACGCTTAAAACACAATTCGCAGAATTATCACTTCCGATATTATTTTATTTTCCATCGTATTGAACTTCCAATAGTGGTCTTGACCAATTAAAAGATTAATTCCGGTTAACATTTTTCCGTTGCAAACATTAATGTCCGCTAGCTCTAATTGCAAGTAATTGAAATTACAGTATAACACGGTTTATTACCTCACCAAAATTTTCATAGTTTTTAGGTATTTATCCGTGAAACGCATTTAAGCGTACACGCTTTAATACCTCGTACAGGTAATTATCTGTGCACGCTTAAATACCTCAAAGAGGTAATTATCCTGACCATATATGTACACACTAAAAAAATTTAATAAGTATAAAAGAAACGTAAGTTTTTATTTCAAAAAATTCACAGTAGGATATTAAAATAAATACACGACAGAAACTTGGTTCCAACAAACAAAAAATTAACAGAAAAGTAGTAACACATACAAGACTTCATTTACGAGTACAATTATAATGTTTTCGTATGATAGCTGCCTTGTCGCGAAGGCTTACTTTCGCTGGCCTATCGGAGAGTTGAAAATTATGAAACTTGTTTCTTTCTAAAATGCTGTGGATGGTCGAAATACTTCTTCTGACGTTGTCAGCAATCTCCTTAAGGGTTCTTTCTTGCTCACGCAAGTTAAAAATATTTTTTTTTTCTTCGAAAGTGTTTTTTTTTTTTTTTATTTTCTGCCCATATTTCTTTTTACAAAATCACAATAAAAAAGTCCAACTCTAAATACCGAAAACGAAATGGAAACTAAACTGGACTACTTAAATCTAACTGTAAATTGATTTTGAAGAGTGTTCCACTACTTTTGGATTACTATTTGATCTACTATTTAAGATATTGTTCGAAATTTCGAATACTTTTGTGCACTGAATTTCATTAACTTTTTGTTTATAAATTAATTTTTATAATTTTAAGCTACATATACGAAATATTTTGTTAGTAAATAAAATCAGATGTACAGTTATAATTACTTACGATGATTTTTTAAAAATCCTCATTCGCTATAAAAAAATTTTAAGATTCTTTCAAAACATTTCAAATTCCGAATACTTTCGTGAGGCACTGTATATGTATGTACATCACGGGTGCAATTTACATTACGCAAATACACACTATACAATTTGTAGAGGAACCGTGCTGCACAACTAGATTGTATGTTATCATTTAATAATTTTGAAGTTCTTACATTTTGTGCATTGGGTAAATAAACGAATGAAATTAGACGCAAATCGACATTTGGGGCTAGAAAATTTGAGGTAATAATCCGAAATAGTTAATTAAGCGTTAGGTAATTAAACGTGAAATTTTGTATGCACAAGTACGAAAAATTCACGGGGTTTCCGATGACAAGGCAATTAACCGTGAAAGGAAATTATCCGTGAGGTAATTAACCGTGTTATACTGTATTATTTTTAATTTTCGGTACCGGTAGCACATCCTCACAAATTTTTGGCACAACGATCGCGGTTATTAAAATTTTTTTTCGCTATATTGACTTTTAACTCACAGCTCTACACTTTTAAATTCAGTCGACCGCTGATTGTTTTGATTTTTTCCACCGAATGCTACGATTCGCATTTTTTCTGTTCCACTAATCGGCAAATTCAATTCTGTTGCCAGCCTCTCACTTACATATGTTCGCTGACTACCGTTGTCCATTATTAACCTTGACAGAACGCGCTCGCCGCTGCCGACGTGGCTTATTAGTGCTTTCGCTGTTTGCAGAAATATGTTTGTTTGCACTGCTTCCACTGTGTTTAATGTTGCTGTGTTTGTTACTGAAGTTGACGACGATGGTTTTTCGTTTTGCTCTCTTTTCTCCAAATTTCTATTGTCTTTTCGCTCGTTTGTTCTTTCTAAATTATTGTTGAATCGTTTGTCGGTTGACCGCTCACACATTGAAGTAAGATGCCTGCCGTTACAGCCTTCGCATTTGATCCACTGCGCTTTGCAGAATTTTGAGTTGTGGTTCTTATTAGCGCAACGAAATTCCTTCCTTCTCGCTGCAACAACTGTTTGCGTAGCGCTACGCTCATACTACTCTTGCAATTTTTGGTGGAACGAGAGTTATTTTTACAGAAAACGCATTGTTGCTCGTAACTGTTTTTTTGTAAATAGCGTAGCCGCTGTACCTACGACGGGTTTTGTACTCCTTTGCTAACTTCGCTCCTCATGTTTTCTGTCACTTTCTGACAGTTGAGACATTTCTAACGCTTCTAACTCTACTTTTAAAAATTCTAGCAAGCTCTTTAAGTGTTTGTCGTCATGCAGATTTGCCACAGTGCTGTTAACATGGTTTGTACTAGAGAGGGATCCTTTTCCCGTTGTTCTGTGATACTGTACTCGCATATTCGCTGGTAGTGATTTTAGCAAAACTGACTTTACCATGATGTCGTATTGAGAAGGAGATATTTGCAATGCCGTTAGGGTTCTCATCGTCGCGCTCACCTCGTTGTAAAGTTGTCGAAGGCCACGTACATCGCTTGCAGACTGTACTGCATTCAAGTTCATAAGTTTTTGAATAAATTTTTCAACTATTTTTTCGGTATTGCCATACTCCTCTTGAAACAGTAAAATGGCCTCGCTGTAGCACGCTTCTGTTGGAGTGAATCCCGCTATTGTTGCCGCTGCTTTTCTATCAAAGCTTCGCTTAAATAATTAAATTTTGTCGCTATCGAAATCTTACGAATTTCATGTACTGCACGCTTAAATTGTTCCCAAAAGGGGAGCCAATTTTCAAATTTTCCATCGAATTTTCTCAATTCGACCGCTTTTAATTTAATACCACTGTTTTCACTCTGGTCATTACGTACCTCAATATGCGTAGAGTTTGGATTTCCTTCGACGTTTGTAGCGGAAGCCGCTGCTGTCCTAAAATGAGTACTAAGCACAAGCTCCAGCTGTGCAATGGTGGTCACCGCCTTATCGTCATATTCAATGACGCTCTCGCATTCTTTTAGAAGATCTTCCTGCCTGATAGAATTACGAACTGCTTCATCCGCTTGTTTTAAGTTAGAGTGCGCATTTTTTAAACGCTGAATGTACACTGATATATTTGATTCCACAGTCGCAGTATTACTTACTTCGTTGAATCCTATAGTCTCAAAAGTTTTAAGGTAGTCACCGTGTTGCCTATTTTTGTAACTTGAGTCCGGCACGCTGTCCGTTGTGTAATTTCCATTTTTACCGCGCTGAATTAAATTACGAACACTCGCTAAAAATTTTTTTACTCGTAATTTAAATATTTTTTTATTAAATCCCGACCACTCGCATAAAAATTCTTTGCTTGTATTTTGCCGTCCCGGGTTTCAGCACCATGTAAAAAATAAAACACTTTATTTTAATTTTCTTCCCCGATGTCTAGTGACGCTTTCGGTGGTCGATTTAATACTCAACTTCTTTTCAACAATATTACTTATTACAATTAGTGCTTCACCGAGGCTGCGAGGCAACCTCGTTCTACGAGGCGAGAGCGAGGCGAGAACGAGGCGAGGTGGAAAAATAAATTTGCCTCGCCTCGTCAATACCTCGCCTCGCCTCGGTAAAAAGCGAGGTTTTATGAAAATGAGAAAATTTATATATGTATCAGGCCTGCATATGTACATTCAACTAGCAAAGCCCAACACGCGTTGCTACGCCTCAAGAAATGAAATAAAATATGTGGTTTTATTTAGGGTGGATTGAATAATATGTATATGATGATTGGCGAGATTGATCAATTTAATTCTTTTCTTATATGGGACGGCGCGCCCATAAAATTTTTCCAGCCAATGTCATTTTCGGGACGGAGACAAATCCAAAAAATTTGAGACCATTAAAATCAGTCCAGCCGTTCTTGAGTTATACAGAGTGTAACTAACCCGACTTTGTTTGATATACACTCACCGTCAAAAAAAACACAGACTTGAATTTTGCAAGAAGTTTTATATTTTGATGCGTAAAATAATATTTACTCTTGTTTAACGGTTTTAAGTTTGTTAGATACTGTTACTAGGGACAAGTTTTGAGTATTTTCAAAACTGTCCACCTAACAATAATAAATTCTAGGAACCTTTTCCAAATAAACACATAATTGCTAGTTTTATAATCAGAAATTACAACTTATTTATATGAAAAAATACATTGTTTTTTGTAGTTTTTTTTAAGCATTTTTAATTTCTCACATATTCTTTAATTATTTTAAATAATACGGTAAAATTGATTTTAATACCGCGTAGATAAATAGATCAATATCTTAAAAACTAGAGCGAATTCAGTACTTTCATGAATATATTCGTAATCTGGGTACCTGAAATTATAGAAATCCGCAGAGACATCCAGGCAGACAAAACCACTGTCGACCAGTGTTATCAACTACTTGACACAGGTGAATAAAACTTTTTTTTATATCTCAGTAACTATATGACGTAGATGGATAAGATTTGATGCATATAATTATTATAGTTTGTAAAAGGTTCGTAGTTTAGTTTGACTGAAATGGGCAATGCCACGCCGTCCCATATAAGAAAAGAATTAAATTGATCAATCTCACCAATCATCATATATTATTCAATCCACCCAAAATAAAACCACATATTTTATTTCATTTCTTGAGGCGTAGCAACGCGTGTCGGGCTTTGCTAGTTGAATGTACATATGCAGGCCTGATACATATACAATGAAATTCCCCATAGCCGGACTTCCACCGTCGCAGTATTTTTGTCCGGTTATGGGAGAGGAACAAAAAAATTTTATTGAATTTGTTGAACAAATTTACGCTTATCTCTGGAGTGGCGCTTTGATTTTCAAATTGTACTTCATTATTGTTATATTCAGTTAATAAATTTTGATCGATTTTCGAAAATTCATCAAAACCAGTGAACCAGAATGAACGAAAAAGTCCAACTATACTCAACACTTCTGACATTAATGTGTAGGTATATAAGCATTATTAGGGGAACCACCCACCAAATTCGTTGCTTTCAAAACAAAAACGAATTAGAATTTGTAATAAAAAGGAAGTAGTAAAAATTTAATTGAATTCTTATTTAATTCTGTCCGTTTAAAAGAGATATTTTGATCAAAATGACACATAATATAGTGTCCGCCACCGGTTATTGGAGCGTCCGGCTATCGGAATTGATTTTGTATGGAAAAGTTAATGAAAAGTGAGTGTCGCCGAAATATGTCCGGTTATAGAAGCTGTCCGGTTATGGGGGCTGTCCGTAATGGGGAATTTCATATAAATTTTTTCATTTTCATAAAACCTCGCTTTTACCGAGGCAAGGCGAGGTTTTGACGAGGCGAGGCGAGGCGAGATATGTGATGGCAAGTTCTCGGCCGAGAACGAGGCGAGGCGAGACTCAAATTTATAAAACGAGGCGAGAGCGAGAACAACTCGAATCTCGCCTCGCCTCGTTCTCGGTGAAGCACTAATTACAATAGTAATTTGAAAGTCAAAATAAAGTTACAGAAATAAAGAGTAAACGAGAGCAGTAAAATTTTAACAATTCAAGTACGATAAATTAGTGCGTGTATACTTTACTACAGTTTGTGAATAACCGGATTTAATTTTCAACAGGTGTATTAGATGAAAATGACGTTCCCATACTAACTGAAAACATTAAGGCAGAAAAGTTTAACAACTTTTTCCATAATGTCATCCACAATATGCGAAAAAAATTTTTAACTGAAAATGATAGTTTTAATCTCTTTCGTTCTGTAATTCCTGTCAATGATTATATTAATCTTGTTCCGGTGAATGCAACCAAAATAGACAACGTATTGAGTCAATTAAAATTAAATAAGAGTCCTGGTCTTGACAACATCACGTTGAAAATATTTATCAGGAAATCGTTAGTTTGTGATATTATAGCCACTATATTCAATAATATTGTAGCGAAATTTGGTTTATGCCAGAAAATTCTCGTAATAATTATTAAACGATATTAGCTAGCATCACTGACCGTAGAAAAATACTTGCATCACTGACCGTAGAAAAATACGTGCATCACTGACCGTAAGAAAATACTTGCATCATTGACCGTAGAAAAATACGTGCATCACTGACCGTAGAAAAATAACACCATCTAGCGACATGTAGCATGTTTTCAGTACTATAAATGATAAAGTGGTACGACATTATCAACGTCGATAATCGCCATCTAGAAGACACTGGAAACGACATTCTGGATAATGGCGGATGGTACGACATTATCGCCATCTAGAAGGCACTGGAAACGATATTCTAAGACAACGGCAGATGGTTCGAGAAAATGATGACTTTAGTATAAAAGGCTGTCATATGAGCAGCAGAGACACAGTTGATATTGAATAGTGGAATACAGTGGATCTTATGTGAGAACATTTGAATTTAAGTACTAAAGTGATATAGTGGATTTTAAGTTTGTGTGTACAATTTGAATATAAAGATTAAATAAACAATTGTACTTTGTAAAAACTAACGTTTGTGATTTAAATAAACCATTTTATAATTAAATAAAGATTGCGTTTTTCTTGATTATTACACAATCCAGTGATCGAACTCAGAAAGTGTAAGAGATTGAAATTACTGTCAAAGGGACAGGGAATTTCGTAACAATTGGTGTCAGAAGTGGGATTGTGTAAAAAGAATTAACAATCAAATAAAATAAAAAAATAAAAAAAAAAATGGTTAAGTTTGAAGAACTAAAAGTGGATCAACTAAAGAAAGAGTTGCAGCAGCTGAATCTGCAATCATTTGGCGGAAAGTTGGAGTTACAGAAACGCTTACGGCAGGCTCTTGAGGGTCAAGGGGTAGACCTAGAAGAGCATGAATTTTATAGTGATGTCTTAGAATCAACAGCGAAAATGGAGGAAGCTTCTGGAACGGCTGCAAGTGGTGAAGTTGTAGATATGTCAAAGTTCGAGAAAATGTTAATGGCGATGACGCAAACAATAAATCTACAGATGAATAACAATATCCAGGCCGTTCGAGAAGAAATTGGTCAGAGCTTAAATCAAAATGCACTGCAAATAGACCAGAAGTTAAGTCAGAATGCGTTACAGATGAATAACAATATCCAGGAGGTTCGGAAAGAAATTGACCAGAGCTTAAGTCAGAACGCGCTGCAAATCCAGACCGTTCGGGAAGAAATTAGTCAGAACGTGACACAAATCCAGGCGATTCGAGAAGAAATTGATCAGAGCTTAAGTCAGAGCTCGCTGCAAATCCAGGAGGCTGTTCGAACGGAGGTTGCCAAAATGGTAAATGGCCTCGATGCAAAAGTGACTGAGTTACGAGATGACGTTGAATCATTCAAGGATAAAGTTCAAAAAAATTTTGAAGACGTTAGTAAAAGGATTCAACAGTTAGAAATAAACGAACCAACCACTCAAGTGATAAGAGAAATCAGCGCAGAGAGGCTTAAGGCACCCACATACGATGGAACAACGCCATTTAGTGTTTTTAAGCTCCAGTTCGAAACAACATCTGCTCATAATCGCTGGGATAACGATAGCGCAGCAGCAGCGCTAATTGTGGCATTAAAAGGCGTAGCTGCAGAAGTATCCGCCAGTGGCGGAGCAAAAGAATTACAAGGCGGTGATGGATGCTTTACAGCGAAAATATGGCAGTGACCACATGAAGCAGATTCACAGACTGGAGTTGAAAAGTCGTGTCCAGAAATCTAGTGAGTCTTTGCAGGAGTATGCCGCAGATATTGAACGATTGGCACACCTTTCATATCCTGACGAGTTAAGTGTCGTGGCTGAAAAATTCAAAATAGAGGCGTTTATTGACGGCATACGTGACTCAGAGACAAAACGCGAGACAATGAAGAACCTGAAGATTACATTTAATGAAACAGTCACGGTTGCTCTCATTCAAGAGACGATTGCATTGACATGCCGCCCATCATTGAAAACTCGTCGGATGGAGGTGGAGGCTGAGAACAAAAATTCGTCGTTCGCCAGCAGTAGCTTCAACGGAAATTGCTATAACTGTGGCAAGCAGGGACACATGGCACGTGACTGCAAATCACGTCGTAAACGTTCCGCATCACGTTCACCAAGAAGAAAAATGGGTAATAGGATGAACGATGGCGAAAATGGTAGCGAAGAGCAGTCGTTAAACTAAAGAGAGTCAGTACAGCGGGGCGTGAGCTGACTCTCACTCATGATTGCCCCACAGTCTTAGTTTCGAAGCTCTGCCGAAATTCCAACAGCCTTACCATCGGTGGAAAAAATCAACGAAAGACCATGTGAGCTAACTTTGGATACAGGCGCATCGCACTCAATTGTGAGGACAGATTTATTTAATAGACGACGAGTAATGCCATTAAATGGGATCCAATTGAGAACAGCTACAGGAGAAATTGCGCAAATAGTAGGAAAAGTTACAGCAAGTGTTCTTATCGGCAACAAAACTGTGGAACATGATTTTATTGTTGCAAACACCACCGATGAGGTTATCATTGGCGTGGACTTCATGATTCGACACCGGTTCACTTTGGATCTTAAGAAAAAGACGTTAAGATATGAAAATGTAGAGTTGCCTTTAGACGTTGGCTGTGGACAAAAATTAACAATTGCAAGAGTCTTTATAAGTGAGCGCTGTCGAATTGAACCCAACACCGAAGAAATTATTTGGGCTACAACAAGTGAAGACTGTGGGACAAGCCATCTGTGGGTAGTGGAAGCAGATAAGAAATATTTAAAGAAAGACCTGATTATTGGAAAGACCCTAGTAAAAACAAGAGCGGACAGCAAAATACCAGTACGAATTTTGAATCCAACAAATAAGCCGAAATGGATGCAAAAAGGTGAAGTAATAGCGCAATGCGAGAAAGTTACGGCTGTTATAAATTGTGAAAATGACCAGCAGGACACAAAAGGTACAGCTTTGACAAAATCATCGGCCTTGGAAGTATTGACGAAAGAATGGACGAAGGAGTTGTCTGCCCAGAACAAAAATAAAGCAAAAAGGTTTCTGAAGGTCAAGAAAAATGACGGAAGTATGCGATTCTGTGTGGATTACAGAAAATTAAATAACGTCACCAAAAAAGACAGCTACCCGTTACCCAGAATCGATGATACACTGGATACGTTATCTGGAGCAACATGGTTTTCCACCCTGGACTTACAAAGTGGATATTGGCAGGTGGAAATAGATGACAAAGGCAAGGAGAAAACTGGCTTTAGTATTGGGAATGGTCTATGGCAGTTTAACGTCATGCCGTTTGGTCTTTGTAACGCTCCAGCTACGTTTGAGCGGTTAATGGAACGAGTGCTCAAAGGACTACATTGGAAGACCTGTTTAGTGTATCTCGATGACATCATCATCATGGGAAAAGATTTTGATGACCACTTGAAAAATCTGGAGGAAGTGTTTGAGCGCTTGGAGGCAGCTGGACTAAAATTAAGTGCGAAAAAGTGCTCACTTTTCCAGCGTGAAGTCAAGTATCTGGGGCACAAGGTTACGTCAGAAGGAATACACACATATGAGGATAAAATAAAAGCTGTGAAAAATTGGCCACGACCATCTAATCTTCATGAGTTGCGAAGTTTTCTGGGCCTATGCACTTACTACAGACGTTTTGTTCCTGGTTTCGCAAATATCGCAGGCAGTCTACATGAACTGACACAGAAAAATCGGAAATTTCAATGGAGTGGTGCACAGGAAACTGCATTCCAAAAGCTGAAAGAATTATTGTCTACAGCGCCAATACTTGCGTACCCAATACCTGGCGAAAAATTTATATTGGACACCGATACGAGTGGCCATGGTATTGGAGGAGTTTTGTCCCAAGTCATCAATGGACAAGAAAAAGTCGTCGCATATTTCAGCAAAATTCTGTCAAAACCTGAGAGGAATTATTGTGTAACTCGGAGGGAGTTATTAGCAGTAATGGAATGCGTGAAGCACTTCCATAAGTACTTATATGGACAGCATTTTCTCCTTAGGACAGACCATGCGGCATTAAGGTGGCTACTTCAATTCAAGGATCCTGAAGGTCAAATCCCACGGTGGATAGAACGCTTGCAGAGCTATGATTTCACCATAGAACATCGCAAAGGAAGCCAGCATGGAAATGCGGATGCACTTTCCCGTCGTCCATGTAAAATTGAATGCGGTCATTGTTCACGAACGGAAAGTAAAGCTGGAACAATTGATGTGCGCCTTTTGAACATTTTGCCTGAAGAAAAGTGGACAAAAGAGGAGGTACAACGGGACCAGCGCAGTGATACAGATTTGGCAACTATAATTAAGTATAAAGAGCTGGGTAGGAAACCGGCGTGGCAAGAAATATCAAGTGAAAGCCAAATCTGTAAAGCATACTGGGCGCAATGGCAAAGTTTGGAGTTGCATGATGGTTGCCTCTACCGAATCTGGGAAAGCGAGGATGGTAAAATTCGTTCAAAACTGCTGGTTATTCCAAAGGAAAAATTTTAGGAAATAATCAAGGGTTATCACAATGGATCGAGTGGTGGACATCTGGGCGTAACAAAAACCACAGAGAAAATAAAGAAACGGTTTTATTGGGTTGGATGCCAAGAAACAGTTGCTGACTGGATCCGCCGTTGTGACCAATGTGCAATTGCTAAAGGACCAAGGCACCGCACTCGGGGAAAAATGCATCAGTATAACGTTGGAGCTCCCTTTGAGAGGATAGCCATGGATATAGCGGGACCTTTTCCAATTAGCAATGCAGGAAATAAATACATCCTTGTGGTAATTGATTACTTCAGTAAGTGGCCAGATGTATATCCCATTCCCAATCAAGAAGCAAAAACAGTGGCAGACATTTTCATCAAAAATTGGATTTCCCGATATGGAGCTCCACTTGAGTTGCATTCCGACCAAGGACGAAATTTTGAGTCGGCACTTTTTAAGGAGGTTTGTGACATGCTTGGAATACAGAAGATACGTACCACAGCATTTCATCCTCAGTCCGATGGCATGGTCAAAAGGTTCAACCGTACTCTAGAGGAGCATCTGAAAAAGGTTGTTGACAAAGGACAAAAAGATTGGGATGAGCATCTACCAATATTTCTGATGGCTTATCGTTCGTCAGTACACGATACCACTACAGTCACGCCAGCAAAAGCAATTTTTGGTACGGACTTAAGGCTTCCAGCAGATTTGAAGTACGGAGTAAGCGCTGTCCCAGAAACGACCAATGCTGACGATTACATATTGCAGAAAATAGAAGAACTAGCAGATATACACGAGCTCATCAGGAGACGTACTCAATTGGCTAGCGACAAGATTAAAGCTCGGTATGATCTGTGAGCAAATACTGAAGGGTTCAAAGAAGGTCAATTAGTGCTGCTACACAACCCACAACGAAAACGAGGCTTGTCTCCTAAATTACAGACTCATTGGGAGGGACCTTATCGGATCGTCACAAGGATTAATGATGTTGTGTATCGAATCCAAAAATACCCCGGCAACAAAGGTAAATTAAAGGTAGTCCACATCGAAAGGCTGGCACCTTATACTAGAGATGGAGAGACTCTTGTTCGTGACGAACAAGTTTAAGCGGAGGGCAGTGTAGCGAAACTTGGTTTATGCCAGAAAATTCTCGTAATAATTATTAAACGATATTAGCTAGCATCACTGACCGTAGAAAAATACTTGCATCACTGACCGTAGAAAAATACGTGCATCACTGACCGTAAGAAAATACTTGCATCATTGACCGTAAGAAAATACTTGCATCATTGACTTTAGAAAAATACGTGCATCACTGACCGTAGAAAAATAACACCATCTAGCGACATGTAGCATGTTTTCAGTACTATAAATGATAAAGTGGTACGACATTATCAACGTCGATAATCGCCATCTAGAAGACACTGAAAACGATATTCTGGATAATGGCGGATGGTACGACATTATCGCCATCTAGAAGGCACTGGAAACGATATTCTAAGACAACGGCAGATGGTTCGAGAAAATGATGACTTTAGTATAAAAGGCTGTCATATGAGCAGCAGAGACACAGTTGATATTGAATAGTGGAACACAGTGGATCTTAAGTGAGAACATTTGAATTTAAGTACTAAAGTGATATAGTGGATTTTAAGTAATAAAGTATAACGTTTGTGTATACAATTTGAATATAAAGATTAAATAAACAATTGTACTTTGTACTTATTACACAATCCAGTGATCGAACTCAGAAAAGTGTAAGAGATTGAAATTACTGTCAAAGGGACAGGGAATTTCGTAACAATATGATAACTGAGTCAGTTTATCCTGACATATTGAAGATTCCCAAAACTAGTAGGCTCTAACGGGATTGAAAATTTCCGTCCCATTTCAGTTCTCTCCATTATTGATATTATATTTGAAAAGATATTATTCGAGCAGTTGTCAGAATATCTGGACAGAAATAACTTTTTCTTTGATTGGCAATTTGGCTTTAAAAAGGGTGCTGGTACGGAGGAAGCCGTAGTTAATGTTATCAATTACATTTGCGGTGGTTTGGATGAAGGATATAAGGGAGTGGCAGGAGTCTTTTTTGACTGCTCTAATGCTTTTGATCTGGTAGATCATCAAATTTAGCTATCGAAGCTAAGTAAAATTGGGTTGTCACCGTTAACTTTGAGTCTATTTAAAGATTACTTAAGAAATAGGATACAAAAAGTTCAAATCGGTGAATCCTTAAGCAGTATGCAACCTGTGGAATGTGGAGTTCCGCAAGGCAGTGTCCTTGGGCCTCTACTGTTCAAAATTTATATCAATGATCAAAAAAATATTGATTTCTCTGGAAAACTAACCTTGTTCGCAGATGACATTTGTCTATTTTACAAATATAATTATGTACATTGAAATACTAAAAACACAAATTGAGCATGATGCTAGGCTTCTCTTGAAATTCACTAAAATCGACAAACTTATTCTAAACAAGACAAATCTAAATTGGTACTTTTCAGACCATCTAATTATAGGAATACTGTGTATGGTAATGGGAGCGTTACTCTTCTTGAGTCTTTGCAAGTAATTCAAAACAAAGCCCTAAAAATTGTTTTCAATCTTCCGTTAACTCATAGCACTACCAATTTGTATAAAAATCACGCTAAGGATATTCTTCCTGTTCAAGGTCTCTACAAAAGACAACTTTTGTTGTATGTTTTTAAGAAACTACGTGGAATAGGTTCCGCACACTGGTATTTAATCAGAATATGATTCGGACGCAGATCTACAAGGGAAGCTATGCTTCTGCAAGTAGCAAGATGTCGTTTAGAACAAACTAAACAACGTGTCACTTTTGCTGGACCAACACATTTTAATCAGCTACCTGATTATTTGAAAAATATTCAAACTTTTTCAACTTTTAAGAATAATTTGAAACAGTTCTTGTTAGATAACGTTGAAATCCTTCTTACTTTTGTATAGTGATTTGAGTTCTTGAAATATCTTTAATTTTATTTGATTTTGGAAAGAAATGTAATAATTTTGAAATTTTGTAAATACTATTGTGTGAGTTTTAAGTTGCCTTTTAGCCTCTATAAAGCCTTCGTGGCGCTGAGGCATTACTATGTTATTGTGTAATACTTATTAGGTAATAAAAAAATAAATTAAAAAAAAAAAATTTGTCTGGGTGAAAAATGAAACTCTTTTTTGGAGGGGAAGTGATCAGCTGTTTTCTTGCTCTCATTTTTTCTCTCTCAACCACCACATTTTTTCCGGCTCGAACGCTTTTTGTGGTAAAACTTTATAAATATTTATAAATATTTACCTATTTTTTCCGACTCGAACGGACCTAATATAGAGATACTAATACCATAAGTGCATTGTATAGATCAGGGGTCGGCGAGGATTTTATGTCAAGAGTGCAACAACAATTACAACAAAAAACCAACAACAACAACAAATCGTTGGATACGGTGCAATAAGGACACATAACGCAACAACGCACATGCCGGTAGCGCACACGGCAGCGCAGCAGTTCACCAACAACAAACATAACATAGCAAGAATTATGCGCAGTCGCAAGCGTTACGTATGTACCAACAATGACAAGCAAAGCAACAACGCGCAAGGGTTGAATTTTTTGGTGCAGTTGCGCCTGTCAACGATTCGGCGAAAAGAGTGGAAAGAGTCAGGCGCTGCCGACCCCTGGTATAGATCACCAAGCAGTTCTGAAAGGGAATTCTGTTATTTTATTTTAAAGATATCGTGGAATATTTATTCGAAAATGAAATGCAAATTATTATGTATGGTGATTTCAATATTGATTGGAATAAAAATTATTTATATAAGCTAGAAATCAAACGTACATTGGATGAAAAAAGTTGAAGATTATACCAGAATCGCAGAAAACTCGAAAACAATAATAGACTACGTTATCACAAACATTGATATCTTAAAGGTACAGGTAGTAAATGAATACAAAATAACTGATCATGAAATTATACACATGCATATAGAAAGAGATCAAAATAATACAAAAAAGAAAAAATTAACATTAATATTTGCAAATACAACAAAGAAATGTTTAACTATGAGTTATCATTAGTGGCTAGGCCTGGGCCTGTTGAATCCGAATTTAAATTTCGTGAAATATCTTTAGCGGAGCTGGAAATTATATGTAAAACGCTTAAGAATAAATCTGACTTTGACATGATGAAACCAAGTATTATCTTAGACTGCTGGAATATACTAGAAAAAACAATATTTGAAATTGTAAACACCTCTTTAAGAAAGGGAGAGTTCCCAACCGCATGGAAAGAGTTGATAATAACACCAGTACAAAAAATAGTTAATACTGTAGCGAAATTTGGTTTATGCCAAAAAATTCTCGTAATAATTATTAAACGATATTAGCTAGCATCACTGACCGTAGAAAAATACGTGCATCACTGACCGTAAGAAAAATACTTGCATCATTGACCGTAGAAAAATACGTGCTTCACTGACCGTAGAAAAATAACACCATCTAGCGACATGTAGCATGATTTCTGTACTATAAATGATAAAGTGGTACGACATTATCAACGTCGATAATCGCCATCTAGAAGACACTGGAAACGACATTCTGGATAATGGTGGATGGTACGACATTATCGCCATCTAGAAGGCACTGGAAACGATATTCTAAGACAACGGCAGATGGTTCGAAAAATGATGACTTTAGTATAAAAGGCTGTCATATGAGCAGCCGAGACACAGTTAATATTGAACAGTTGAACAAAGTGGATCTTAAGTGAGACAGTTGAACTTTTGAATTTAAGTACTAAAGTGATACAGTGGATTTTAAGCTATATAAGTAAAACGTTTGTGTATACAATTTGAATGTAAAGATTAAATAAACAATCGTACTGTGTAAAAACTAACATTTGTGATTTAAATAAACCATTTTATAATTAAATAAAGATTGCGTTTTTCTTGATTATTACACAATCCAGTGATCGAACTCAGAAAAGTGTAAGAGATTGAAATTACTGTCAAAGGGACAGGAAATTTCGTAACAATTGGTGTCAGAAGTGGGATTGTGTAAAAAGAATTAACCATCAAATACAAAAAAAAAAAAATATAAAAAAAAAAAATGGTTAAGTTTGACGAACTAAAAGTGGATCAACTAAAGAAGGAGTTGCAGCAGCTGAATCTGCACTCATCTGGCGGAAAGTTGGAGTTACAGAAACGCTTACGGCAGGCTCTTGAGGCTCAAGGGGTAGACCTGGAAGAGCATGAATTTTATAGTGATGTCTCAAAATCAACAGCGAAAATGGAGGAAGCTTCTGGAACGGCTGCAAGTGGTGAAGTTGTAGATATGTCAAAGTTCGAGAAAATGTTAATGGCGATGACGCAGACATTAACTTTGCAGATGAATAAAAATAGCCAGGAGGTTCGGAAAGAAATTAGTCAGAACGCGCTGCAAATCCAGGAGGTTCGGAAAGAAATTGACCAGAGCTTAAGTCAGAACGCGCTGCAAATCCAGACCGTTCGGGAAGAAATTAGTCAGAACGTGACACAAATCCAGGCGATTCGAGAAGAAATTGATCAGAGCTTAAGTCAGAGCTCGCTGCAAATCCAGGAGGCTGTTCGAACGGAGGTTGCCAAAATGGTAAATGGCCTCGATGCAAAAGTGACTGAGTTACGAGATGACGTTGAATCATTCAAGGATAAAGTTCAAAAAAATTTTGAAGACGTTAGTAAAAGGATTCAACAGTTAGAAATAAACGAACCAACCACTCAAGTGATAAGAGAAATCAGCGCAGAGAGGCTTAAGGCACCCACATACGATGGAACAACGCCATTTAGTGTTTTCAAGCTCCAGTTTGAAACAACATCTGCTCATAATCGCTGGGATAACGACAGCGCAGCAGCAGCGCTAATTGTGGCATTAAAAGGCGCAGCTGCAGAAGTATTGCAAACGGTCCCAGTGGCGGAGCAAAAGAATTACAAGGCAGTGATGGATGCCTTACAGCGAAAATATGGCAGTGACCACATGAAGCAGATTCACAGACTGGAGTTGAAAAGTCGTGTCCAGAAATCTGGTGAGTCCTTGCAGGAGTATGCGCGAGACAATGAAGAACCTGAAGATTACATTTAATGAAACAGTCACGGTAGCTCTCATTCAAGAGACGATTGCATTGACATGCCGCCCATCATTGAAAACTCGTCGGATGGAGGTGGAGGCTGAGAACAAAAATTCGTCGTTCGCCAGCAGTAGCTTCAACGGAAATTGCTATAACTGTGGCAAGGAGGGACACATGGCACGTGACTGCAAATCACGTCGTAAACGTTCCGCATCACGTTCACCAAGAAGAAAAATGGGTAATAGGATGAACGATGGCGAAAATGGTAGCGAAGAGCAGTCGTTAAACTAAAGAGAGTCAGTACAGCGGGGCGTGAGCTGACTCTCACTCATGATTGCCCACAGTCTTAGTTTCGAAGCTCTGCCGAAATTCCAACAGCCTTACCATCGGTGGAAAAATCAACAAAAGACCATGTGAGCTAACTTTGGATACAGGCGCATCGCACTCAATTGTGAGGACAGATTTATTTAATAGACGACGAGTAATGCCATTAAATGGGATCCAATTGAGAACAGCTACAGGAGAAATTGCGCAAATAGTAGGAAAAGTTACAGCAAGTGTTCTTATCGGCAACAAAACTGTGGAACATGATTTTATTGTTGCAAACATCACCGATGAGGTTATCATTGGCGTGGACTTCATGATTCGACACGGGTTCACTTTGGATCTTAAGAAAAAGACGTTAAGATATGAAAATGTAGAGTTGCCTTTAGACGTTGGCTGTGGACAAAAATTAACAATAGCAAGAGTCTACATAAGTGAGCGCTGTCGAATTGAACCCAACACCGAAGAAATTATTTGGGCTACAACAAGTGAAGACTGTGGGACAAGCCATCTGTGGGTAGTGGAAGCAGATAAGAAATATTTAAAGAAAGACCTAATTATTGGAAAGACCCTAGTAAAAACAAGAGCGGACAGCGAAATACCGGTACGAATTTTGAATCCAACAAATAAGCCGAAATGGATGCAAAAAGGTGAAGTAATAGCGCAATGCGAGAAAGTTACGGCTGTTATAAATTGTGAAAATGACCAGCAGGATACAAAAGGTACAGCTTTGACAAAATCATCGGCCTTGGAAGTATTGACGAAAGAATGGACGAAGGAGTTGTCTGCTCAGAACAAAAATAAAGCAAAAAGGTTTTTGCAAAAGCATTGGCAGATATTTGCGTTCAAAGAAGAAAATAATGGCCGAACATCAGTTGTCAAACATCGCATTGATACAGGTAACTTTCAGCCAATTCGTCAACCCCCAAGGAGACTAGCACTCGCTAAGAGAGAGGAAGTAACGGGCCTTATAGAGGATATGGCGCGAGAAAAGGTCATTGCACCATCAGAAAGCCCGTGGAGTTCACCGGTCGTGCTTGTCAAGAAAAAGGACGGAAGTATGCGATTCTGTGTGGATTACAGAAAATTAAATGACGTCACCAAAAAAGACAGCTACCCGTTACCCAGAATCGATGATACACTGGATATGTTATCTGGAGCAACATGGTTTTCCACCCTGGACTTACAAAGTGGATATTGGCAGGTGGAAATAGATGACAAAGACAAGGAGAAAACTGGATTTAGTATTGGGAATGGTCTATGGCAGTTTAACGTCATGCCGTTTGGTCTTTGTAACGCTCCAGCTACGTTTGAGTGGTTAATGGAACGAGTGCTCAAAGGACTACATTGGAAGACCTGTTTAGTGTATCTCGATGACATCATCATCATGGGAAAAGATTTTGATGACCACTTGAAAAATCTGGAGGAAGTGTTTGAGCGCTTGGAGGCAGCTGGACTAAAATTAAGTGCGAAAATGTGCTCATTTTCCCAGCGTAAAGTCAAGTATCTGGAGCACAAGGTTACGTCAGAAGGAATACACACAGATGAGGATAAAATAAAAGCTGTGAAAAATTGGCCACGACCATCTAATCTTCATGAGTTGCCATGTTTTCTTGGCCTATGCACTTACTACAGACGTTTTGTTCCTGGTTTCGCAAATGTCGCAGGCAGTCTACATGAGCTGACACAGAAAAATCGGAAATTCGAATGGAGTGGTGCACAGGAATCTGCATTCCAAAAGCTGAAAGAATTATTGTCTACGGCGCCTATACTCGCGTACCCAATACCCGGCGAAAAATTTGTATTGGACACCGATACGAGTGGCCATGGTATTGGAGGAGTTTTGTCCCAAGTCATCAATGGACAAGAAAAAGTCGTCGCATATTTCAGCAAAGTTCTGTCGAAGCCTGAGAGGAATTATTGTGCAACTCGGAGAGAGTTACTGGCAGTAATGGAATGCGTGAAGCACTTCCATAAGTACTTATATGGACAGCATTTTCTCCTGAGGACAGACCATGCGGCATTAAGGTGGCTACTTCAATTCAAGGATCCAGAAGGTCAAATTGCACGGTGGATAGAGCGCTTGCAGAGCTATGATTTTACCATAGAACATCGCAAAGGGAGCCAGCATGGAAATGCGGATGCACTTTCCCGTCGTCCATGTAAAATTGAATGCGGTCATTGTTCACGAAAGGAAAGTAAAGCTGGAACAATTGATGTGCGCCTTTTGAACGTTTTGCCTGAAGAAAAGTGGACAAAAGAGGAGGTACAACGGGACCAGCGCAGTGATACAGACTTGGCAACTATAATTAAGTATAAAGAGCTGGGTAGGAAACCGGCTTGGCAAGAAATATCAAGTGAAAGCCAAATCTGTAAAGCATACTGGACGGAATGGCAAAGTTTGGTGTTGCATGATGGTTGCCTCTACCGAATCTGGGAAAGCGAGGATGGTAAAATTCGCTCAAAACTGCTGGTTATTCCAAAGGAAAAATTTAAAGAAATAATCAAGGATCATCATAATGGATCGAGTGGTGGACATCTGGGCGTAACAAAAACCACAGAGAAAATAAAGAAACGGTTTTATTGGGTAGGATGCCAAGAAACAGTTGCTGACTGGATCCGCCGTTATGACCAATGTGCAATTGCTAAAGGACCAAGGCACCGCACTCGGGGAAAAATGCATCAGTATAACGTTGGAGCTCCCTTTGAGAGGATAGCCATGGATATAGCGGAACCTTTTCCAATTAGCAATGCAGGAAATAAATACATCCTTGTGGTAATTGATTACTTCAGTAAGTGGCCAGAAGTATATCCCATTCCCAATAAAGAAGCAAAAACAGTGGCAGACATTTTCATCAAAAATTGGATTTCCCGATATGGAGCTCCACTTGAGTTGCATTCCGACCAAGGACGAAATTTTGAGTCGGCACTTTTTAAGGAGGTTTGTGACATGCTTGGAATACAGAAGACACGTACCACAGCATTGCATCCTCAGTCCGAAATTTCGTAACAATACGAATAAATGTGAAGAGTTTCGACCTATAAATACACTTGGAACTCTTGAAAAGGTACTAGAAAAAATTGTAAAACAACAGATTGCTGAGTACATAGAATACAATGGCATACTGTAACATTTCCAGTCTGATTTTAGAAAAAATTACTCGTGTGAAACATCAATATATAACATAGTATACGAATGGAAAGGCGGTAATAGAAATAAAATATTGGTATTATTCCTAGATTTCAAAAGTGCATTTGAAACCATTGACCATGAAATCTTACTAAAAAAGTTATAGATGTATGGAATTCATGGAGTTGAATTAAAATGGTTTAAAATATATCTAACAGATAGAGTTCAGAGGACAAAGTTCAATAATAATGTGTCTGATCCGGTGATTGTTGAATATGGAGTACCGCAAGGATCAATTTTGGGTGCATTATTATTTATTATTTACATTAATGATATGCCCAGTATCGTAAAAAATTGCAAAATAGTTCTCTATGCTGACGATACACTTACATACATATGTACCAGGTGTATAACTAAGTAATGTCGGTTCGAACATTTAGATGTCGCCCAAGCCTGAAGCACTGAATTGGGAAGTGCTCGCGCATGCAGCCTGCTCACCAGACCTGGCCTCGTCCGATTACCACTTGTTCGCATCGATGGGACACGCACTCGCTGAGCAGCGCTTCGATTCCTACGAAAATGTGAAAATTTGGCTTGATAATTGGTTTTCCGAAAAACCCAAGGAATTCTATTGGCGTGGAATTCACAAATTGCCTGAAAGATGGGGAAAATGTGTGAAAAGCGAGGGAGCATACTTTGAATAAACGATTCTTCCTTTAATTCTTGAATTAAACGTGTTATTTAGTTATACACCTGGCATATGGAAGGAAAATCTATTAGTCCAGTAAATAAGCCGGAAAATACTGTTAAATGTGGAAAAGTGTCAAACAAGCACCGATTTTAAAAACTTTTATTGGTACGTGTTCCTTAGACCTCCTAGAACAGCGATTCTTAAACTGTGGTACGCGGACCCCTGGGGGTCCGCGAAGCCATTCCAGGGGTCCGCAAAACAATTTTTACATCAATTTTACATCATCAAACTTTTCGCTTTATTTAACTAACAAATTCATTAAAAATTGCACATGAACATGGCTTTTTGAATGATTGCACATATTTTTAAAAAACAAAGTGTGCATTTACTTTTGTGTAAACCCGGGATGCCCAGCACCTAACTTTCCACTCTTCCCACTGTTTGATAACATCATCAATTTTTGTAAATTTTAATTTGAGCCTACAAGGTGCAGCTTCAAATAAATTTAACGTTGAAGTGAAGAGCTAAACACAGTTGGGACGTTCGATATCGTCCATATTTTTTCTATACGTTAATAGTGCGTACAAAATTGATACTAAAAAATTTATCGCAGAGAAATAGAACAAATTCTACTTTTTGGTGCGATTTGACATAGAAGCTAAATCACAAGTCCCAAATGTGTTGAGCTATTTAAAATAGAAGCGATTACAATAATACGAATTATGGTCAAAGCGCATTCAAAAGTATGGGTATGAGTCTTTTTCAACACTCAGCTATTTTATAGAATTTTCTAATTAAGTGCTCGATAATAAAACGCACCTACTTTTTATCCAACATTTAATGCCTCTAAAAAGCAGCTTCCGGAAGTATTTTCCCTGTCCTGTTTCTGGCAACGACTGGATCAGGGATCCATTCAACACAGACGTTAGTATTGGTATTGCTAAGCAATTATCGACATTAAAGCATGATATACTCCTGGCTATCTCTTTCGATACTTCTTTGAAACTAAAGTTCAATAAAATTGAGCTAACTAACTTTTAGTTACTCCTAAAATCCAAATTCTCTGCAAATAAGGGCATCCAAAACTTGATTCCGTTTTGTACAACGTATTTGTGTAAACAGGCTTTTCGGTACTATTATATATACAATCAAAGTATAGAAATCAGCTTAATGTAGAAGCAGACCTGAGAATAAAACTTCCGAATATAGAGCCCGACATTGTGGATATGGTTTCAAGAAAACAACATCATCCTTCTCATTAAGTAAAAACTTTTACAGAAGAAAATATAACAAATTTCGCTTATAAAACGACCAATAGTCATCAAAGAAATAATTTTCATTTTAAGCTTTATTATTATTATATTATTTATTAAAAAATATATGAAAAAAGCAAATTATTTTCTAGGCTTTATTTTGACCAAGAAATAATGGTCTGAGTTTAATGTACATATTTTGATTTGAAACTTTTTTAATTCTTTTACATTTCCCCAATTTTTATTCATTTTGTATTTCAATTACATGAAAATCCTAATAAAAAATGTTTACCTCTATAAATGCGCAAGATTTGTTAAAATGCAGAGAGATACATATATGGTATAGGTATCAATATTTATTAGAAAGTAGTGTCTGCATGTTTTTCAACTTTTGGATCTTCAAAAACTGGACATACATAGTGTTGAAAATACCTTTAAAAACCGGAAAAATTAAAGCAAAATATAAGTTCTTCGTTCCTTCACCGGTCAGATAACCGGTCATTTTATGTCTGGTTGAGTTTGACATCGGTTGGCAAGCCTGAGTGTCTTTGTCATTATTGAGTCAGAAATTAAGCTTAGAACGATGTCAAATATCTAGAGTTGGGATGGGGTTCGCAAAAAAAATTTAGCTCGATAAGGGGTCCGCGGACTACATAAGTTTTAGAACCCCTGTTCTAGAACATTCGTCCGGTCTAACCTTTGCCTCATAAACATAAATAAATTAATGGGGGTGGTTTTACGCCCCCCAAACCACCCCAAAAAGTAGCCGTCGCGAAAAAAATAAAAAAATTAGCATTTTGCTTTGGAAATATGCTCTAGTAGGTTTTTTGGGTCGCTGATCACGATTTCGACATCCAAATGGGAGTGGTTCCACCCCAATCCACCCCAAAACGTAGTTGTTGCGTAAAAATTAAATAATTTAGCATTTTGCTTTTGAAATGTGCTCTAGTAGGTCTTTTGGGTCGCTGATCACGAATCCGACGTTCAAATGGAGGAGACAGGGTAAAAATTGTGAAAAATACGGACTTATATGTTATTTGTTTTTTGTGAAATACATTAGGATTAGAGCGGTTCAAAAAAAAACTTTTTGATTTTTTCTTGATGTGTCAGTGGATTACAATAGCCCTATATGTCTGAACAAAACAACCCTTAAGGATTTTCATCAATTTTAAAAACTGGATTACCGCCCCTGTTTTAAGTTGCCTACCCATCTTCGAAAATATTGATTTAAAAAATGGTGCAAGCTAAAGACGTTATCAATGGTATGCTTTTCGAACTATTACACTGGTCAACAGTGGTTTTGTTGCCTTGGATGTCTCTGCGGATTTCTATTGGCACCCAGTTTCCGAATATGTTCCTGAAAGTACTGAATTTGCTCTAGGTATTAAGGTATTGATGTATTTATCTATATATTAATGAAGCAAAGTCGGGTTAGTTACACTCTGGATAACTCAAGAACCGCTGGACCGATTTTAATGATCTCTAATTTTTTGGATTTGTCTCCGCCCCGAAAATGACATAGGCTATAAAAATATTATCTAAGGTGCATATTTAGGGTGGCCCTTACACAAAAATATTTTTAAAATAACATTTTCACAAAGACCACGTGATCGATCCACACCGAATTTACACCACGTAACGCTTATATCAATTGGTATAGCTTAGGCTATAAAACTTTTCCTTTTTTGTTTTAGAGGCTTACTCTAACCAGTGCTTTTTAATTGTAATTAAAACATAAAATTACAATTTTGTGCCGACGTTTCGTCGTTTTTATTCTAAAAAAACAACAATAATTTTCATTTCACACTTATTTAAACATTTTATAAAACTTACTGTATGTTTTGAAAATTTAAAAACCTTGATTTTCAACTGATTTTAATTTTGAAAAGAAAAAATATTTTAAATTTTTTGAATTGAAAAAATTTATTAAAATTAAAAATATATTGCAAAAATCCCTACACTAAACAAAAAACACTTGACTGGACGACAGTTAACGTTGGAGTATTGCTGCATAATTGTTGTTGATGTTGTTCGTGTCATCTTTAAATGTTTCGGTGTCATTCCGTACTCCTTGCATATGAGTAAGAATCTGAGTTTTCCTTTCTGTTTCGCTAATCTTCGTCTTTGGTTGCCGTAGTAATCAGAAAAATCGTCTATAGAAAGATCTATAGAATAGTTGAATTATGCCAGATATGTTAATTTAGAAAAATGTAGATATCTTGGTTTCGAAATAAGATAATGATATTCGGTGCATGGCATTCTTTTAAGCAAATAAAATTACGTTTAAAATATTGTACAACGGGATCGGTGGTAAAATAATATGGGCCGATTTTGCAACTTGAAAGCAGAAAATAGTTATTTTTTGTTTTTTTTTTCGGTCAATTTTAAATATTTTTATAAGAAAAAAAGAATAAGAAGAAAATCTTATCACGGATTCAAGTTCCTCGATCGATAACACTGGTCAACAGTGGTTTTGTTGCCCTGGATGTCTCTGCGGATTTCTATAGTCTCAGGTACCCAGTTTACGAATATATTCATGAAAGTACTGAATTGGCTCTAGTTTTTAAGATATTGATGGATTTATCTATATACAAATGAAGCAAAGTCGGGTTAGTTACACTCTGTATAACTCAAGAACCGCTGGACCGATTTTAATGATCTTTAATTTTTTGGATTTGTCTCCACCCCGAAAATGACATAGGTTATAAAAATTTTATCTAAGTTGCATATTTAGGATGGCCCTTATACAAAAATATTTTTAAAATAGAATTTTCACAAAGACCACGTAATCGGTTCACACCGAATTTACACCACGTAGCTTTTATATCAAGTGCCATACCATAGCTTAGAGTATACAACTTTTATTTGGGGTGCATATTTAAGGTGGTTCTCATACAAAAATATTTTTAAAATAACATTTTCACAAATACCACGCAAACGATTCGCATGAAAAATACACTGCGTGCCTTTTATATCAAGAAGCATAGCTTAAGCTATAAAATTTTTATATAAAATGCTTAAAAAAATAAAGATCATGTAGCCATCTCTATTCTTTCCTTAGGGTTCAATCTATCTCCAAACCAAAAATATTTTTGTATGAGGAGCACCCTAAATAAAAATTGTATAGCCTAAGGTATGTATTTTGATATAAAAGGCACGTGGTGTAATTTTCATGTGAATCGATCTCGTGGTCTTTGTGAAAATGTCATTTTAAAAATATTTTTGTATGAGAATCACCCTAAATATGCACCCGAAATAAAAGTTTTATAGCCTAAGCTATGGCACTTGATATAAAACGTACGTCGTGTAAATTTCGTGTGAATCGATTACGTGGTCTTTGTGAAAATGCTATTTTAAAAATATTTTTGTATGAGAACCACCGTAAATATGCACCCTAAATAGATTTTTATAGCCTATGTTATTTTTGGGGTGAGGACAAATCCAACAAATTAAAGATCATTAAAATACAGAGTGTAACTAACCCGATTTTACTTCATTTATATATAGATAAATCCATCAATATCTTAAAAACTAGAGCCAATTCAGTACTTTCATGAATATATTCGTAAACTGGGTACCTGAAACTATAGAAATCCGCAGAGACATCCAGGGCAACAAAAAAAAAGTTAATTTTGTTGAGCTGTGTAATAGCTGTTAAGAACAAAAAAAATATTGAATCAGCTTAATATGTACCTATATGTCAACGCCGAATCGAAAAATTTCTGGTCTATTAACTTAGAAAAATGCAGATATCTTGGTTTTGAAAGAAGATATTGATATGCGGCTTATGGTTTTCTCTTAAGCAAATAAAGGTACATTAAAAATAATGTACCACTAGATCGGCGGTAAAATATTATATAAAGATTTTAAAAATTTAAAGTAGAAAATCGGCATTTTTTAGTTTTTGTCTTACTAACTTACTTACTTGGGTGGCCATAACAACCCGTTACCGGGTTACGGCCGACCTCAAAAGCTCTCTCCAGGCGCCTCTGCTTCGCGCGCGCCTTCTCCAATCAGGCACACCAAGCGTGGATAGGGTTTCTTCGGCTTGGTCTTTCCATCGGAGGCATGGTCTTCCTCTCCGTCGTCGCCCAGCGGCTTCCGCATTAAACACCTTTTTCGCCGGAGCTTCTTCGTCCATACGCACAACATGTCCCAGCCAGCGCAGACGTAGGATAGTGATGCGCTTGACTATGTCGATGTCATTGTAGAGCTCGTACAGTTCATGGTTCATTCGAATACGGTAGTCGTCGCCGACGCGAACAGGACCGAAGATTTTGCGAAGAATTTTTCTCTCAAACACCCCAAGTGTGGCTGCATCGGTCTGCGACACAACCCATGCTTCTGCACCGTAGAGTAGCACGGGTAAGATGAGCGTCTTGTAGAGTGTCAGTTTTGTCGGGCGAGAGAGGTCTCTACTACTCAATTGCTTACTGAGACCGTAGTAACACCTATTAGCAAGAGTGAGTCTTCGCTTTATCTCCAAGCTGATATCGTTTTGAGTGTTCACGGCGGTGCCAAGATAGGTGAATTCCTTGACAACTTCGAAAGTATAGCTGTTCGCAGCAATGTTGGATCCAATGCGCCGCGTCTCCCTGCTTGTGGACAGCATATACTTTGTTTTGCCCTCGTTCACCGTCAAACCCACCTTCGCTGATTCTTTTTCGATAGCAGAAAATGCAGCAGTAACATCTCGCTTACAACGTCCAATGATATCAATATCATCGGCATATGCAAGGAGCTGGACACTTTTGTAGAAAATAGTGCCATTACGATGTACACTGGCTTTTCGCAACACCCCTTCTATCAAAAAGTTGAAGAGGTTGCAGGATAGTGGATCGCCTTGTCTGAAACCTCGTTCGGTATCAAATGGTTCGGAGAGGTCCGTTCCTACCCTGACGGAGCTGGATGTGTTGCTCAACGTCATTCTGCAAAGCCGCACTAGCTTCGCAGGTATACCGAACTCAGACATGGTGGCATACAGGCAATCCCGTATCGGGCTATCGAAAGCAGCCTTAAAATCGATAAAAAGATGATGGGTATCGATCTGTTTTTCGTGGGTTTTTTCCAGGATTTGACGTAGTGTGAAGATCTGGTCTATGGTGGACTTACCAGGTCTAAAGCCGCACTGATAAGGCCCAATCAGTGTGTTGGCGAACGGCTTAAGTCTTTCACACAGTACGGTCGACAGGACCTTGTATGAGATGGCAACAAGACTGATTCCCCGGTAGTTTGCGCAAATTGTAGGGTCACCTTTCTTCAGTATAGGACAAAGGACACTGAGATTCCAATCGTCGGGTATGCTTTCTGCTAGCCATATTTTGCAGATGAGTTGATGCATGCACCCTATCAGCTCATCGCCACCGGTCTTGAACAATTCAGCAGGCAGGCCGTCAGCACCGGCCGCTTTGTTGTTCTTAAGTCGCTGTATCACAACTCGTACCGCGTCATGGCTAGGTGGTGGTACGTCCACACCATCGTCGTTGATTGGTGGCATCGGGTTAGTTTCTCCAAAGGCGGGATTGGTGGAGTCATCGCCAGCAAGCAGCTTGGAAAAGTGTTCCCTCCATAATCTCAGTGTACCTTGCGTATCCGTAACCAGATTTCCGTGTTCATCTTTACAGGTAGATGCTCCGGGCTTGAAACCTTGGGTCAGACGCTTGACTTGTTGGTAAAATTTTCGAGCATCATTCCTGCCTCGTAGCACTTCGAGTTTCTCATGCTCACGCCTTTCCTGCTCTCGTTTCTTGCGTCTGAAAAAGCGCCTCTCTTCCTTTCTCTTTTCCCGGTAGTTTTCGCGTACGGCTCGCGTTGCGGCTGACTGCAGTGTTCTTTTGTATGCGGCGTTTTTCACTGCAGTAGCTTCGCGACACTCCTGGTCATACCATTGATTTCGCGGAGGTGGGCGTCGGAAACCAATTACTTCCTCAGCGGCAGAGGGCATGGAGCGGGAAATATGCGCCCAAAGTCCACCGGCATCATCGGGTAGAGAGTCAGGTTGAAGGAGCAGTTCTGAGAGGTGAGCGGAATAGGCTTCGGCCGTCCGATGTGATTGCAGTTTAGCGACGTCCAGCTTTCGTTGCATACCAGAGCGTACATCCTCTGCATTGCACAGCCGCATGCGTATCTTGGCTGCAACAAGATAGTGATCGGAGTCAATATTGACTCCACGGAACGTACGAACGTCTAGCACGCTGGAAGCATGCCTTCCGTCGATCACAACATGATCGATTTGGTTTTGTGTTTTCTGATCAGGGGACAGCCAAGTGGCCTTGTGGATGTCGAGGTGTTGAAATCTGGTGCTACTTACTACCATGTTTCGCGCCGCGGCGAAGTCAATCAGCCGTAGACCGTTGTTTGAGGTGGTCTCATGGAGGCTGAACTGACCGACAGTGGGGCCAAATATACCTTCTCTTCCGACCTTTCCGTTGAAATCCCCGAGTACAATCTTAACATCGTGGGCCGGGCAGCGGTCATATACTTCCTCGAGTCTCGCGTAGAAGGCATCTTTGACAACATCGTCCTTTTCCTCCGTCGGGACGTGCGCGCAAACCAAGCTGATGTTAAAGAATCGAGCTTTGACGCGGATCGTAGCCAACCTTTCGTTCACAGGTGTAAACCTGGAGATATGGTGGCGAAGTCTCTTGCTTACAACGAATCCGCATCCTAATTCGCGCCTCTCCGCATGGCAGCTGTAGTAGATATCGCAACTTGTTTGGTTAGAGCAACCTTGTCCTATCCATCTTATTTCCTGGATGGCGGTGATATCAGCCTTAATTTTTTTGAGGGCATCCGCCAATTCGATAGAGGCACCTTCCCTATTGAGGGTCCGGATATTCCAGGTGCATATCCTTAAATCATAGTCCTTTTTTCGTTTGCAGTGGTCGTCAACATTGAGGGGTTCTTTATCCGAGGCTTTTTTAGTTTTCATTGGATTCTTTTTTTTTACGTGGCGGGTACCAAACCCTGCGCACAACCCATTTTACTTCCAGGGAGGACGCGCTGCACACATTCGCTCACTATCTCAGCGGATGCAGAGATAGCTACCCAGATGGAGCCAGCGGGGAGGCTGTGTGTCAACTTGCTAATGGTTGGCTCAGAGATCGCTCTGGCAATCCCCAGGTGGAAAGCAGTCAGAAACTTTACTCTGATCAACCAAAAGCCAATCCATCCAAGTTTTTGTCTTGGCAATTTTCAATTTATTTATAAGAAAAAAAAAAGAAGAAGAAAAACTGATCATGGATTTGAATTCCTCGATCGATAATAGTTCGAAAAGCTTACCCACTTTGTTGCAAAATTTGATAACCTCTTTAGCTTGCACCATTTTTTAAATCAATATTAAGAAATTTTTGATATTTAGCGACTGATTATTTTGTAATTAAACATTGTTTAATCGGACTTACAGTCATTCAGCAAAGACCAATATTGTAAATTTTTACTTTATTGATCAATGCTATTTTTTACAACAAACGTGACAAAGATAACAATTGGAAAATTTTTAACCTGGTAATTGGTGACATGTTTCGGCTATTACCAATAGCCTCATCAGACCAGTTTGGTTAATTCTGTACATGGACTCGAACCCCTGACCGTTCATGCATTGCAATTGCATATTTTTGCGACGGCCGCTCTAACATTTGAGCTACTGAGGAACTGACCTTGAACTGCACAGAGTGCGTATATCACATTTGTTATTATTTCTTTGTCACTTTCTCGCTTGTTGTCACAGCCGGCGCGAATCTTGTCTTGCACGGCTATGATCTATTTTTAGAAATTTGTAGTGTTGCCAGCTACATAGTTTCTGAAATTGGCGTGTCCTCCGTATAAATTAAGAAATTTTTGATATTTAGCGACTGATTATTTTGTAATTAATTATTGTTTAATCGGACTTACAGTCATTCAGCAAAGACCAATATTGTAAATTTTTACTTTATTGATCAATGCTATTTTTTACAACAAACGTGACAAAGATAACAAATGGAAAAATTTTTAACCTGGTAATTGGTGACATGTTTCGGCTATTACCAATAGCCTCATCAGACCAGTTTGGTTAATTCTGTACATGGACTCGAACCCCTGACCGTTCATGCATTGCAATTGCATATTTTTGCGACGGCCGCTCTAACACTTGAGCTACTGAGGAACTGACCTTGAACTGCACAGAGTGCGTATATCACATTTGTTATTATTTCTTTGTCACTTTCTCGCTTGTTGTCACAGCCGGCGCGAATCTTGTCTTGCACGGCTATGATCTATTTTTAGAAATTTGTAGTGTTGCCAGCTACATACTTTCTGAAATTGGCGTGTCCTCCGTATAAATTAAGAAATTTTTGATATTTAGCAACTGATTATTTTGTAATTAAACATTGTTTAATCGGACTTACAGTCATTCAGCAAAGACCAATATTGTAAATTTTTACTTTATTGATCAATGCTATTTTTTACAACAAACGTGACAAAGATAACAAATGGAAAAATTTTTAACCTGGTAATTGGTGACATGTTTCGGCTATTACCAATAGCCTCATCAGACCAGTTTGGTTAATTCTGTACATGGACTCGAACCCCTGACCGTTCATGCATTGCAATTGCATATTTTTGCGACGGCCGCTCTAACATTTGAGCTACTGAGGAACTGACCTTGAACTACACAGAGTGCGTATATCACATTTGTTATTATTTCTTTGTCACTTTCTCGCTTGTTGTCACAGCCGGCGCGAATCTTGTCTTGCACGGCTATGATCTATTTTTAGAAATTTGTAGTGTTGCCAGCTACATAGTTTCTGAAATTGGCGTGTCCTCCGTATAAATTAAGAAATTTTTGATATTTAGCGACTGATTATTTTGTAATTAAACATTGTTTAATCGGACTTACAGACATTCAGCAAAGACCAATATTGTAAATTTTTACTTTATTGATCAATGCTATTTTTTACAACAAACGTGACAAAGATAACAAATGGAAAAATTTTTAACCTGGTAATTGGTGACATGTTTCGGCTATTACCAATAGCCTCATCAGACCAGTTTGGTTAATTCTGTACATGGACTCGAACCCCTGACCGTTCATGCATTGCAATTGCATATTTTTGCGACGGCCGCTCTAACATTTGAGCTACTGAGGAACTGACCTTGAACTGCACAGAGTGCGTATATCACATTTGTTATTATTTCTTTGTCACTTTCTCGCTTGTTGTCACAGCCGGCGCGAATCTTGTCTTGCACGGCTATGATCTATTTTTAGAAATTTGTAGTGTTGCCAGCTACATAGTTTCTGAAATTGGCGTGTCCTCCGTATAAATTAAGAAATTTTTGATATTTAGCGACTGATTATTTTGTAATTAAACATTGTTTAATCGGACTTACAGTCATTCAGCAAAGACCAATATTGTAAATTTTTACTTTATTGATCAATGCTATTTTTTACAACAAACGTGACAAAGACAACAAATGGAAAAATTTTTAACCTGCTAATTGGTGACATGTTTCGGCTATTACCAATAGCCTCATCAGACCAGTTTGGTTAATTCTGTACATGGACTCGAACCCCTGACCGTTCATGCATTGCAATTGCATATTTTTGCGACGGCCGCTCTAACACTTGAGCTACTGAGGAACTGACCTTGAACTGCACAGAGTGCGTATATCACATTTGTTATTATTTCTTTGTCACTTTCTCGCTTGTTGTCACAGCCGGCGCGACTCTTGTCTTGCACGGCTATGATCTATTTTTAGAAATTTGTAGTGTTGCCAGCTACATAGTTTCTGAAATTGGCGTGTCCTCCGTATAAATTAAGAAATTTTTGATATTTAGCGACTGATATTTAACGGCTGTGACAACAAGCGAGAAAGTGACAAAGAAATAATAACAAATGTGATATACGCACTCTGTGCAGTTCAAAGTCAGTTCCTTAGTAGCTCAAGTGTTAGAGCGGCCGTCGCAAAAATATGCAATTGCAATGCATGAACGGTCAGGGGTTCGAGTCCATGTACAGAATTAACCAAACTGGTCTGATGAGGCTATTGGTAATAGCCGCAACATGTCACCAATTACCAGGTTAAAAACTTTTCCATTTGTTATCTTTGTCACGTTTGTTGTAAAAAATAGCATTGATCAATAAAGTAAAAATTTACAATATTGGTCTTTGCTGAATGA
>OY759211.1:59288879-59544838 GCA_963662105.1 Meiosimyza platycephala | reverse complement strand
GTTTCCCTCCTTTTTTGCCTCCCAGACCATTTTACGTTCGCTGGCTAGTAGGTCAATAGGGATAACCCCACTTATTACTAGCACAGCCGCTTCGGAGACTGTGCGGTACGCACATGCAACTCTGAGCGCAGCAGTTCGTTGCACTGACAGTAGCGTCCTTTGCCGACATTTCGCCTCTAGCGTTCCTGCCCATATCTCACTGCCGTAGAGCAGTATCGAGTTTGTTGTCGCCATTAGAAGTTTCCGTTTACTTTGCGTTGGTCACCGATGTTTGCCATGAGCTTGCTAAGCATGCCTGTTATCATGGCTGCTTTTGTTGCTGCGTGTTGTAATTGAGCCCAAAATGTCAATTTTGGGTCAACTCTTACGCCGAGGTACTTAACTACCTTCTTTGTTGTAAGTATGCTGTCGCATACTGGCAGCTCCAGTTCTAATGGTATGTGTTGCTTAGTAAGCAGTATAACCTCCGTCTTTTCGGTGGCGAGTTGGAGTCCGTGAGCCTGCAAAAATTCCCTTGTCCTTAGCATAACCTGGTTTAATTTTCTCCTGTCCTCTTCGATGTTGCGAGCCGTTATTACAGCTGCAATGTCATCTGCGTACCCCACCAGATGTGTATCATCCGGCATTTCGATTCGGAGGATTCCGTCGTAGCTCAAGTTCCAGAGGTCTGGGCCTAGTATAGACCCTTGCGCTGCTCCGGATGTTATCCTTTTTGTCTTTCTCCTTCGCAGGTGTCATAAATGAGCTCCCGGTCCCTTAGATAGCTCTGCAGGATCCTCAGCAGATATTGTGGAGTAGCAAACCTTAGCTTAAGAGCTTCAATGATATCTGACCACCTGAGGCTGTTAAAAGCGTTGCGTATGTCTAGTGTTGCAACAAGACAATCCTCCTGGAGTGATGGTTCCCTCGCTGTGCGTGTTCTACGCTAGACACTTTATCTTCTATAGCGCCAAGAGTTGACCTTCCTGCTCTGAATCCATGTTGTCGTCCCGATAATCCACCAGCGTCTTCAATAACTGCGGATAAGCGAGTTTTTATCATCTTCTCTAGCAGCTTCCCAGCGCTATCAAGCATACACAGTGGTCTATATGCTGATGGTTGGGTAGGATCTCCTTTGCCTTTGCTGATCAGTACTAGTTTTTGCTTTTTCCACACTTCGGGGAATAAGCCTTCCTTAAGGCACGCATTATACATCGACAGTAGAACACTTGGGCGATTTTCCGCTACTATTTTCAGTATTTCTGCAGGGATTCCATCAGGTCCTGGAGCCTTGCTACTCTTGAGAGATTTTGCTGCTCCTTTTAATTCTTCTTCAGAAAATAATGGGGTTAATCCAACAGGCAGCGCGTCCTTGTTCTTCCTGCTGCAGGTTATGCGTAGGGAATAAGGCATCAACGATGTTGCTCATGGTATCGCCGTCCATATTTGGGCCAGGAATTTTAGAGCCCAGTTTCTTCATAACGATCTTATAGCCGAGACCCCATGGGTTTGTTGTTCAGATCTTTGCGGAGTTCCTCCCATTTTTCTCTTTTGCTACGCTCTATGACAAGCTTCAAATGTTTCTTGGCTTGTTTGTAGTTTTCGGCTTCATTTGTAGCGGCGCCTAATCGTCTGGCTCTAGTGAGTTTCCTCCTCATCCGTAGGCAGTTCGGTCTAATTTCTGCTATTTCATCTATCCACCAGTATACGGCATCTTTTCTGCGGCTTGTGCCAACTTTAGGCATCGATGCGTTGCAGCATTGAGCTAATCGCTGCATAGTCGCATTTGTGAGAGTTCTGACGTCCCTAGTTGTGTCAGTTGGCAATGAGTTTTCGTCGATATTTGCCAGCAAATATTCGGATCTAAGTTTCGCTACATTCCATTTTCGCGTGCCTCTTCTTGTTGGTGCCTGGATGGGGCGACTTCCTGAGTCTAGATGGTAAGTGATATACTGGTGATCACTACCAGTAAAATCTTCTAGGACTCTCCATTCTTTAAGCATTCCAGCTAAGCTCTCTGACACTAGAGTGATATCTGGTGTGGTTGCCTCGCACCCTGGTCTTCTGAAGGTCGTAGCTGCGCCAATGTTAGCGATGGTTAAGCCCAGCCTAGCGGCCATGTTTAGCACGCGTCTGCCTCTGGAGTTTCTTGCTGCCGTTCCCCATTCGACAGCTTTAGCGTTGAAATCTCCTGCGACGATAAAGGGACCTCCAATTTCCACCACTTTGTCTTCAATGCTTTCAAGCTTCTTCTGGAATTCAGCAATGCTATCGCTTGGGGTTAGGTAACAGCTGAGCAAAGTGAAGCTCGTGTTTTGCACGTATACGAAGCAGTTCCCTGCACCTTTAAGTGTATTGACAAACCTGCTGTTGCTAGGCAGCCAGATTGCTGCAGTACCGGTCGCATCTTCTAACCAGTTTTCTCGATTCACTCGCCCATACTGTTCACTTATAACGACAGCGTCCGCTTTCTTCTCTATTGCCATCTGCTCTAATAGCGCATCAGCCGTTCTGCTTCGATGCATGTTGGCCTGGAGTATTCTCACTTTGTCGCTTGGCACTTAGTTGAGCCAGGTATATGATCTACCCGGCTACGCCCAGCTTCTGTGCACAGGCAGCACTTTGGTCTCTTGCTGCACTCCTTTATTTTATGTCCTGGCTCTCCGCATCTCATACACAGACCTTCACCTTTCCTATCCGGTCCCTTGCAGTCCATTTGCAAGTGGCCCATTCCGAAACATCGGAAACATCGTTTGATGCTTGAGCAGAGTCTAACTCTGGCTCTGACGTAACCGATTTTTATGCCATCTTCTTTGAGCAATTTTTCCGCTTTTTCTTGCGCTAGTGTTACAAACGCTCGTATTTGCTCACGCTTGTTTGGTGCTGTTACCCTGACGCGCATTTCCTCAAGTTGATCTTCTAGCACCTTCTTGATGGCCTGTTCAACTTCTAGTTGGACAGTAAGAGAATCCAGGTCTTTTATTTCCACTGTAGCGACTGGTTTCAGCTCCATTACAGAAGCATCTTCCTTTACAGTGGTTTTCAGCCTCTGGAGAAATTCGGGTTCCACCTTTCCCCCTTTTTCCATTTCTAGGAGGAGTGCACCAGTCCTCGTTTTCTTGATGCCTCTTATATTGGCGACCTCTTCGGGCTGAATTTTGCTACGCAGGTTTTTGAGCACCTCCGCATAGCTATGTCCTTCTGTCGGTTTTATGAGGACTGCCTCCGGTTTCGGCCGTTGCCCTCTCTCTCTTCTCTTTTTTGGGGTTTTCCCTCCTCTCCTTACTTCTCTCTCCTTTTCCTTCTTTGTTTCGCCCGTTCTTCTGAGAGGGTTTGGTTTTGCTCGTCTTTTGACTTCTTGCCATTTCTCAGAGTTATTTTCCTGCGGCTTTTCAGCTTTATCGGACTTTGCCACGTTTGTAGCTGTCCTTTATGGGCCCGGGAGGGCCGTGGTGTTTTCTTTTTCCCTCGGTCCTTTGCCTGTACTAGGCTGCGCCGGGCTCGATGCGTGCCTTATCGGGCGGGCTGATGGAGTTTCATTTGCTACAGCTGCATTTGTCTCCGGAGGTGCGGTCTTCTTTTTCTCCTCCTCCAATCTTCGCCAAGCTCTTCGACTATGCGTAATAATGTCAAACAGTTCCTCCAATTCCGTGACACCATCTTTTACATCCATGCTGATGTTCCTCTGTTTTTGCATGGCCTGTTTCATCTTAGCAATAGCCAATCGGCATTTAGCCAGTGCCTGCTCCTCATCTTCACGCAGCTTGCGGAGGTATTGCTGGCGCGGAGAGGGTTTCTCTTCTTCTGATGTGGATACAGGCAAAGACGTCACAATTTCTGTGTTGACTGCTTCTACTTCAATCTGTTTGGGCAGTCCCGGCGTCTTTTTTGGTTGACTGCCTTTAGCAGTCGTTTGGCCAGGTGTTGTTCTCAACACGTTTGTGAGTCTCTTGGGACATACACCGTGTTGGTTTCCACTGTTGGGAGTTCCATCGGTTTGGGCTGTTAGGTCTACTTCCATGGCAGCAGCGATAGCGGCAGCGCTAGTGGAAGCGACCGGAGACCTCCTCAGCTTTGATCTCTTGTCGAAGGGGTAGTCGTTCGTCTTTTCGTCCATCTCTGTTGTTTCCTTTAAAATTGACATACGGTTTTGAATTCAGCGTATCGTGTGTAGGGGGGCGGGCCGCAATAGCCAGGAACGGGTATACCCTCAGGGTGACACCCCTACCCCAGTTCCCTGAGGCCTGACCTGCATTTTGCTAGTCCCGGAAGACACGGACGGACTAGTGCTCGCCCGGAGCAATGCAAACGTCTACTTCTGCATCCAATACACACTCCCTGACCAGGGCCCGAAGTAGCTGGTTTCTGATACGTACCGCGGCGGTCATCTCGGCAGAGCAAGCTCACATCAGCTCCTTCACCGGGACCCGCAGGAATAACGGGTTCCGTTTCCGGAGGACTCTCAATGTGCCGCGGCAAATAACGGTCATCCTTCCATTGATCAGCTCGTCATCCATGTCCTAATCCAAGTCATCATCATTTCATTTTACTTGATGCTAATGATAGTGCTTCCCTACTGAACACAATAACTCTTATGTTCAGTAGTTAAACACATCCAAGCATCAAGTTGACTAAGGGTGCGCGGGTACGTCAAGCCCGTAGAGTCTAATAAAATTTTAGATCCTCCCTTGCGGGAATAATAATAATAATAATAATAATAATAATAATTTTTTTTTTTTTCGTGGGGAAGGTTGTGGTAAATGTACTGCAATATCTATGCAATTCACTATCCTAAAGCTACCGTCATAGCTTCAGAGTGTGTCACTTCACTAAAACCCACAACCTTTGACCTCCAGGCCTCCTACCCTGGGACTGCGTTAGCATTGCTTCGGGGTTGGTCCCTTGATTTGTCCTCAAATCATATACCTGCGTCCAGGTCCTACTTCTTTTTTCCGAGAACGTCCTCAGTAAAACTTGCAACTGCATTCCAGTTTTCTTCGCTCTGCAGCATCCTTTCGATCACGTTGTCAGCACTGGCCGACTGATTCCTGTAAGGATGTGCGTTCGTTGTCCCATCGATTGGAGTTGAAGAAGGTGTGCTCTGCGTCATCTTCATCAGCGTCTCCATATATACAGAAAGGGTGCTCTGTTTTGCCTATACGGTGTAGATACTTCTGGAAGTATCCATGGCCCGATAAAAACTGAGTGAGTTAATAATTTACTTCGCCAAAGTCTCTCTCAAACCATCTTCCTATGCAAGGGATCAGTCTTTTTATCCACCTGCCGCTGACTTCTGAGCGATACCTGTCCTGCCACTTAGAGAGGGTTTCCTGCCTTGCGTCTGCAATACTTATTATCAGGTTTCCCTCCTTTTTTGCCTCCCAGACCATTTTACGTTCGCTGGCTAGTAGGTCAATGGGGATAACCCCACTTATTACTAGCACAGCCGTTTCGGAGACTGTGCGGTACGCACATGCAACTCTGAGCGCAGCAGTTCGTTGCACTGACAGTAGCGTCCTTTGCCGACATTTCGCCTCTAGCGTTCCTGCCCATATCTCACTGCCGTAGAGCAGTATCGAGTTTGTTGTCGCCATTAGAAGTTTCCGTTTACTTTGCGTTGGTCCACCGATGTTTGCCATGAGCTTGCTAAGCATGCCTGTTATCTTGGCTGCTTTTGTTGCTGCGTGTTGTAATTGAGCCCAAAATGTCAATTTTGGGTCAACTCTTACGCCGAGGTACTTAACTACCTTCTTTGTTGTAAGAATGCTGTCGCATACTGGCAGCTCCAGTTCTAATGGTATGCGTTGCTTAGTAAGCAGTATAACCTCCGTCTTTTCGGTGGCGAGTTGGAGTCCGTGAGCCTGCAACCTTATATTAAAACCTGCCAGAAGGTATAAAATGGAAAAAACTAGAATGGAGAGTACAACCCAATTAAACAACATAGGGACCTCGGATAATCCCACCGCGTCGGGATCGCATTCTAATTCCCGCGCACTCGGCTTGGTACCTGGGTCAAGTGTGATAAGTGTGCCACAGAACAGAAGAAATAACAACATGAATCAGCCTATAAGTGAACAGCATGCACATTCCGATGCAGCTCTCACAGCAGCTGGTAGACCACGACAGCGCAGAAAATGGCCAAATGAAATAAACGAAGAACTATTACGCGCATACTATATTGTAACCCTACAAGAGCAAAACCTAACAGGATATCGCAGTCAACTACATACAACATTCACAGCACAAAATCCAGAATATAACGTTTCAGAACAACGGCTAGCAGACCAAATACGAGTAATACATAGGAATAACTTAATTCCGGAAATTAGAAGAAATGCTATTAGAGAAGCTTCAAGAACAACAACGGATAATAACAACAACGAAATAGAAACTCGCGAAGTACAAAATATACCTGATGAAACGCCGCATGAAGAGGATAACCAGATTCAAACCCCGCAAGTTACTGACACCAATGAACAACGAGAACCACAGAGCGCAGTTATACCTGAAAACCCCTACAGTGATGTTGATGATATATTTAATCAGCAATATGATATATACAAGGACATTGACCATGGAATGAGACCTGCACTACCAAAGATCAATACATGCCAAAAACTAAAAAAAGTTCTCCAGTACGTCAACGATCAAATAGTTGCGAAAGAAATAACCCATATAAACACCTTAGGTGAACTGAACTGTTTGATATACACTGCAGCTGCAACAGTTTCAATAAAAATGGGCTTTAAAACTAAACATATCATCAGAAGAAATAGTAAACCTGTAGAAAATAAAACCCTTAAGCGGATTGCATTCAAAATAAACAACTTAAGGAGTGACATAGAAAGATTGAGAAAATACATAAATGGTACTCATTCAAGAAGGCTTAGACATAAAATACGTAGAATTTTAGAAAAACATAACAGACACTCGCGATATGAACTCAACAACACAGACGCGGTACTGATAATTGACACGATAAGGCAGGAATTGGCAATACAAGTGGCAAAACAACGTAAATACAAGTTATCAAACCAAAGGCGTGCTAATAATAAAATGTTCAAAACCAACGAGTAAAGCTTCTACCGAACACTTAGAGAGATAACGGTTAATGAAGAAAACAATCTAACAACCAAAACGGATACCGAGAACTACTGGTCATCAATATGGTCAAACGATTTGTCCCATAATAAGAATGCTCAAATGGATCAAAGACGAAAGACAGAATAATCGTCTTCTAGAAGAAATGACAATTGACCATGTAACACCTCAACAAGTCAGACAAGTCATATCCAGAACCAACAATTGGAAAAAGCCGGGATTGGATAAGATTCAAAACTTTTGGTTCAAAAGATTACCAGCAGTGAATGAGAGACTAAACATACTTCTAAATGAGTGCATACAGGATCCAGCAAAGTTTCCATCATATTTAACTAATGGAATCACCTACCTGATACCAAAAGGCAACGGCTTCGAGAGCAATCCCGCAAACGGACGCCCAATCACATGTCTGCCAGTAATGTACAAGATTATGACAGCTTGTCTCAACCCCCTTATATATAATCACATAGAAGAGAACAATATATTACGGGAAGAGCAGAAAGGATGCTGCAAAAACGCAAAAGGATGTAAGGAACAGCTCATTATAGACCAGGTTATTCTAGAGCAAACAACAAGCTGCTTTAGGAACCTGCACGCCTGCTTCATAGACTACCAGAAAGCATTTGACAGCGTGCCACACACCTGGCTGATTGAAGTCATGGAGATATACAAAATTCATCCCCGTATAATCAATTTTCTGAAATATAACATGATGCACTGGCGAACAACTATCGAAATTATCTCAAAAACTAAACAGATCCGAACTTCAGAGATCATGATTAAATGTGGCATCTTTCAGGGAGACTGCCTATCAGCTCTTTGTTTTTGCATTGCACTAAATCCGCTTAGCAACCTACTAAGCAACAGTAAATATGGATATAAGATCAAAAGTAACAACGATTTAGAAGTATTAAGCCATCTCTTATACATGGATGATCTTAAGACATATGCATCATCAAAGAAACAACTCGACCAGCTAATAAAAATAGTCTCAATGTTCAGTGAAAATATAAACATGAAATTCGGGCTAAATAAATGTAGGACAGCTTGCATCATTAGAGGCAAATTAACCAAAACACAGGATCCAGATGTCTTAAATATTAAAGAAATGGAAGAAAACGACGTCTATAAATATCTTGGTATGGTTCAAAATTACCGCATTGATACAAAAGCTGTCAAAAACATGTTAATTAGAGAGTTTAAATCTCGTATTCATAAAATAGCGAAAACAAACCTGAGTGGAAAACATACCATAAAAGCTCTAAACACATTTGCATATAGCTTTGGAGTAATCAAATGGAGCACCACTGAACTCCAAACAATGCAAAGAAAGATTAGAACCATGCTCACGTCTTACAAGTTACATCATCCTAAATCATGTTGCGAGCGAATGATAACATCTAGAAGAAAAGGTGGAAGAGGTCTCATAAATTTACAAACACTCCACGACAATCAGATAGAGTCACTACGTAACTATTTTCAAGTTAAATCTGCAACCTCAAGACTCGTCAAAGTTATAACCGAAGCGGACAAGAACCTAACACCCTTGAATCTAAACGGTAATTTCCAGAGGCAAGCAATAAACAAACAAGATAGAGAAGGCATGTGGGCAATCAAACGAATCCATGGGCAATACTACAGATCAATTAATAGCGATAATGTTGACAAACTCATGTTACACAGATGGTTATTAAATGGTGAACTGTATGCTGAAACTGAGGCGTTTATGATTGCGATCCAAGACCGAGTGATCCCCACTAAGAACTACAAAAAACATGTAATGAGAGATCCAAATGTGGGAGAAGATCTATGCAGAAGATGCAGAAGCAAACCGGAGACGGAATATACGAGAAAACACAATAACGTCGCCAAAATCTTGCATAAAAAACTCCTCGGAAAAATTGAAATTCTAACGAGCAACACCCCTTACTACGCGAATGATCCACCGCCGATTGTAGAAACTGAAAAGAAAAAAAATATACTATGACCGAACTATTCACTCCGAGCACACGAGGATCCATAATCGTCCAGACATCACAATCATTGAAAAAGAGAAACAAAAGGCCATCTTTATTGACGTCGCTATACCTGCAAATAGGAACATAAGTCGAACCTATAATGAAAAACGTAGCAGATACTCCGAGCTGGCTGTAGAAATAAAACGTAACTGGAATCTGAAGGAAATTAAGATAATACCAATCATCATTAGTGCTGAGGGTCTAGTTGATAAACAGCTAAAAGAAGACATACAGACATTGGGACTGAAGCAAAATGTCATAGATGTAATGCAGAAGGCTGTGGTTATCGATACCTGTCACATGACTAGAAACTTCCTGAAGATAAATTAAGAAAATAAATCAATAAGTACATATTTTGTAATGGGCTAAGGCCTCCAAAATTTGTTGTAAATACCCAATATGGAGAAACACAAATAATAAAAATAATAATAATAATAATAGAGTTTAGCTACTACAGCTATTAGCTTTCTTAGCAATTTAGCTTGAAGCTTTAAAACCAAGTAAAAAGCTTATATATTAAAGGAAATGAAAAAATTATACATGCAATTAATTTGTTATATATTTATAATTTATTCTTAGCTTTATCGCACTTTCTCAACATACGCACCCAGATCATATGTATATAAACATACAAATGCATTAATTTAATTGTATGGATTTATTTATATGATCTAAGGCATACATGTTAGAAAAAATTTACCCATCTAGCGGTGGGGCTCGGACAACACAAACATAAGGACCAACAACCATTAAGCTACAAAATTAACTATAGTTATTTTTCAATCTAAGCTTGAGTTGACCTTTTGACAAGCTAATATCATATACATCGCAATTATTAATAAGAGTAGTCATGCGATTAAAAGAAGCTGTAGCCATATAATTAGTTCTACTAAAAGGTTGGTAAAATAATTGATTAGAGTTACGATTACTCCTGTGATTAGTGTTTAAGTGAATATAATTAAGAAGCTCTGGTGCAGCAAGAGACCCAGTTACAAGTTGATGTAGATAAAGTATAGACTGCGTATGTAGTAACTTCAAACGATCCTCATAAGGAGGAAGGTTTAAAGAGTCAATCCAATTTAAGCCATTGAGAGCAAAACGAATAAAATTTTTTTGAATTCTCTCAATTTTATTAATATGAATATTATAAAATGGTGACCACACTTGGCTGGCATACTCTAAGTGAGGACGCACTATTGTATTATATAAAGTCACCGTTACTAAAGGGCTATTAAATTCTTTTGCCAACCGCTTTATAAATCCAAGTAATAACAAGGCCTTCTTACAGATTATATTAATATGTTCATTAAACGTTTCTTTCTAGAGAAGATCATAGTTTGGCATTTATCAGGATGTAAATGTAAGCTATTTTTAGAACACCAAACTTCAAATGATTTCAGGTCAGACTGAAGGGCAAAGGTGTCATTATCCACCTTCACAGTCTTGTAAATTTTTATATGATCAGCATATATAAGCAGATGAGAGTTTTTGATTACATGAGTAACATCACTGATAGCCAAAATAAACAGGAGCGGCCACAGGTGACGTCCTTGCGAAACACCTGAAAATGCTGTAAAAGGGGATGATAACACCCCTCGAAATCTTATTCGGTAAGAACGATCAAATAAATAAGATCCAATCGGTCTGACAAAATTTAAAGGAAATCCTAGTTCCTTTAATTTAAACAAAATCAAACTATGTGGTAATTTGTCAAATGCTTTACTAAAGTCTGTGTAGATACAGTCTACTTGCAACCCTGATTCAATTGAACTTAAAGAAAAAGATGTAAAATCAAGAAGGTTAGAAACTGTAGATCTGCCATTAACAAAACCATGCTGACGAGTTGTTATGACTTCATTACAGCACACCTTAACTTGGTCATAAATAATTCGCTCAAAAAGCTTCGGTATTGATGATAACTTGGCTATAGGCCTGTAATTAGAAATATAATTTTTTAATCCTTTTTTAAAAATAGGACTTAAAAAAGATTCCTTCCAAAATTTAGGAAAATAACTGTCATTAATAGATTTATTAAAAAGGAAACTGAGTGGCTGACTCAGGATAGACTACAATTAATTAAAACTGTGGCTGGAATGCCATCAGGTCCAGATCCAAAGTCATCATCAAGGGATGCAATATATTTTACTATAAGTTCAGGGGTAAATGACATTGCACCAAATGGAACCTGAGGATCAGTATTCATATACTCAAAGTAGTTGATATCAGGGCTAAACACTTCATTTTTAAAAGATTTTTTGAACAAATTAGCAAATAATCCAGCTATAATTTGGGGATCGCTGGTGAGCCCATCAACAGTCTTGAATTCAGATGGAAAACCATCTGACCTTTTTTTTGAGTTAATGAATCCCCAAAATTGTTTGGGGTCCTGAAGAATATTGAGCTTCGTTTTAGTTAAATATTCAGAATGAGCTGAATCTGACTTAAGCCTAAATTCCTGAAAATGGCGTAGATAAGCCTCCAGGTCAATGCGGTCCTGACTACAAACGTATTTATTCCATGCCGTTACGTATTTTCTTCAAATCTTTAGTGTACCATGGGTACGAAGAATCATTAACATACCTCAGAGTATATGGCACAGGCAGAGAAATAGCCGAAAAAATTTCTTCATAAAAAAACTTTACGCAGTCATCTAAACCATCATTATTAAAAAAGTCCAACGAAATGTTAAATCTATCATTTAGGATATTATTCAATTTCAAGAAGTCAGCTTTCTTGAAATTGGATTCATAAAATCTGCTAGAAGAATTGGCAGTAACTACGTAATCTCTATCTGATTGGTACAACACATTCAGAGGTGGATGGTACGCATCAACCGCAGATAAAGCATGAGGAGCATTTTGCACAACAACATTGCTACTGTCTGTAGTCAAGACTAAGTCTAGTTGTCGACTGTGGGAATTTGTAATACAACTAACTTGTTGTAAATTAGACAGGATTTTATCAACAAAAATTTGTTGTTGTCGAGTTATTGGACTAGATACATAATAATACGTACCATTGTCCAAAATAGTCCATTTTAAGTCAGGCAAATTAAAGCCACCTAACAATAAAATATCGTCATTGTTATGGAGTTTGTCTATGACAAACTCTACGGCCCTCGAAAGGTGCTCGTAGACTTCTGTGCTACTATTGGGAGGAATGTAGGCGTATGTATAAGTCCTATTGGCATTATATAGTGGCGCTTCCTATGCAACAAAACACTTGCAAACGCTGCATAAAACCAACCAAGCAAAGTTACCAAATTTGGTATGGAACTGATGGTTATGCAGGTGAGAATTGTATAAAAGGTTGGCGTGACAGCTCCCGCACAAGGTAATAAGTATTTCGTACAGCTATTAAAATTAACTTTGAACTTAACTATCACCACCCATGAATGAAAAACCTCAAACCACATATGGGGAGAAATACGTCAAATGTCCTAGCGCGGTGCGCGAGCGCTAAATTCTGTTGTTTTCAACTCGTGCTGGTGGTACATAAATGTACCTAAAAAAATTTTTCGACACATCATTTCGATGTATTTTTTCCTCAGCTTTCCAATAGTTCTGCCAGATTTCCCGAAATTTTCCATTTTCCTGGTGAAAAATCATAAAACGTGCTATATCTCAAAAACGGTATTTTTAATATTTTTTTTAATGCTTTTAATCGAAAGCTGAGGTTTTTTTACACTAAAAAAGTTATTTTCCAAAGAGTGCTTTTGCAGTTTGCTATGGGAAATACAGAGCGAAAGAGAATTTGCACATGTATTTTGTTCCTGTAATGTTTTCTTCAACGCATCGACTCGTTTAACTCTTGCCGCTACTCAAGTCACTAGAACAAAATACATGCGCAAATACTCTTTCACGCTGTATTTCCCATAGCAAACTGCAAAAGCACTCTTTGGAAAATAACTTTTTTAGTGTAAAAAAACCTCCGCTTTCGATTAAAAGCATTAAAAAAAATATTAAAAATACCGTTTTTGAGGTATAGCACGTTTTATGATTTTTCACTAGGAAAATGGAAAATTTCGGGAAATCTGACAAAACCATTGGAAAGCGGAGGAAAAAATACATCGAAATGATGTGTCGGAAAATTTTTTTAGGTACATTTATGTACCACCAGCACGAGTTGAAAACAACAGAATATAGCGCTCGCGCACCGCGCTAGGACATTTGACGTATTTCTCCCCATATGCAGAAGCATTAAAAATGAGTAAACAAAAAAAGCCGAATTGCCAACACTAAGGAACGAAGTGCCACCTAAAATTGTCTTCGCAGGAATGAGTTTTGACAACACCGAAAATGAAATAGTAGATATGTTAAAAAAAAACAAAATAAATATCTATGCAACAGCCACATTAAAGTTATTTATTTATTTAATATAATTAGTAAAGTAATAAATTACAAATACTAAAAAGGAAGAGTACTAGCTGCCAGGGCTTTCGACTGCACATTAAAGTTATTAAGTCATATCAAACTAATAGACAAAGTAGAATATATTTTAATGCTTTGATAGAAACCGATAATGAAACGTTTGCAAAAATATTGGCAGAAGAAAAATCAAATATAGGGTGGGAAAAATGCAGAGTTTTTGATGGAGTTGATGTTATGCATTGCTTTAAATGCTTAGGATTCAACCATATAGCTGAAAATTGCAAAAATGAGGAAGTGTGCTTAAAATGTTTGGGCCAGCACAAGTCCAATATCTGCTCAAAAAAAAATTTAAATAAATGTATAAACTGTAAACGCGCCATTGAAAAATTTAGCCTTGAATTAAATGATAATCACTGTTCAACAAGTAAACAATGTGCAGTGTACAAACGAAAATTGGAAGCTGAAAAACAAAAAAAAAGAGATATTAGCAATCAAACAAATCAATGAAATATATACAAATATTCAAGGACTCTTAAATAATTTCACTGAATTAGAAGAGTTTGTACTTAGTCAGAACTATGATTTTATTACTGTTTCCGAAACGCATATAACAAGCGAAATGAATATCAAATTAGTGGATACAATACTATATCATGTCATTCAACATCAACTAGAACGGTTGCGTTACTATTTACCTAAAGAATAAATGGAAAAGTCTCAAATATTGTTATAAAAACAAGCTATTTTTTATTTTTACAATTATTAATGCTTTTTAACTACTTTTCGAATATTATTTTTACAACTCAAATTTAAATGAAAACAGTTCAAATCTCTTTAATATATTATCTGTTAATGTAAGAAGTATCGCATCGCTTCTTAAATTTAATATTTTCAAGAATGAGTTAGGTAAATTATTAATTCTATTATTGCTGTCCAGAAAACATGGTTTGATGTATCCTGTACTAATATTTACTCCATACCTGGCTTTAATGCAGTTCACTGTTGTAGAAAAGATTCTTTCGGTGGAACATCCATATACATTAATAAGGAAATTCGTCATAATGTCTTAATTAATAATAGAGAACATTTTTTGGATCATATTATGATTTCACTTACAAATACTAAATTCGGTAGTAAGCCTTTAATATTATAATCATTGTATAGGTCACAAAAGTATTCCTTGGATAATTTTTATGCGAATCTTGCTAATATCCTTCCAGAAATTAATGACTCACCTTGTATTTTTCTTGGCGACTTTAACATTGATTTACTGTGCGTGAACAACTTAAGTCGGAATCTAATTAACGTATTCTCTGAATTTAATCCAAGTCATAATTTAATTACGAGACCTCAGAGCAGGACTTGCATAGATTGTATCTTTAGCAATTTAACATGTGATGTGACCGTAAGTTTAATTGAAATTAGTTTTACGGATAATAACATTTTAATGTATGTTCCAAATCTTGCATTGTCTTATAATGAAACCTTGCGAGAAAAAATAACTTGCTTTGATTAAACAAGTTCGCAACTTTTCTACTATTACAATTATTCGAGCTATTCTTCAGTTAATTGTAAAAACTTTGTTCAAAATATTTCTTTAGCTGCGAAAAAATCTACTCATATAGAATTTCAAGATGTTAATATTAGAAAAAAGATAAATCCGTCTGTTTCGTTAATGCATATAATTGAATATAAAAAAAGGCTACTTAAGGTTAGAAGGAAGATTAAAAGCAATAAATTTATTAATGAAAGGATAAAATGAATAAGCAAAGTTATAAATTTATGTAGTAAAAAATTGATGAATAATTATTATTCACACAGCCATGAAAAGTGCACTGGAGGCATAACAAAACTTGAGCTTTCCTCAACGAAGCAATGGACAAGAAAAGAAATATGATGTCTGGCGTTGTAAAAAATAAAACACTTTATTTTAATTTTCTTCCCCATGTCTAGTGACGGTTTCGGTGGTCGATTTAATACTCAACTACTTTTCAACAATATTACTTATTACAATAGTAATTTGAAAGTCAAATTAAAGCTACAGAAATAAAGAGTAAATGAGAGCAGTAAAATTTTAACAATTCAAGTACGATAAATTAGTGCGTGTATACTTTACTACAGTTTGTGAATAACAGGATTTAATTTTCAACATCCTGGGGCCCGGCAATTGAAGATGCAATTTCTAATGGGAAAAGCATCTGTATCGCCCTCTTTAGAATTTGCTGGTTTAGAAGCTAATGTCACACGCTCTGACACGCCCATCTCGCCCTTCGTATGTTTTTTGAACAATGGCTAATCTCCAAAGCAACCGCGGCTTATTGCCATCTTGCACTAGCACGACATCACCCACTTTAACGCTGCGCACTGGACCAGATTTGTTGTGGTGTATAGAACGAAGCTGTTTCAAATATTCTTCACGCCACCGCTTCATGTAACGTTTTATCAAAAATTGACGCATATGTCAAGACTGGGAAATAGAGGATCCGTCGGGTTTAAAATCTGTTGAAAATAGAATAGAATTACAGTTAGTTAAAAAATGGGATGGGGTCAATGGCTCCAGGTCATTGTGGTCGCTGCTGATGTACGTAAGAGGTCTCGCATTTACGACGCTTTCAAATTCTGTTAGCTAGGTGGCAAAATCATCAAATGTTATGCGAGCTTTACCGATTGTAGCTTTTAACGGATCTTTAACGCTTCTGACGAGACGCTCCCAAAAACCTCCCCACCATGGCGCTCGTTCGGGGATGAACTTCCAGGTAATTTCTTTGTGGGCTGCTAACTGCTGAAGCTCATTATTTTCCATTAGTTTTTCTAACTTCCTTAGCTCCAAATCTGTCCGCTTGAATGTTCTTGCATTGTCGGAAAATATAGTTGATGGCACTCCACGTCTTGCTATAAATCTCCGTAATGCGTCGATGCAGCTTTTCACCGTCATGTCTGAAATTAGCTCTAGGTGTACTGCGCGAATTGCTGCGCAAGTAAAAAGCATTATGTACACTTTTCGCTGGTCGACTCCATCATCTGAATTTACGTAGAGGGGCCCATCAAAATCCACGCCTGTTGTTTCGAAAGGTCTAGTTGTCGTTACTCTTTCCGCTGGTAGCACCGTCCAGGGCTCGGATGCACTTTTCCCATGGAGTCGCTTACAAGTAATGCATCGACGTAAAATGTTTTTAATCAGCTGTCGCCCTTGCGGTATCCAAAATTTCTTTCGAATATGCGCTAACACAGTATTTACGCCGCCATGCAATGTGGCTCGATGCGCCTCTATTACTACAAGCTCGCTGAAATGAGAACGCTTTGGCAAAATTATAGGATCAGTGCATTTATTACCAATTTCAGATTCCAACAGCCGACTCCTCAGCTTGAGTGTACCATTATGAAGAAACGGATTCAATTGTTGTATTTTTGAATCTGATGAAATGGTAGAACCCATTGCAATGGTATTGATTTCGCTGTTGTAGGCGCAATTTTGGATAAACTCTATCCAATAGATTTCAGCCTTTTGTAGCTCCTGAAATTCCAGTTCATGTGCATCGTCGCTAGTTTTTAATTTTCGCTGTTTCGCTAACTTCGTTTTTGCATTTCGGATGAATCTAAAAACGTACGCTGTCACTCGAAGCAGCCGCTTGACTCCGCTGAAGTTCTCAATATTTAAAATTGGTTGGAGTATTTCTTCGCTAATATCTTCCAGTGTACTTGCTGATAAAGTTGTTGATACGTTAACGTTGAATTTCGTTGGCCAGTTTATCCCCGCTTCCGCAAGCCATGGAGGACCGTGTTTCCATATCTCCGATTCCGCTAGCACCTTCGCCTTAACACCTCTAGTGAGTAAATCTGCTGGATTGCTCTTGCCTTCGCAATGTCTCCAATCGTAGATGTTCGTTAACTTATTTATTTCGTTAACCCTTGCCTTAACATAAGGTTTAATTTGCTTACCATTACCGTTAATCCAGTTAAGAGCAATCGAAGAATCGGTCCATAAAAATATGGTTTTTACTTCGAAATCGAGTGATTTGATCAAAAAAGTCTTTAAGTCTTAGGTAAACTCAACTTGTTTATTGTTGTAGACTTAGTTTCATTTGTCGCTATCTCTTGTTTATTTTTAGCCACTTTTTTGATTGGAGCTAACCTATTTTTTCTAATGTTTTGTCCCAGTCGACATTTAAAGTCCAAACTTCTTGAAGAATGATTTTAATTTTTACGGTGAACGGCCCCAGGAATCCCAATGGATCATAAATTCTGGCCATAGCTTTCATTATGTTCCTTTTAGTTCCTCTCAGTGATTGAATATACTCTATGCAGTTTTCTATATCTACACCAATCTCATCAGTCTGCTGTTCCTGTTCTAAAAATCTTTGCTGAAGCTCGACGTCGTTTGTGCTCCACTTTCGTAAGTTAAATTTCGCCATACTCATTAAATTATTCGCTTGTTCAAAAGTCGCTAAGTCCGCTTCTCGATTTGGCTCACTAAGCACCAAATCATCAACGTAAAATGATTTTTTCAATCTGTCGCAGATATCGCCGTAATAACTCTTGTTGTTGTCCAAATGTTTTTGTATGGTAGCTGCCAATAAAAAAGGGCTCGACGCTACGCCAAATGTTACTCTCGCCATTCTAAATTCTACTATTTGTGGCAATCTGTGGCCCAGCTTCGGTATACACTCGTACCACAGGAATCGATGTGAATCACGCTCACTTTCGGCCAGAGCAACCTGTAAAAAGGCTTTTTCGATGTCTGCTATGATTGCAATTTTATTTGAACGGAACCTGATCAATGAAGAAAGAAAATCCGGTACAAGATTATCGCCCGCGCTCAAATGGTCAATCAGTGATAAGGAGCCTGGCTCGCTAGATGACGCGTCGAAGACCATTTTCATTTTTGTTGTCGTTGCACCATCTCTATAAACTGGTCTATGCGGCATATAATAAATTTATTGATTACTCGAAGTATTCACTATTTTTTCGGCTATACCATTTCGCACTAAATCCCGAATTCCATCATCATACTCAGCTAGCTTGTCACGATTTTTTAATAGATGGAATGTTAATCCACGAAGCCGACCGTGAGCTATCTGTTTACTAGAACTTAATTTTTAACTATCTATTTTCCACGGTAAACTCACAACGTAGCGACCGTTTTCGCTTTTTATTTTTCCAATGACATTTTCCATTAATCGTACATTGCTAGCCTGGCAATCTCTTATACCGATTGATTCTAATGCCTAAAACTTAGTGACATCAAATGTCTCTTCACTGTTTTCAACTACGCTTAAAACACAATTCGCAGAATTATCACTTCCGATATTATTTTATTTTCCATCGTATTGAACTTCCAATTAAAAGATTAATTCCGGTTAACATTTTTCCGTTGCAAACATTAATGTCCGCTAGCTCTAATTGCAAGTAATTGAAATTACAGTATAACACGGTTTATTACCTCACCAAAATTTTCATAGTTTTTAGGTATTTATCCGTGAAACGCATTTAAGCGTACACGCTTTAATACCTCGTACAGGTAATTATCTGTGCACGCTTAAATACCTCAAAGAGGTAATTATCCTGACCATATATGTACACACTAAAAAAATTTAATAAGTATAAAAGAAACGTAAGTTTTTATTTCAAAAAATTCACAGTAGGATATTAAAATAAATACACGACAGAAACTTGGTTCCAACAAACAAAAAATTAACAGAAAAGTAGTAACACATACAAGACTTCATTTACGAGTACAATTATAATGTTTTCGTATGATAGCTGCCTTGTCGCGAAGGCTTACTTTCGCTGGCCTATCGGAGAGTTGAAAATTATGAAACTTGTTTCTTTCTAAAATGTTGTGGATAGTCGAAATACTTCTTCTGACGTTGTCAGCAATCTCCTTAAGGGTTCTTTCTTGCTCACGCAAGTTAAAAATATTTTTTTTTTCTTCGAAAGTGTTTTTTTTTTTTTTTTTATTTTCTGCCCATATTTCTTTTTACAAAATCACAATAAAAAAGTCCAACTCTAAATACCGAAAACGAAATGGAAACTAAACTGGACTACTTAAATCTAACTGTAAATTGATTTTGAAGAGTGTTCCACTACTTTTGGATTACTATTTGATCTACTATTTAAGATATTGTTCGAAATTTCGAATACTTTTGTGCACTGAATTTCATTAACTTTTTGTTTATAAATTAATTTTTATAATTTTAAGTTACATATACGAAATATTTTGTTAGTAAATAAAACCAGATGTACAGTTATAATTACTTACGATGATTTTTTAAAAATCCTCATTCGCTATAAAAAAATTGTAAGATTCTTTCAAAACATTTCAAATTCCGAATACTTTCGTGAGGCACTGTATATGTATGTACATCACGGGTGCAATTTACATTACGCAAATACACACTATACAATTTGTAGAGGAACCGTGCTGCACAACTAGATTGTATGTTATCATTTAATAATTTTGAAGTTCTTACATTTTGTGCATTGGGTAAATAAACGAATGAAATTAGACGCAAATCGACATTTGGGGCTAGAAAATTTGAGGTAATAATCCGAAATAGTTAATTAAGCGTTAGGTAATTAAACGTGAAATTTTGTATGCACAAGTACGAAAAATTCACGGGGTTTCCGATGTCAAGGCAATTAACCGTGAAAGGAAATTATCCGTGAGGTAATTAACCGTGTTATACTGTATTATTTTTAATTTTCGGTACCGGTAGCACATCCTCACAAATTTTTGGCACAACGATCGCGGTTATTAAAATTTTTTTTCGCTATATTGACTTTTAACTCACAGCTCTACACTTTTAAATTCAGTCGACCGCTGATTGTTTTGATTTTTTCCACCGAATGCTACGATTCGCATTTTTTCTGTTCCACTAATCGGCAAATTCAATTCTGTTGCCAGCCTCTCACTTACATATGTTCGCTGACTACCGTTGTCCATTATTAACCTTGACAGAACGCGCTCGCCGCTGCCGACGTGGCTTATTAGTGCTTTCGCTGTTTGCAGAAATATGTTTGTTTGCACTGCTTCCACTGTGTTTAATGTTGCTGTGTTTGTTACTGAAGTTGACGACGATGATTTTTCGATTTGCTCTCTTTTTTCCAAATTTCTATTGTCTTTTCGCTCGTTTGTTCTTTCTAAATTATTGTTGAATCGTTTGTCGGTTGACCGCTCACACATTGAAGTAAGATGCCTGCCGTTACAGCCTTCGCATTTGATCCACTGCGCTTTGCAGAATTTTGAGTTGTGGTTCTTATTAGCGCAACGAAATTCCTTCCTTCTCGCTGCAACAACTGTTTGCGTAGCGCTACGCTCATACTACTCTTGCAATTTTTGGTGGAACGAGAGTTATTTTTACAGAAAACGCATTGTTGCTCGTAACTGTTTTTTGTAAATAGCGTAGCCGCTGTACCTACGACGGGTTTTGTACTCCTTTGCTAACTTCGCTCCTCATGTTTTCTGTCACTTTCTGACAGTTGAGACTTTTCTAACGCTTCTAACTCTACTTTTAAAAATTCTAGCAAGCTCTTTAAGTGTTTGTCGTCATGCAGATTTGCCACAGTGCTGTTAACATGGTTTGTACAAGAGAGGGATCCTTTTCCCGTTGTTCTGTGATACTGTACTCGCATATTCGCTGGTAGTGATTTTAGCAAAACTGACTTTACCATGATGTCGTATTGAGAAGGAGATATTTGCAATGCCGTTAGGGTTCTCATCGTCGCGCTCACCTCGTTGTAAAGTTGTCGAAGGCCACGTACATCGCTTGCAGACTGTACTGCATTCAAGTTCATAAGTTTTTGAATAAATTTTTCAACTATTTTTTCGGTATTGCCATACTCCTCTTGAAACAGTGAGATGGCCTCGCTGTAGCACGCTTCTGTTGGAGTGAATCCCGCTATTGTTGCCGCTGCTTTTCTATCAACGCTTCGCTTAAATAATTAAATTTTGTCGCTATCGAAATCTTACGAATTTCATGTACTGCACGCTTAAATTATTCACAAAAGGGGAGCCAATTTTCAAATTTTCCATCGAATTTTCTCAATTCGACCGCTTTTAATTTAATACCACTGTTTTCACTCTGGTCATTACGTACCTCAATATGCGTAGAGTTTGGATTTCCTTCGACGTTTGTAGCGGAAGCCGCTGCTGTAATAAAATGAGTACTAAGCACAAGCTCCAGCTGTGCAATGGTGGTCACCGCCTTATCGTCATATTCAATGACGCTCTCGCATTCTTTTAGAAGATCTTCCTGCCTGATAGAATTACGAACTGCTTCATCCGCTTGTTTTAAGTTAGAGTGCGCATTTTTTAAACGCTGAATGTACACTGATATATTTGATTCCACAGTCGCAGTATTACTTACTTCGTTGAATCCTATAGTCTCAAAAGTTTTAAGGTAGTTAGTCACCGTGTTGCCTATTTTTGTAATTTGAGTCCGGCACGCTGTCCGTTGTGTAATTTCCATTTTTACCGCGCTGAATTAAATTACGAACACTCGCTAAAAATTTTTTTACTCGTAATTTAAATATTTTTTTATTAAATCCCGACCACTCGCATAAAAATTCTTTGCTTGTATTTTGCCGTCCCGGGTTTCAGCACCATGTAAAAAATAAAACACTTTATTTTAATTTTCTTCCCCGATGTCTAGTGACGCTTTCGGTGGTCGATTTAATACTCAACTTCTTTTCAACAATATTACTTATTACAATTAGTGCTTCACCGAGGCTGCGAGGCAACCTCGTTCTACGAGGCGAGAACGAGGCGAGGTGGAAAAATAAATTTGCCTCGCCTCGTCAATACCTCGCCTCGCCTCGGTAAAAAGCGAGGTTTTATGAAAATGAGAAAATTTATATATGTATCAGGCCTGCATATGTACATTCAACTAGCAAAGCCCGACACGCGTTGCTACGCCTCAAGAAATGAAATAAAATATGTGGTTTTATTTAGGGTGGATTGAATAATATGTATATGATGATTGGTGAGATTGATCAATTTAATTCTTTTCTTATATGGGACGGCGCGCCCATAAAATTTTTCCAGCCAATGTCATTTTCGGGACGGAGACAAATCCAAAAAATTTGAGACCATTAAAATCAGTCCAGCCGTTCTTGAGTTATACAGAGTGTAACTAACCCGACTTTGTTTGATATACACTCATGGTCAAAAAAACACAGACTTGAATTTTGCAAGAAGTTTTATATTTTGATGCGTAAAATAATATTTACTCTTGTTTAACGGTTTTAAGTTTGTTAGATACTGTTACTAGGGACAAGTTTTGAGTATTTTCAAAACTGTCCACCTAACAATAATAAATTCTAGGAACCTTTTCCAAATAAACACATAATTGCTAGTTTTATAATCAGAAATTACAACTTATTTATATGAAAAAATACATTGTTTTTTGTAGTTTTTTTTAAGCATTTTTAATTTCTCACATATTCTTTAATTATTTTAAATAATACGGTAAAATTTATTTTAATACCGCGTAGATAAATAGATCAATATCTTAAAAACTAGAGCGAATTCAGTACTTTCATGAATATATTCGTAATCTGGGTACCTGAAATTATAGAAATCCGCAGAGACATCCAGGCAGACAAAATCACTGTCGACCAGTGTTATCAACTACTTGACACAGGTGAATAAAACTTTTTTTTATATCTCAGTAACTATATGACGTAGATGGATAAGATTTGATGCATATAATTATTATAGTTTGTAAAAGGTTCGTAGTTTAGTTTGACTTGGAAAAAATGGGCAATGCCACGCCGTCCCATATAAGAAAAGAATTAAATTGATCAATCTTACCAATCATCATATATTATTCAATCCACCCAAAATAAAACCACATATTTTATTTCATTTCTTGAGGCGTAGCAACGCGTGTCGGGCTTTGCTAGTTGAATGTACATATGCAGGCCTGATACATATACAATGAAATTCCCCATAGCTGGACTTCCACCGTCGCAGTATTTTTGTCCGGTTATGGGAGATGTCCGCTTATGGGAGAGGAACAAAAAAATTTTATTGAATTTGTTGAACAAATTTACACTTATCTCTGGAGTGGCGCTTTGATTTTCAAATTGTACTTCATTATTGTTATATTCAGTTAATAAATTTTGATCGATTTTCGAAAATTCATCAAAATCAGTGAACCAGAATGAACGAAAAAGTCCAACTATACTCAACACTTCTGACATTAATGTGTAGGTATATAAGCATTATTAGGGGAACCACCCACCAAATTCGTTGCTTTCAAAACAAAAACGAATTAGAATTTGTAATAAAAAGGAAGTAGTAAAAATTTAATTGAATTCTTATTTAATTCTGTCCGTTTAAAAGAGATATTTTGATCAAAATGACACAGAATATAGTGTCCGCCACCGGTTATTGGAGCGTCCGGCTATCGGAATTGATTTTGTATGGAAAAGTTAATGAAAAGTGAGTGTCGCCGAAATATGTCCGGTTCTAGGAGCTGTCCGGTTATGGGGGCTGTCCGTAATGGGGAATTTCATATAAATTTTTTCATTTTCATAAAACCTCGCTTTTACCGAGGCGAGGCGAGGTTTTGACGAGGCGAGGCGAGGCGAGATATGTGATGGCAAGTTCTCGGCCGAGAACGAGGCGAGGCGAGACTCAAATTTATAAAACGAGGCGAGAGCGAGAACAACTCGAATCTCGCCTCGCCTCGTTCTCGGTGAAGCACTAATTACAATAGTAATTTGAAAGTCAAAATAAAGTTACAGAAATAAAGAGTAAACGAGAGCAGTAAAATTTTAACAATTCAAGTACGATAAATTAGTGCGTGTATACTTTACTACAGTTTGTGAATAACCGGATTTAATTTTCAACAGGCGTATTAGATGAAAATGACGTTCCCATACTAACTGAAAACATTAAGGTAGAAAAGTTTAACAACTTTTTCCATAATGTCCACAATATGCGAAAAAATTTTTTAACTGAAAATGGTAGTTTTAATCTCTTTCGTTCTGTAATTCCTGTCAATGATTATTTTAATCTTGTTCCGGTGAATGCAACCAAAATAGACAACGTATTGGGTCAATTAAAATTAAATAAGAGTCCTGGTCTTGACAACATCACGTTGAAAATGTTTATCAGGAAATCGTTAGTTTGTGATATTATAGCCACTATATTCAATAATATTGTAGCGAAATTTGGTTTATGCCAGAAAATTCTCGTAATAATTATTAAACGATATTAGCTAGCATCACTGACCGTAGAAAAATACTTGCATCACTGACCGTAGAAAAATACGTGCATCACTGACCGTAAGAAAATACTTGCATCATTGACCGTAGAAAAATACGTGCATCACTGACCGTAGAAAAATAACACCATCTAGCGACATGTAGCATGTTTTCAGTACTATAAATGATAAAGTGGTACGACATTATCAACGTCGATAATCGCCATCTAGAAGACACTGGAAACGACATTCTGGATAATGGCGGATGGTACGACATTATCGCCATCTAGAAGGCACTGGAAACGATATTCTAAGACAAGGGCAGATGGTTCGAGAAAATGATGACTTTAGTATAAAAGGCTGTCATATGAGCAGCAGAGACACAGTTGATATTGAATAGTGGAATACAGTGGATCTTAAGTGAGAACATTTGAATTTAAGTACTAAAGTGATATAGTGGATTTTAAGTAATAAAGCATAACGTTTGTGTATACAATTTGAATATAAAGATTAAATAAACAATTGTACTGTGTAAAAACTAACGTTTGTGATTTAAATAAACCATTTTATAATTAAATAAAGATTTCGTTTTTCTTGATTATTACACAATCCAGTGATCGAACTCAGAAAAGTGTAAGAGATTGAAATTACTGTCAAAGGGACAGGGAATTTCGTAGCAATTGGTGTCAGAAGTGGGATTGTGTAAAAAGAATTAACAATCAAATAAAATAAAAAAATAAAAAAAAAATGGTTAAGTTTGAAGAACTAAAAGTGGATCAACTAAAGAAAGAGTTGCAGCAGCTGAATCTGCAATCATCTGGCGGAAAGTTGGAGTTACAGAAACGCTTACGGCAGGCTCTTGAGGGTCAAGGGGTAGACCTAGAAGAGCATGAATTTTATAGTGATGTCTTAGAATCAACAGCGAAAATGGTGGAAGCTTCTGGAACGGCTGCAAGTGGTGAAGTTGTAGATATGTCAAAGTTCGAGAAAATGTTAATGGCGATGACGCAAACAATAAATCTACAGATGAATAACAATATCCAGGCCGTTCGAGAAGAAATTGGTCAGAGCTTAAATCAAAATGCACTGCAAATAGACCAGAAGTTAAGTCAGAATGCGTTACAGATGAATAACAATATCCAGGAGGTTCGGAAAGAAATTGACCAGAGCTTAAGTCAGAACGCGCTGCAAATCCAGACCGTTCGGGAAGAAATTAGTCAGAACGTGATACAAATCCAGGCGATTCGAGAAGAAATTGATCAGAGCTTAAGTCAGAGCTCGCTGCAAATCCAGGAGGCTGTTCGAACGGAGGTTGCCAAAATGGTAAATGGCCTCGATGCAAAAGTGACTGAGTTACGAGATGACGTTGAATCATTCAAGGACAAAGTTCAAAATAATTTTGAAGACGTTAGTAAAAGGATTCAACAGTTAGAAATAAACGAACCAACCACTCAAGTGATAAGAGAAATCAGCGCAGAGAGGCTTAAGGCACCCACATACGATGGAACAACGCCATTTAGTGTTTTCAAGCTCCAGTTCGAAACAACATCTGCTCATAATCGCTGGGATAACGATAGCGCAGCAGCAGCGCTAATTGTGGCATTAAAAGGCGTAGCTGCAGAAGTATCCGCCAGTGGCGGAGCAAAAGAATTACAAGGCGGTGATGGATGCTTTACAGCGAAAATATGGCAGTGACCACATGAAGCAGATTCACAGACTGGAGTTGAAAAGTCGTGTCCAGAAATCTAGTGAGTCCTTGCAGGAGTATGCTGCAGATATTGAACGATTGGCACACCTTTCATATCCTGACGAGTTAAGTGTCGTGGCTGAAAAATTCAAATTAGAGGCGTTTATTGACGGCATACGTGACTCAGAGACAAAACGCGAGACAATGAAGAACCTGAAGATTACATTTAATGAAACAGTCACGGTTGCTCTCATTCAAGAGACGATTGCATTGACATGCCGCCCATCATTGAAAACTCGTCGGATGGAGGTGGAGGCTGAGAACAAAAATTCGTCGTTCGCCAGCAGTAGCTTCAACGGAAATTGCTATAACTGTGGCAAGGAGGGACACATGGCACGTGACTGCAAATCACGTCGTAAACGTTCCGCATCACGTTCACCAAGAAGAAAAATGGGTAATAGGGTGAACGATGGCGAAAATGGTAGCGAAGAGCAGTCGTTAAACTAAAGAGAGTCAGTACAGCGGGGCGTGAGCTGACTCTCACTCATGATTGCCCCACAGTCTTAGTTTCGAAGCTCTGCCGAAATTCCAACAGCCTTACCATCGGTGGAAAAAATCAACGAAAGACCATGTGAGCTAACTTTGGATACAGGCGCATCGCACTCAATTGTGAGGACAGATTTATTTAATAGACGACGAGTAATGCCATTAAATGGGATCCAATTGAGAACAGCTACAGGAGAAATTGCGCAAATAGTAGGAAAAGTTACAGCAAGTGTTCTTATCGGCAACAAAACTGTGGAACATGATTTTATTGTTGCAAACATCACCGATGAGGTTATCATTGGCGTGGACTTCATGATTCGACACGGGTTCACTTTGGATCTTAAGAAAAAGACGTTAAGATATGAAAATGTAGAGTTGCCTTTAGACGTTGGCTGTGGACAAAAATTAACAATTGCAAGAGTCTTTATAAGTGAGCGCTGTCGAATTGAACCCAACACCGAAGAAATTATTTGGGCTACAACAAGTGAAGACTGTGGGACAAGCCATCTGTGGGTAGTGGAAGCAGATAAGAAATATTTAAAGAAAGACCTGATTATTGGAAAGACCCTAGTAAAAACAAGAGCGGACAGCAAAATACCAGTACGAATTTTGAATCCAACAAATAAGCTGAAATGGATTCAAAAAGGTGAAGTAATAGCGCAATGCGAGAAAGTTACGGCTGTTATAAATTGTAAAAATGACCAGCAGGACACAAAAAGTACAGCTTTGACAAAATCATCGGCCTTGGAAGTATTGACGAAAGAATGGACGAAGGAGTTGTCTGCCCAGAACAAAAATAAAGCAAAAAGGTTTCTGAAGGTCAAGAAAAAGGACGGAAGTATGCGATTCTGTGTGGATTACAGAAAATTAAATAACGTCACCAAAAAAGACAGCTACCCGTTACCCAGAATCGATGATACACTGGATACGTTATCTGGAGCAACATGGTTTTCCACCCTGGACTTACAAAGTGGATATTGGCAGGTGTAAATAGATGACAAAGACAAGGAGAAAACTGGCTTTAGTATTGGGAATGGTCTATGGCAGTTTAACGTCATGCCGTTTGGTCTTTGTAACGCTCCAGCTATGTTTGAGCGGTTAATGGAACGAGTGCTCAAAGGACTACATTGGAAGACCTGTTTAGTGTATCTCGATGACATCATCATCATGGGAAAAGATTTTGATGACCACTTGAAAAATCTGGAGGAAGTGTTTGAGCGCTTGGAGGCAGCTGGACTAAAATTAAGTGCGAAAAAGTGCTCACTTTTCCAGCGTGAAGTCAAGTATCTGGGGCACAAGGTTACGTCAGAAGGAATACACACAGATGAGGATAAAATAAAAGCTGTGAAAAATTGGCCACGACCATCTAATCTTCATGAGTTGCGAAGTTTTCTGGGCCTATGCACTTACTACAGACGTTTTGTTCCTGGTTTCGCAAATATCGCAGGCAGTCTACATGAACTGACACAGAAAAATCGGAAATTTGAATGGAGTGGTGCACAGGAAACTGCATTCCAAAAGCTGAAAGAATTATTGTCTACAGCGCCAATACTTGCGTACCCAATACCTGGCGAAAAATTTATATTGGACACCGATGCGAGTGGCCATGGTATTGGAGGAGTTTTGTCCCAAGTCATCAATGGACAAGAAAAAGTCGTCGCATATTTCAGCAAAATTCTGTCAAAACCTGAGAGGAATTATTGTGTAACTCGGAGGGAGTTATTGGCAGTAATGGAATGCGTGAAGCACTTCCATAAGTACTTATATGGACAGCATTTTCTCCTTAGGACAGACCATGCGGCATTAAGGTGGCTACTTCAATTCAAGGATCCTGAAGGTCAAATTCCACGGTGGATAGAACGCTTGCAGAGCTATGATTTCACCATAGAACATCGCAAAGGAAGCCAGCATGGAAATGCGGATGCACTTTCCCGTCATCCATGTAAAATTGAATGCGGTCATTGTTCACGAACGGAAAGTAAAGCTGGAACAATTCATGTGCGCCTTTTGAACATTTTGCCTGAAGAAAAGTGGACAAAAGAGGAGGTACAACGGGACCAGCGCAGTGATACAGATTTGGCAACTATAATTAAGTATAAAGAGCTGGGTAGGAAACCGGCGTGGCAAGAAATATCAAGTGAAAGCCAAATCTGTAAAGCATACTGGGCGCAATGGCAAAGTTTGGTTGCCTCTACCGAATCTGGGAAAGCGAGGATGGTAAAATTCGTTCAAAACTGCTGGTTATTCCAAAGGAAAAATTTTAGGAAATAATCAAGGATTATCACAATGGATCGAGTGGTGGACATCTGGGCGTAACAAAAACCACAGAGAAAATAAAGAAACGGTTTTATTGGGTTGGATGCCAAGAAACAGTTGCTGACTGGATCCGCCGTTGTGACCAATGTGCAATTGCTAAAGGACCAAGGCACCGCACTCGGGGAAAAATGCATCAGTATAACGTTGGAGCTCCCTTTGAGAGGATAGCCATGGATATAGCGGGACCTTTTCCAATTAGCAATGCAGGAAATAAATACATCCTTGTGGTAATTGATTACTTCAGTAAGTGGCCAGATGTATATCCCATTCCCAATCAAGAAGCAAAAACAGTGGCAGACATTTTCATCAAAAATTGGATTTGCTGATATGGAGCTCCACTTGAGTTGCATTCCGACCAAGGACGAAATTTTGAGTCGGCACTTTTTAAGGAGGTTTGTGACATGCTTGGAATACAGAAGACACGTACCACAGCATTTCATCCTCAGTCCGATGGCATGGTCAAAAGGTTCAACCGTACTCTAGAGGAGCATCTGAAAAAGGTTGTTGACAAAGGACAAAAAGATTGGGATGAGCATCTTCCAATATTTCTGATGGCTTATCGTTCGTCAGTACACGATACCACTACAGTCACGCCAGCAAAGCAATTTTTGGTACGGACTTAAGGCTTCCAGCAGATTTGAAGTACGGAGTAAGCGCTGTCCCAGAAACGACCAATGCTGACGATTACATATTGCAGAAAAGAGAAGAACTAGCAGATATACACGAGCTCATCAGGAGACGTACTCAATTGGCTAGCGACAAGATGAAAGCTCGGTATGATCTGCGAGCAAATACTGAAGGGTTCAAAGAAGGTCAATTAGTGCTGCTACACAACCCACAACGAAAACGAGGCTTGTCTCCTAAATTACAGACTCATTGGGAGGGACCTTATCGGATCGTCACAAGGATTAATGATGTTGTGTATCGAATCCAAAAATACCCCGGCAACAAAGGTAAATTAAAGGTAGTCCACATCGAAAGGCTGGCACCTTATACTAGAGATGGAGAGACTCTTGTTCGGGACGAACAAGTTTAAGCGGCGGGCAGTGTAGCGAAATTTGGTTTATGCCAGAAAATTCTCGTAATAATTATTAAACGATATTAGCTAGCATCACTGACCGTAGAAAAATACTTGCATCACTGACCGTAGAAAAATACGTGCATCACTGACCGTAAGAAAATACTTGCATCATTGACCGTAAGAAAATACTTGCATCATTGACTTTAGAAAAATACGTGCATCACTGACCGTAGAAAAATAACACCATCTAGCGACATGTAGCATGTTTTCAGTACTATAAATGATAAAGTGGTACGACATTATCAACGTCGATAATCGCCATCTAGAAGACACTGAAAACGATATTCTGGATAATGGCGGATGGTACGACATTATCGCCATCTAGAAGGCACTGGAAACGATATTCTAAGACAACGGCAGATGGTTCGAGAAAATGATGACTTTAGTATAAAAGGCTGTCATATGAGCAGCAGAGACACAGTTGATATTGAATAGTGGAATACAGTGGATCTTAAGTGAGAACATTTGAATTTAAGTACTAAAGTGATATAGTGGACTTTAAGTAATAAAGTATAACGTTTGTGTATACAATTTGAATATAAAGATTAAATAAACAATTGTACTGTGTAAAAACTAACGTTTGTGATTTAAATAAACCATTTTATAATTAAATAAAGATTGCGTTTTTCTTGATTATTACACAATCCAGTGATCGAACTCAGAAAAGTGTAAGAGATTGAAATTACTGTCAAAGGGACAGGGAATTTCGTAACAATATGATAACTGAGTCAGTTTATCCTGACATATTGAAGATTCCCAAAACTAGTAGGCTCTAACGGGATTGAAAATTTCCGTCCCATTTCAGTTCTCTCCATTATTGATATTATATTTGAAAAGATATTATTCGAGCAGTTGTCAGAATATCTGGACAGAAATAACTTTTTCTTTGATTGGCAATTTGGCTTTAAAAAGGGTGCTGGTACGGAGGAAGCCGTAGTTAATGTTATCAATTACATTTGCGGTGGTTTGGATGAAGGATATAAGGGAGTGGCAGGAGTCTTTTTTGACTGCTCTAAAGCTTTTGATCTGGTAGATCATCAAATTTAGCTATCGAAGCTAAGTAAAATTGGGTTGTCACCGTTAACTTTGAGTCTATTTAAAGATTACTTAAGAAATAGGATACAAAAAGTTCAAATTGGTGAATCCTTAAGCAGTATGCAACCTGTGGAATGTGGAGTTCCGCAAGGCAGTGTCCTTGGGCCTCTACTGTTCAAAATTTATATCAATGATCAAAAAAATATTGATTTCTCTGGAAAACTAACCTTGTTCGCAGATGACATTTGTCTATTTTACAAATATAATTATGTACATTGAAATACTAAAAACACAAATTGAGCATGATGCTAGGCTTCTCTTGAAATTCACTAAAATCGACAAACTTATTCTAAACAAGACAAATCTAAATTGGTACTTTTCAGACCATCTAATTATAGGAATACTGTGTAAGGTAATGGGAGCGTTACTCTTCTTGAGTCTTTGCAAGTAATTCAAAACAAAGCCCTAAAAATTGTTTTCAATCTTCCGTTAACTCATAGCACTACCAATTTGTATAAAAATCACGCTAAGGATATTCTTCCTGTTCAAGGTCTCTACAAAAGACAACTTTTATTGTATGCTTTTAAGAAACTACGTGGAATAGGTTCCGCACACTGGTATTTAATCAGAATATGATTCGGACGCAGATCTACAAGGGAAGCTATGCTTCTGCAAGTAGCAAGATGTCGTTTAGAACAAACTAAACAACGTGTCACTTTTGCTGGACCAACACATTTTAATCAGCTACCTGATTATTTGAAAAATATTCAAACTTTTTCAACTTTTAAGAATAATTTGAAACAGTTCTTGTTAGATAACGTTGAAATCCTTCTTATATAGTGATTTGAGTTCTTGAAATATCTTTAATTTTATTTGATTTTGGAAAGAAATGTAATAAGTTTGAAATTTTGTAAATACTATTGTGTGAGTTTTAAGTTGCCTTTTAGCCTCTATAAAGCCTTCGTGGCGCTGAGGCATTACTATGTTATAGTGTAATACTTATTAGGTAATAAAAAAATAAATTAAAAAAAAAAAATTTGGCTGGGTGAAAAATGAAACTCTTTTTTGGAGGGGAAGTGATCAGCTGTTCTCTTGCTCTCATTTTTTCTCTCTCTACCACCACATTTTTTCCGGCTCGAACGCTTTTTGTGGTAAAACTTTATAAATATTTATAAATATTTACCTATTTTTTCCGACTCGAACGGACCTAATATAGAGATACTAATACCATAAGTGCATTGTATAGATCAGGGGTCGGCGAGGATTTTATGTCAAGAGTGCAACAACAATTACAACAAAAAACCAACAACAACAACAAATCGTTGGATACGGTGCAATAAGGACACATAACGCAACAACGCGCATGCCGGTAGCGCACACGGCAGCGCAGCAGTTCACCAACAACAAACATAACATAGCAAGAATTATGCGCAGTCGCAAGCGTTACGTATGTACCAACAATGACAAGCAAAGCAACAACACGCAAGGGTTGAATTTTTTGGTGCAGTTGCGCCTGTCAACGATTCGGCGAAAAGAGTGGAAATAGTCAGGCGCTGCCGACCCCTGGTATAGATCACCAAGCAGTTCTGAAAGGGAATTCTGTTATTTTATTTTAAAGATATCGTGGAATATTTATTCGAAAATGAAATGCAAATTATTATGTATGGTGATTTCAATATTGATTGGAATAAAAATTATTTATATAAGCTAGAAATCAAACGTACATTGGATGAAAAAAGTTGAAGATTATACCAGAATCGCAGAAAACTCGAAAACAATAATAGACTACGTTATCCCAAACATTGATATCTTAAAGGTACAGGTAGTAAATGAATACAAAATAACTGATCATGAAATTATACACATGCATATAGAAAGAGATCAAAATAATACAAAAAAGAAAAAATTAACATTAATATTTGCAAATACAACAAAGAAATGTTTAACTATGAGTTATCATTAGTGGCTAGGCCTGGGCCTGTTGAATCCGAATTTAAATTTCGTGAAATATCTTTAGCGGAGCTGGAAATTATATGTAAAACGCTTAAGAATAAATCTGACTTTGACATGATGAAACCAAGTATTATCTTAGACTGCTGGAATATACTAGAAAAAACAATATTTGAAATTGTAAACACCTCTTTAAGAAAGGGAGAGTTCCCAACCGCATGGAAAGAGTTGATAATAACACCAGTACAAAAAATAATTAATACTGTAGCGAAATTTGGTTTATGCCAAAAAATTCTCGTAATAATTATTAAACGATATTAGCTAGCATCACTGACCGTAGAAAAATACGTGCATCACTGACCGTAAGAAAAATACTTGCATCATTGACCGTAGAAAAATACGTGCTTCACTGACCGTAGAAAAATAACACCATCTAGCGACATGTAGCATGATTTCTGTACTATAAATGATAAAGTGGTACGACATTATCAACGTCGATAATCGCCATCTAGAAGACACTGGAAACGACATTCTGGATAATGGCGGATGGTACGACATTATCGCCATCTAGAAGGCACTGGAAACGATATTCTAGACAACGGCAGATGGTTCGAAAAATGATGACTTTAGTATAAAAGGCTGTCATATGAGCAGCAGAGACACAGTTAATATTGAACAGTTGAACAAAGTGGATCTTAAGTGAGACAGTTGAACTTTTGAATTTAAGTACTAAAGTGATACAGTGGATTTTAAGTAATAAAGTGATACAGTGGATTTTAAGCTATATAAGTAAAAACGTTTGTGTATACAATTTGAATGTAAAGATTAAATAAACAATCGTACTGTGTAAAAACTAACATTTGTGATTTAAATAAACCATTTTATAATTAAATAAAGATTGCGTTTTTCTTGATTATTACACAATCCAGTGATCGAACTCAGAAAAGTGTAAGAGATTGAAATTACTGTCAAAGGGACAGGAAATTTCGTAACAATTGGTGTCAGAAGTGGGATTGTGTAAAAAGAATTAACCATCAAATAAAAAAAAAAAAAAAAATATAAAAAAAGAAAATGGTTAAGTTTGACGAACTAAAAGTGGATCAACTAAAGAAGGAGTTGCAGCAGCTGAATCTGCACTCATCTGGTGGAAAGTTGGAGTTACAGAAACGCTTACGGCAGGCTCTTGAGGCTCAAGGGGTAGACCTGGAAGAGCATGAATTTTATAGTGATGTCTCAAAATCAACAGCGAAAATGGAGGAAGCTTCTGGAACGGCTGCAAGTGGTGAAGTTGTAGATATGTCAAAGTTCGAGAAAATGTTAATGGCGATGACGCAGACATTAACTTTGCAGATGAATAAAAATAGCCAGGAGGTTCGGAAAGAAATTAGTCAGAACGCGCTGCAAATCCAGGAGGTTCGGAAAGAAATTGACCAGAGCTTAAGTCAGAACGCGCTGCAAATCCAGACCGTTCGGGAAGAAATTAGTCAGAACGCTCTACAGATTGATCAGAAGTTGAGTCAGAACGCGACGCAGATCCACGAGGCTGTTCGAACGGAGGTTGCCAAAATGGTAAATGGCCTCGATGCAAAAGTGATTGAGTTACGAGATGACGTTGAATCGTTCAAGGAAAAAGTTCAAAATAATCTTGAAAAGGTTCAAAACAATTTTGAAGACGTTAATAAAAGGATTCAACAGTTAGAAATAAACGAACCAACCACTCAAGTGATAAGAGAAATCAGCGCAGAGAGACTTAAGGCACCCACGTACGATGGAACAACGCCATTTAGTGTTTTCAAGCTCCAGTTTGAAACAACATCTGCTCATAATCGCTGGGATAACGATAGCGCAGCAGCAGCGCTAATTGTGGCATTAAAAGGCGCAGCTGCAGAAGTATTGCAAACAGTCCCAGTGGCGGAGCAAAAGGATTACAAGGCAGTGATGGATGCCTTACAGCGAAAATATGGCAGTGACCACATGAAGCAGATTCACAGACTGGAGTTGAAAAGTCGTGTCCAGAAATCTGGTGAGTCCTTGCAGGAGTATGCTGCAGATATTGAACGATTGGCACACCTTTTCTATCCTGACGAGTTAAGTGTCGTGGCTGAAAAATTCAAAATAGAGGCGTTTATTGACGGCATACGTGACTTAGAGACAAAACGCGAGACAATGAAGAACTCGAAGATTACATTTGATGAAACAGTCACGGTTGCTCTCATTCAAGAGACGATTGCATTGACATGCCGCCCATCATTGAAAACTCGTCGGATGGAGGTGGAGGCTGAGAACAAAAATTCGTCGTTCGCCAGCAGTAGCTTCAACGGAAATTGCTATAACTGTGGCAAGGAGGGACACATGGCACGTGACTGCAAATCACGTCGTAAACGTTCCGCATCACGTTCACCAAGAAGAAAAATGGGTAATAGGGTGAACGATGGCGAAAATGGTAGCGAAGAGCAGTCGTTAAACTAAAGAGAGTCAGTACAGCGGGGCGTGACCTGACTCTCACTCATGATTGCCCCACAGTCTTAGTTTCGAAGCTCTGCCGAAATTCCAACAGCCTTACCATCGGTGGAAAAATCAACAAAAGACCATGTGAGCTAACTTTGGATACAGGCGCATCGCACTCAATTGTGAGGACAGATTTATTTAATAGACGACGAGTAATGACATTAAATGGGATCCAATTGAGAACAGCTACAGGAGAAATTGCGCAAATAGTAGGAAAAGTTACAGCAAGTGTTCTTATCGGCAACAAAACTGTGGAACATGATTTTATTGTTGCAAACATCACCGATGAGGTTATCATTGGTGTGGACTTCATGATTCGACACGGGTTCACTTTGGATCTTAAGAAAAAGACGTTAAGATATGCCAATGTAGAGTTGCCTTTAGACGTTGGCTGTGGACAAAAATTAACAATAGCAAGAGTCTACATAAGTGAGCGCTGTCGAATTGAACCCAACACCGAAGAAATTATTTGGGCTACAACAAGTGAAGACTGTGGGACAAGCCATCTGTGGGTAGTGGAAGCAGATAAGAAATATTTAAAGAAAGACCTAATTATTGGAAAGACCCTAGTAAAAACAAGAGCGGACAGCAAAATACCGGTACGAATTTTGAATCCAACAAATAAGCCGAAATGGATGCAAAAAGGTGAAGTAATAGCGCAATGTGAGAAAGTTACGGCTGTTATAAATTGTGAAAATGACCAGCAGGATACAAAAGGTACAGCTTTGACAAAATCATCGGCCTTGGAAGTATTGACGAAAGAATGGACGAAGGAGTTGTCTGCTCAGAACAAAAATAAAGCAAAAAGGTTTCTGCAAAAGCATTGGCAGATATTTGCGTTCAAAGGAGAAAATAGTGGCCGAACATCAGTTGTCAAACATCGCATTGATACAGGTAACTTTCAGCCAATTCGTCAACCCCCAAGGAGACTAGCACTCGCTAAGAGAGAGGAAGTAACGGGCCTTATAGAGGATATGGCGCGAGAAAAGGTCATTGCACCATCAGAAAGCCCGTGGAGTTCACCGGTCGTGCTTGTCAAGAAAAAGGACGGAAGTATGCGATTCTGTGTGGATTACAGAAAATTAAATGACGTCACCAAAAAAGACAGCTACCCGTTACCCAGAATCGATGATACACTGGATACGTTATCTGGAGCAACATGGTTTTCCACCCTGGACTTACAAAGTGGATATTGGCAGGTGGAAATAGATGATAAAGACAAGGAGAAAACTGGCTTTAGTATTGGGAATGGTCTATGGCAGTTTAACGTCATGCCGTTTGGTCTTTGTAACGCTCCAGCTACGTTTGAGCGGTTAATGGAACGAGTGCTCAAAGGACTACATTGGAAGACCTGTTTAGTGTATCATCATCATGGGAAAAGATTTTGATGACCACTTGAAAAATCTGGAGGAAGTGTTTGAGCGCTTGGAGGCAGCTGGACTAAAATTAAGTGCGAAAATGTGCTTATTTTCCCAGCGTGAAGTTAAGTATCTGGGGCACAAGGTTACGTCAGAAGGAATACACACAGATGAGGATAAAATAAAAGCTGTGAAAAATTGGCCATTGTTTTCTGGGCCTATGCACTTACTACAGACGTTTTGTTCCTGGTTTCGCAAATGTCGCAGGCAGTCTACATGAGCTGACACAGAAAAATCGGAAATTCGAATGGAGTGGTGCACAGGAATCTGCATTCCAAAAGCTGAAAGAATTATTGTCTACGGCGCCTATACTCGCGTACCCAATACCCGGCGAAAAATTTGTATTGGACACCGATACGAGTGGCCATGGTATTGGAGTTTTGTCCCAAGTCATCAATGGACAAGAAAAAGTCGTCGCATATTTCAGCAAAGTTCTGTCGAAGCCTGAGAGGAATTATTGTGCAACTCGGAGAGAGTTACTGGCAGTAATGGAATGCGTGAAGCACTTCCATAAGTACTTATATGGACAGCATTTTCTCCTGAGGACAGACCATGCGGCATTAAGGTGGCTACTTCAATTCAAGGATCCAGAAGGTCAAATTGCACGGTGGATAGAGCGCTTGCAGAGCTATGATTTTACCATAGAACATCGCAAAAGGAGCCAGCATGGAAATGCGGATGCACTTTCCCGTCGTCCATGTAAAATTGAATGCGGTCATTGTTCACGAAAGGAAAGTAAAGCTGGAACAATTGATGTGCGCCTTTTGAACGTTTTGCATGAAGAAAAGTGGACAAAAGAGGAGGTACAACGGGACCAGCGCAGTGATACAGACTTGGCAACTATAATTAAGTATAAAGAGCTGGGTAGGAAACCGGCGTGGCAAGAAATATCAAGTGAAAGCCAAATCTGTAAAGCATACTGGGCGGAATGGCAAAGTTTGGAGATGCATGATGGTTGCCTCTACCGAATCTGGGAAAGCGAGGATGGTAAAATTCGCTCAAAACTGCTGGTTATTCCAAAGGAAAAATTTAAAGAAATAATCAAGGATCACCATAATGGATCGAGTGGTGGACATCTGGGCGTAACAAAAACCACAGAGAAAATAAAGAAACGGTTTTATTGGGTAGGATGCCAAGAAACAGTTGCTGACTGGATCCGCCGTTGTGACCAATGTGCAATTGCTAAAGGACCAAGGCACCGCACTCGGGGAAAAATGCATCAGTATAACGTTGGAGCTCCCTTTGAGAGGATAGCCATGGATATAGCGGAACCTTTTCCAATTAGCAATGCAGGAAATAAATACATCCTTGTGGTAATTGATTACTTCAGTAAGTGGCCAGAAGTATATCCCATTCCCAATAAAGAAGCAAAAACAGTGGCAGACATTTTCATCAAAAATTGGATATATGGAGCTCCACTTGAGTTGCATTCCGACCAAGGACGAAATTTTGAGTCGGCACTTTTTAAGGAGGTTTGTGACATGCTTGGAATACAGAAGACACGTACCACATTGCATCCTCAGTCCGAAATTTCGTAACAATACGAATAAATGTGAAGAGTTTCGACCTATAAATACACTTGGAACTCTTGAAAAGGTACTAGAAAAAATTGTAAAACAACAGATTGCTGAGTACATAGAATACAATGGCATACTGTAACATTTCCAGTCTGATTTTAGAAAAAATTACTCGTGTGAAACATCAATATATAACATAGTATACGAATGGAAAGGCGGTAATAGAAATAAAATATTGGTATTATTCCTAGATTTCAAAAGTGCATTTGAAACCATTGACCATGAAATCTTACTAAAAAAGTTATACATGTATGGAATTCATGGAGTTGAATTAAAATGGTTTAAAATATATCTAACAGATAGAGTTCAGAGCACAAAGTTCAATAATAATGTGTCTGATCCGGTGATTGTTGAATATGGAGTACCGCAAGGATCAATTTTGGGTGCATTATTATTTATTATTTACATTAATGATATGCCCAGTATCGTAAAAAATTGCAAAATAGTTCTCTATGCTGACGATACACTTACATATGTACCAGGTGTATAACTAAGTAATGTCGGTTCGAACATTTAGATGTCGCCCAAGCCTGAAGCACTGAATTGGGAAGTGCTCGCGCATGCAGCCTGCTCACCAGACCTGGCCTCGTCCGATTACCACTTGTTCGCATCGATGGGACACGCACTCGCTGAGCAGCGCTTCGATTCCTACGAAAATGTGAAAATTTGGCTTGATAATTGGTTTTCCGAAAAACCCAAGGAATTCTATTGGCGTGGAATTCACAAATTGCCTGAAAGATGGGAAAAATGTGTGAAAAGCGAGGGAGCATACTTTGAATAAACGATTCTTCCTTTAATTCTTGAATTAAACGTGTTACTTAGTTATACACCTGGCATATGGAAGGAAAATCTATTAGTCCAGTAAATAAGCCGGAAAATACTGTTAAATGTGGAAAAGTGTCAAACAAGCACCGATTTTAAAAACTTTTATTGGTACGTGTTCCTTAGACCTCCTAGAACAGCGATTCTTAAACTGTGGTCCGCGGACCCCTGGGGGTCCGCGAAGCCATTCCAGGGGTCCGCAAAACAATTTTTACATCAATTTTACATCATCAAACTTTTCGCTTTATTTAACTAACAAATTCATTAAAAATTGTACATGAACATGGCTTTTTGAATGATTGCACATATTTTTAAAAAACAAAGTGTGCATTTACTTTTGTGTAAACCCGGGATGCCCAGCACCTAACTTTCCACTCTTCCCACTGTTTGATAACATCATCAATTTTTGTAAATTTTAATTTGAGCCTACAAGGTGCAGCTTCAAATAAATTTAACGTTGAAGTGAAGAGCTAAACACAGTTGGGACGTTCGATATCGTCCATATTTTTTCTATACGTTAATAGTGCGTACAAAATTGATACTAAAAAATTTATCGCAGAGAAATAGAACAAATTCTACTTTTTGGTGCGATTTGACACAGAAGCTAAATCACAAGTCCCAAATGTGTTGAGCTATTTAAAATAGAAGCGATTACAATAATACGAATTATGGTCAAAGCGCATTCAAAAGTATGGGTATGAGTCTTTTTCAACACTCAGCTATTTTATAGAATTTTCTAATTAAGTGCTCGATAATAAAACGCACCTACTTTTTATCCAACATTAAATGCCTCTAAAAAGCAGCTTCCGGAAGTATTTGCCCTGTCCTGTTTCTGGCAACGACTGGATCAGGGATCCATTCAACACAGACGTTAGTATTGGTATTGCTAAGCAATTATCGACATTAGAGCATGATATACTCCTGCCTATCTCTTGCGATACTTCTTTGAAACTAAAGTTCAATAAAATTGAGCTAACTAACTTTTAGTTACTCCTAAAATCCAAATTCTCTGCAAATAAGGGCATCCAAAACTTGATTCCGTTTTGTACAACGTATTTGTGTAAACAGGCTTTTCGGTACTATTATATATACAATCAAAGTATAGAAATCAGCTTAATGTAGAAGCAGACCTGAGAATAAAACTTCCGAATATAGAGCACATTGTGGATATGGTTTCAAGAAAACAACATCATCCTTCTCATTAAGTAAAAACTTTTACAGAAGAAAATATAACAAATTTCGCTTATAAAACGACCAATAGTCATCAAAGAAATAATTTTCATTTTAAGCTTTATTATTATTATATTATTTATTAAAAAATATATGAAAAAAACAAATTATTTTCTAGGCTTTATTTTGACCAAGAAATAATTGTCTGAGTTTAATGTACATATTTTGATTTGAAACTTTTTTAATTCTTTTACGTTTCCCCAATTTTTATTCATTTTGTATTTCAATTACATGAAAATCCTAATAAAAAATGTTTACCTCTATAAATGCGCAAGATTTGTTAAAATGCAGAGAGATACATATATGGTATAGGTATCAATATTTATTAGAAAGTAGTGTCTGCATGTTTTTCAACTTTTGGATCTTCAAAAACTGGACATACATAGTGTTGAAAATACCTTTAAAAACCGGAAAAATTAAAGCAAAATATAAGTTCTTCGTTCCTTCACCGGTCAGATAACCGGTCATTTTATGTCTGGTTGAGTTTGACATCGGTTGGCAAGCCTGAGTGTCTTTGTCATTATTGAGTCAGAAATTAAGCTTAGAACGATGTCAAATATCTAGAGTTGGGATGGGGTTCGCAAAAAAAATTTAGCTCGATAAGGGGTCCGCGGACTACATAAGTTTTAGAACCCCTGTTCTAGAACATTCGTCCGGTCTAACCTTTGCCTCATAAACATAAATAAATTAATGGGGGTGGTTTTACGCCCCCCAAACCACCCCAAAAAGTAGCCGTCGCGTAAAAAATAAAAAAATTAGCATTTTGCTTTGGAAATATGCTCTAGTAGGTTTTTTGGGTCGCTGATCACGATTTCGACATCCAAATGGGAGTGGTTCCACCCCAATCCACCCCAAAACGTAGTTGTTGCGTAAAAATTAAATAATTTAGCATTTTGCTTTTGAAATGTGCTCTAGTAGGTCTTTTGGGTCGCTGATCACGAATCCGACGTTCAAATGGAGGAGACAGGGTAAAAATTGTGAAAAATACGGACTTATATGTTATTTGTTTTTTGTGAAATACATTAGGATTAGAGCGGTTCAAAAAAAAACTTTTTGATTTTTTCTTGATGTGTCAGTGAATTACAATAGCCCTATATGTCTGAACAAAACAACCCTTAAGGATTTTCATCAATTTTAAAAACTGGATTACCGCCCCTGTTTTAAGTTGCCTACCCATCTTCGAAAATATTGATTTAAAAAATGGTGCAAGCTAAAGACGTTATCAATGGTATGCTTTTCGAACTATTACACTGGTCAACAGTGGTTTTGTTGCCTTGGAAGTCTCTGCGGATTTCTATTGGCACCCAGTTTCCGAATATGTTCCTGAAAGTACTGAATTTGCTCTAGGTATTAAGATATTGATGTATTTATCTATATATTAATGAAGCAAAGTCGGGTTAGTTACACTCTGGATAACTCAAGAACCGCTGGACCGATTTTAATGATCTCTAATTTTTTGGATTTGTCTCCGCCCCGAAAATGACATAGGCTATAAAAATATTATCTAAGGTGCATATTTAGGGTGGCCCTTATACAAAAATATTTTTAAAATAACATTTTCACAAAGACCACGTGATCGATCCACACCGAATTTACACCACGTAACGCTTATATCAATTGGTATAGCTTAGGCTATAAAACTTTTCCTTTTTTGTTTTAGAGGTTTACTCTAACCAGTGCTTTTTAATTGTAATTAAAACATAAAATTACAATTTTGTGCCGACGTTTCGTCGTTTTTATTCTAAAAAAACAACAATAATTTTCATTTCACACTTATTTAAACATTTTATAAAACTTACTGTATGTTTTGAAAATTTAAAAACCTTGATTTTCAACTGATTTTAATTTTGAAAAGAAAAAATATTTAAAATTTTTTGAATTGAAAAAATTTATTAAAATTAAAAATATATTGCAAAAATCCCTACTTAAACAAAAAACACTTGACTGGACGACAGTTAACGTTGGAGTATTGCTGCATAATTGTTGTTGATGTTGTTCGTGTCATCTTTAAATGTTTCGGTGTCATTCCGTACTCCTTGCATATGAGTAAGAATCTGAGTTTTCCTTTTTGTTTCGCTAATCTTCGTCTTTGGTTGCCGTAGTAATCAGAAAAATCGTCTATAGAAAGATCTATAGAATAGTTGAATTATGCCAGATATGTTAATTTAGAAAAATGTAGATATCTTGGTTTCGAAATAAGATAATGATATTCGGTGCATGGCATTCTTTTAAGCAAATAAAATTACATTTAAAATATTGTACAACGGGATCGGTGGTAAAATAATATGGGCCGATTTTGCAACTTGAAAGCAGAAAATAGTTATATTTTTTTTTTTTTTTCGGTCAATTTTAAATATTTTTATAAGAAAAAAAGAATAAGAAGAAAATCTTATCACGGATTCAAGTTCCTCGATCGATAACACTGGTCAACAGTGGTTTTGTTGCCCTGGATGTCTCTGCGGATTTCTATAGTCTCAGGTACCCAGTTTACGAATATATTCATGAAAGTACTGAATTGGCTCTAGTTTTTAAGATATTGATAAATTTATCTATATACAAATGAAGCAAAGTCGGGTTAGTTACACTCTGTATAACTCAAGAACCGCTGGACCGATTTTAATGATCTTCAATTTTTTGGATTTGTCTCCACCCCGAAAATGACATAGGTTATACAAATTTTATCTAAGTTGCATATTTAGGGTGGCCCTTATACAAAAATATTTTTAAAATAGAATTTTCACAAAGACCACGTAATCGATTCACACCGAATTTACACCACGTAGCTTTTATATCAAGTGCCATACCATAGCTTAGAGTATACAACTTTTATTTGGGGTGCATATTTAAGGTGGTTCTCATACAAAAATATTTTTAAAATAACATTTTCACAAATACCACGCAAACGATTCGCATGAAAAATACACTGCGTGCCTTTTATATCAAGAAGCATAGCTTAAGCTATAAAATTTTTATATAAAATGCTTAAAAAAATAAAGATCATGTAGCCATCTCTATTCTTTCCTTAGGGTTCAATCTATCTCCAAACCAAAAATATTTTTGTATGAGGAGCACCCTAAATAAAAATTGTATAGCCTAAGGTATGTATCTTGATATAAAAGGCACGTGGTGTAATTTTCATGTGAATCGATCTCGTGGTCTTTGTGAAAATGTCATTTTAAAAATATTTTTGTATGAGAATCACCCTAAATATGCACCCGAAATAAAAGTTTTATAGCCTAAGCTATGGCACTTGATATAAAACGTACGTCGTGTAAATTTCGTGTGAATCGATTACGTGGTCTTTGTGAAAATGCTATTTTAAAAATACTTTTGTATGAGAACCACCCTAAATATGCACCCTAAATAGATTTTTATAGCCTATGTTATTTTTGGGGTGAGGACAAATCCAACAAATTAAAGATCATTAAAATACAGAGTGTAACTAACCCGATTTTGCTTCATTTATATATAGATAAATCCATCAATATCTTAAAAACTAGAGCCAATTCAGTACTTTCATGAATATATTCGTAAACTGGGTACCTGAAACTATAGAAATCCGCAGAGACATCCAGGGCAACAAAAAAAAAGTTAATTTTGTTGAGCTGTGTAATAGCTGTTTAGAACAAAAAAAATATTGAATCAGCTTAATATGTATACCTATATGTCAACGCCGAATCGAAAAATTTCTGGTCTATTAACTTAGAAAAATGCAGATATCTTGGTTTTGAAAGAAGACATTGATATGCGGCTTATGGTTTTCTCTTAAGCAAATAAAGGTACATTAAAAATAATGTACCACTAGATCGGCGGTAAAATATTACATAAAGATTTTAAAAATTTAAAGTAGAAAATCGGCATTTTTTAGTTTTTGTCTTGGCAATTTTCAATTTATTTATAAGAAAAAAAAAAGAAGAAGAAAAACTGATCATGGATTTGAATTCCTCGATCGATAATAGTTCGAAAAGCTTACCCACTTTGTTGCAAAATTTGATAACCTCTTTAGCTTGCACCATTTTTTAAATCAATATTAAGAAATTTTTGATATTTAGCGACTGATTATTTTGTAATTAAACATTGTTTAATCGGACTTACAGTCATTCAGCAAAGACCAATATTGTAAATTTTTACTTTATTGATCAATGCTATTTTTTACAACAAACGTGACAAAGATAACAAATGGAAAATTTTTTAACCTGGTAATTGGTGACATGTTTCGGCTATTACCAATAGCCTCATCAGACCAGTTTGGTTAATTCTGTACATGGACTCGAACCCCTGACCGTTCATGCATTGCAATTGCATATTTTTGCGACGGCCGCTCTAACATTTGAGCTACTGAGGAACTGAACTTGAACTGCACAGAGTGCGTATATCACATTTGTTATTATTTCTTTGTCACTTTCTCGCTTGTTGTCACAGCCGGCGCGAATCTTGTCTTGCACGGCTATGATCTATTTTTAGAAATTTGTAGTGTTGCCAGCTACATAGTTTCTGAAATTGGCGTGTCCTCCGTATAAATTAAGAAATTTTTGATATTTAGCAACTGATTATTTTGTAATTAAACATTGTTTAATCGGACTTACAGTCATTCAGCAAAGACCAATATTGTAAATTTTTACTTTATTGATCAATGCTATTTTTTACAACAAACGTGACAAAGATAACAAATGGAAAAATTTTTAACCTGGTAATTGGTGACATGTTTCGGCTATTACCAATAGCCTCATCAGACCAGTTTGGTTAATTCTGTACATGGACTCGAACCCCTGACCGTTCATGCATTGCAATTGCATATTTTTGCGACGGCCGCTCTAACACTTGAGCTACTGAGGAACTGACCTTGAACTGCACAGAGTGCGTATATCACATTTGTTATTATTTCTTTGTCACTTTCTCGCTTGTTGTCACAGCCGGCGCGAATCTTGTCTTGCACGGCTATGATCTATTTTTAGAAATTTGTAGTGTTGCCAGCTACATAGTTTCTGAAATTGGCGTGTCCTCCGTATAAATTAAGAAATTTTTGATATTTAGCGACTGATTATTTTGTAATTAAACATTGTTTAATCGGACTTACAGTCATTCAGCAAAGACCAATATTGTAAATTTTTACTATATTGATCAATGCTATTTTTTACAACAAACGTGACAAAGATAACAAATGGAAAAATTTTTAACCTGGTAATTGGTGACATGTTTCGGCTATTACCAATAGCCTCATCAGACCAGTTTGGTTAATTCTGTACATGGACTCGAACCCCTGACCGTTCATGCATTGCAATTGCATATTTTTGCGACGGCCGCTCTAACACTTGAGCTACTGAGGAACTGACCTTGAACTGCACAGAGTGCGTATATCACATTTGTTATTATTTCTTTGTCACTTTCTCGCTTGTTGTCACAGCCGGCGCGAATCTTGTCTTGCACGGCTATGATCTATTTTTAGAAATTTGTAGTGTTGCCAGCTACATAGTTTCTGAAATTGGCGTGTCCTCCGTATAAATTAAGAAATTTTTGATGTTTAGCGACTGATTATTTTGTAATTAATTATTGTTTAATCGGACTTACAGTCATTCAGCAAAGACCAATATTGTAAATTTTTACTTTATTGATCAATGCTATTTTTTACAACAAACGTGACAAAGATAACAAATGGAAAAATTTTTAACCTGGTAATTGGTGACATATTTCGGCTATTACCAATAGCCTCATCAGACCAGTTTGGTTAATTCTGTACATGGACTCGAACCCCTGACCGTTCATGCATTGCAATTGCATATTTTTGCGACGGCCGCTCTAACATTTTAGCTACTGAGGAACTGACCTTGAACTGCACAGAGTGCGTATATCACATTTGTTATTATTTCTTTGTCACTTTCTCGCTTGTTGTCACAGCCGGCGCGAATCTTGTCTTGCACGGCTATGATCTATTTTTAGAAATTTGTAGTGTTGCCAGCTACATAGTTTCTGAAATTGGCGTGTCCTCCGTATAAATTAAGAAATTTTTGATATTTAGCGACTGATTATTTTGTAATTAAACATTGTTTAATCGGACTTACAGTCATTCAGCAAAGACCAATATTGTAAATTTTTACTTTATTGATCAATGCTATTTTTTACAACAAACGTGACAAAGATAACAAATGGAAAAATTTTTAACCTGGTAATTGGTGACATGTTTCGGCTATTACCAATAGCCTCATCAGACCAGTTTGGTTAATTCTGTACATGGACTCGAACCCCTGACCGTTCATGCATTGCAATTGCATATTTTTGCGACGGCCGCTCTAACACTTGAGCTACTGAGGAACTGACCTTGAACTGCACAGAGTGCGTATATCACATTTGTTATTATTTCTTTGTCACTTTCTCGCTTGTTGTCACAGCCGGCGCGAATCTTGTCTTGCACGGCTATGATCTATTTTTAGAAATTTGTAGTGTTGCCAGCTACATAGTTTCTGAAATTGGCGTGTCCTCCGTATAAATTAAGAAATTTTTGATATTTAGCGACTGATTATTTTGTAATTAAACATTGTTTAATCGGACTTACAGTCATTCAGCAAAGACCAATATTGTAAATTTTTACTTTATTGATCAATGCTATTTTTTACAACAAACGTGACAAAGATAACAAATGGACAAATTTTTAACCTGGTAATTGGTGACATGTTTCGGCTATTACCAATAGCCTCATCAGACCAGTTTGGTTAATTCTGTACATGGACTCGAACCCCTGATCGTTCATGAATTGCAATTGCATATTTTTGCGACGGCCGCTCTAACACTTGAGCTACTGAGGAACTGACCTTGAACTGCACAGAGTGCGTATATCACATTTGTTATTATTTCTTTGTCACTTTCTCGCTTGTTGTCACAGCCGGCGCGAATCTTGTCTTGCACGGCTATGATCTATTTTTAGAAATTTGTAGTGTTGCCAGCTACATAGTTTCTGAAATTGGCGTGTCCTCCGTATAAATTAAGAAATTTTTGATATTTAGCGACTGATTATTTTGTAATTAAACATTGTTTAATCGGACTTACAGTCATTCAGCAAAGACCAATATTGTAAATTTTTACTTTATTGATCAATGCTATTTTTTACAACAAACGTGACAAAGATAACAAATGGAAAAATTTTTAACCTGGTAATTGGTGACATGTTTCGGCTATTACCAATAGCCTCATCAGACCAGTTTGGTTAATTCTGTACATGGACTCGAACCCCTGACCGTTCATGCATTGCAATTGCATATTTTTGCGACGGCCGCTCTAACATTTGAGCTACTGAGGAACTGACCTTGAACTACACAGAGTGCGTATATCACATTTGTTATTATTTCTTTGTCACTTTCTCGCTTGTTGTCACAGCCGGCGCGAATCTTGTCTTGCACGGCTATGATCTATTTTTAGAAATTTGTAGTGTTGCCAGCTACATAGTTTCTGAAATTGGCGTGTCCTCCGTATAAATTAAGAAATTTTTGATATTTAGCGACTGATTATTTTGTAATTAAACATTGTTTAATCGGACTTACAGTCATTCAGCAAAGACCAATATTGTAAATTTTTACTTTATTGATCAATGCTATTTTTTACAACAAACGTGACAAAGATAACAAATGGAAAAATTTTTAACCTGGTAATTGGTGACATGTTTCGGCTATTACCAATAGCCTCATCAGACCAGTTTGGTTAACTCTGTACATGGACTCGAACCCCTGACCGTTCATGCATTGCAATTGCATATTTTTGCGACGGCCCCTCTAACATTTGAGCTACTGAGGAACTGACCTTGAACTACACAGAGTGCTTATATCACATTTGTTATTATTTCTTTGTCACTTTCTCGCTTGTTGTCACAGCCGGCGCGAATCTTGTCTTGCACGGCTATGATCTATTTTTAGAAATTTGTAGTGTTGCCAGCTACATAGTTTCTGAAATTGGCGTGTCCTCCGTATAAATTAAGAAATTTTTGATATTTAGCGACTGATTATTTTGTAATTAAACATTGTTTAATCGGACTTACAGTCATTCAGCAAAGACCAATATTGTAAATTTTTACTTTATTGATCAATGCTATTTTTTACAACAAACGTGACAAAGATAACAAATGGAAAAATTTTTAACCTGGTAATTGGTGACATGTTTCGGCTATTACCAATAGCCTCATCAGACCAGTTTGGTTAATTCTGTACATGGACTCGAACCCCTGACCGTTCATGCATTGCAATTGCATATTTTTGCGACGGCCGCTCTAACACTTGAGCTACTGAGGAACTGACCTTGAACTGCACTGAGTGCGTATATCACATTTGTTATTATTTCTTTGTCACTTTCTCGCTTGTTGTCACAGCCGGCAAGAATCTTGTCTTCCACGGCTATGATTTATTTTTAGAAATTTGTAGTGTTGCCAGCTACATAGTTTCTGAAATTGGCGTGTCCTCCGTATAAGTTAAGAAATTTTTGATATTTAACGACTGATTATTTTGTAATTAAACCAGGTTAAAAATTTTTCCATTTGTTATCTTTGTCATGTTTGTTGTAAAAATAGCATTGATCAATAAAGTAAAAATTTACAATATTGGTCTTTGCTGTATGACTGTAAGTCCGATTAAACAATGTTTAATTACAAAATAATCAGTCGTTAAATATCAAAAATTTCTTAACTTATACGGAGGACATGCCAATTTCAGAAACTATGTAGCTGGCAACACTACAAATTTCTAAAAATAAATCATAGCCGTGGAAGACAAGATTCTTGCCGGCTGTGACAACAAGCGAGAAAGTGACAAAAGAAATAATAACAAAATGTGATATACGCACTTTGTGCAGTTCAAGGTCAGTTCCTCAGTAGCTCAAGTGTTAGAGCGGCCGTCGCACAAATATGCAATTGCAATGCATGAACGGTTAGGGGTTCGAGTCCATGTACAGAATTAACCAAACTGGTCTGATGAAGCTATTGGTAATTGCCGAAACATGTCACCAATTACCAGGTTAAAAATTTTTCCATTTGTTATCTTTGTCATGTCTGTTGTAAAAAATAGCATTGATCAATAAAGTAAAAATTTACAATATTGGTATTTGCTGTATGACTGTAAGTCCGATTAAACAATGTTTAATTACAAAATAATCAGTCGTTAAATATCAAAAATTTCTTAACTTATACGGAGGACACGCCAATTTCAGAAACTATGTAGCTGGCAACACTACAAATTTCTAAAAATAAATCATAGCTGTGGAAGACAAGATTCTTGCCGGCTGTGACAACAAGCGAGAAAGTGACAAAAGAAATATTAACAAATGTGATATACGCACTCTGTGCAGTTCAAGGTCAGTTCCTCAGTAGCTCAAGTGTTAGAGCGGCCATCGCAAAAATATGCAATTGCAATGCATGAACGGTCAGGGGTTCGAGTCCATGTACAGAATTAACCAAACTGGTCTGATGAGGCTATTGGTAATAGCCGAAACATGTCACCAATTACCAGGTTAAAAATTTTTCCATTTGTTATCTTTGTCACGTTTGTTGTAAAAAATAGCATTGATCAATAAAGTAAAAATTTACAATATTGGTCTTTGCTGAATGACTGTAAGTCCGATTAAACAATGTTTAATTACAAAATAATAAGTCGCTAAATATCAAAAATTTCTTAATTTATACGGAGGAAACGCCAATTTCAGAAACTATGTAGCTGGCAACACTACAAATTTCTAAAAATAGATCATAGCCGTGCAAGCCAAGATTCGCGCCGGCTGTGACAACAAGCGAGAAAGTGACAAAGAAATAATAACAAATGTGATATACGCACTCTGTGCAGTTCAAGGTCAGTTCCTCAGTAGCTCAAGTGTTAGAGCGGCCGTCGCAAAAATATGCAATTGCAATGCATGAACGGTCAGGGGTTCGAGTCCATGTACAGAATTAACCAAACTGGTCTGATGAGGCTATTGGTAATAGCCGAAACATGTCACCAATTACCAGGTTAAACATTTTTCCATTTGTTATCTTTGTCAAGTTTGTTGTAAAAAATAGCATTGATCAATAAAGTAAAAATTTACAATATTGGTCTTTGTTGAATGACTGTAAGCCCGATTAAACAATGTTTAATTACAAAATAATCAGTCGCTAAATATCAAAAATTTCTTAATTTATACGGAGGACACGCCAATTTCAGAAACTATGTAGCTGGCAACACTACAAATTTCTAAAAATAGATCATAGCCGTGCAAGACAAGATTCGCTCCGGCTGTGACAACAAGCGAGAAAGTGACAAAGAAATAATAACAAATGTGATATACGCACTCAGTGCAGTTCAAAGTCAGTTCCTCAGTAGCTCAAGTGTTAGAGCGGCCGTCGCAAAATATGCAATTGCAATGCATGAACGGTCAGGGGTTCGAGTCCATGTACAGAATTAACCAAACTGGTCTGATGAGGCTATTGGTAATAGCCGAAACATGTCACCAATTACCAGGTTAAAAAATTTTCCATTTGTTATCTTTGACACGTTTGTTGTAAAAAATAGCATTGATCAATAAAGTAAAAATTTACAATATTAGTCTTTGCTGAATGACTGTAAGTCCGATTAAACAATGTTTAATTAAATTAATATTTTCGAAAATGGGTAGGCAACTTAAAACAGTTTTCAAAATTGATGAAAATCCTTATGGGTTGTTTTGTCCAGACATATAGGGCTATTGTAATCCACTGATACATCGTGAAAAAATCTAAAAGTTTTTATTTTGAACCACTCTAACTAGTATCTTAAAACAAAACAGTTTCTGTAAAGAATTACTTTTAATTTTAATTACTCATAATCAGAATCATTTTCAAGAATCGGTACGTGTAACTGTAGTTTTGGGGTGGTTTGGGCGGTAGGGGGTAGAACCACCCCCATTTGGACGTCAGATTCGTGATCAGCGACCCAAAAAACCTACTAGAGCATATTTCCAAAGCAAAATGCTAATTTTTTTAATTTTTACGCGACGGCTACTTTTTGGGGTGGTTTGGGGGGCGTAAAACCACCCCCATTAATTCATTTATGTTTATGAGGCAAATGTTAGACCGGACGAATGTTCTAGGAGGTCTAAGGAATACGTACCAATAAAAATTTTAAAAATCGGTGCTTATTTGACACTTTTCCACATATTACGGCTTATTTACTGGACTATATAGATGATTGTGAGCATAAAGTCAGTTTATAAATAAACCACGAAAAAATTGAAAAAGTATACAATATAAAATATTTGGGTGTAATTGTAGATAACAAATTAAAATTTTACGAGCACTTCGATTAGATATGCAGAAAAATTGCAAAAAAGATTGGTTTTTTTTTAAGAGGAGCAGAAATAAGATTGCATAACCGCAATAAATGTGTCCAACACAATGATCAAACCACAATTCGAATACTGCTCTACAATACTATTTACATGCGGAAATGAATCACAATTGGAGAGGCTCCAGAAACTAAAAAACAAGGCAATGCGATGTATTTTAAAGTGCAACCGTTACACATCAGTTAGATGGATGTTGGAGATGCTGAAATGGCTTAATATTAGACAAAGGTTACAACTCAACACATTAATTGCTGTTTTCAAAGTCAAATAAGGTATTGCGCCAAGGTATTTAACTCAACATGCCACGACTGTTGCTGAGGCGCAACCATATAGGCTAAGCAACGCCAGCAATTTTCGTGTAAAATTCCAGAATACAAAAAAAGCTCAAAACACGCTGCTTTATAAAGTTTTCCAGTTATTTAATACATTACCGGAAGATACAAAAAATGAACATAATTTTATTTATTACAAAAGAAAATGTATAGAATTTATAAAAACAAAATAATCAAATTAAAACTAAAATTATATTGTAATAGCGCAAGAAAATATGTGATATTTTTGAATATAAAACTAAATTAAGCATAATTTTAATAGAAAAGTTCCTACTGTTTATTATTATTGTTCTCTAAAAATTTTCTTTTTTTGTATATAAAAAAACCCATATGTTATAATGAATTGTTAAAAAAAAGTATATTAATCTAATAAATCAAATCAAAACAAAAAATAAATCGGCATGTTAGTTACTGAGCTCAAGGTAATATGCAAAAGTTCTTGTTATAACCCCAATTTTTGAAACTTAACTCAATTAACTAAATTTTTATATAACCTAATAAAAACACTTCTCCAAAATAGTAAACAGACTAATAGGTCTAATATTTACAAATTTGTAGTTTTTTTTATAACAAATATTAAAAAAAAAGATTGGAGTTAAGTTGGTCAATTTGCTTCCTCGATATTGGCTGAAAAAAATGTATCGAAATTTGGGTTTAACTCACTTGACAAATTAATCACTATTTTCGGTTTATATATTATTTTTATAGAAATCAGGTCACTTTGCTTTATTTTACTTGTAGTAGTTACATTCGAATTATGAATATCAAGACACTAAATATACATTATTCTCGAAGATTTTTAGTTAACAGCAGATTATTATGATGTCCTGACAAATGACGAATAAGTTCTTGCACAGATTCAAAATACATGGAGCAGAAACAGCAGCTATATTTAAATGAAGAATTTTGTCCTGTCTTACTTGTTATAACATTACGATGTACTGAACACAGATGTTTAAGAAGATGAGCTTTTTGCTTAAACATTGCAACGCACAAACGGCAAGCAAATGGTTTTTCGCCAGTGTGAACACGAAGATGAGTTTTTAAATTCCACGACATTCCGAAATGTTTTCCACAGTATTCGCATCGATACTCGCGAATTGAATTGGTGCTTATAATTTTGTTCACATTATTCAAAGATTCTCGGTCGCTGCCAGAAGTATTCGCTTTATTGGAGCCCGAGTTAAGAGATAAAAGAGGCAATCCGTCATGTGCAGTCTTTAATTTTAATCAATTGTGGGGTTATTTGCAGATCGGTTTCAGAACCATGTGATTGATTTTTTATTTTTTGGACGTGATCTCCTAGAGTAGGTGTTAAGTTTGTTCTTGATGTAAATCCTGATATTGCTGTAGTAGGTGATTTTAAAGCCTGAATTTCTTCAAAAACGTTTTGATGACATGTAACGAATGGTTGGTTTGGAATCGACAAATTGAGAAAACCTGGTCTACGCTTTCTATGTGGGGTAACAACATAATTTTCGGGAGAGTTACTTAAAATTTCTTGATCTTTAAGTGGAGAAAGGCTTACTTCTTCAGATTCAAATCCCATACACTTTCTTTTTATATTTTTTTCAGTGTTTTGGGACAGTTTTGCGTAAGTACTTTCTTCGTTGTAGGTCAAAAGTAATTTTTCATCTTTTTCCTTTCTTTTTCCGAGCGAAAGATTTACAGGGTTCGAAGAAAGTCTTCTGACAGATTCTTCATTGTTTTCGTTAACATCTTTATCCTCTAAGTGTTCATGTTGTTCTTTTTGTTTTCCAATGCATTCATCTTCATTTTGGCTGTGAGATTCTGAAAAATGTTCTTTTTCAATGTTTGTATAATTTTCCCTTGCTGTAGTCTCTTTCTTAACTGTGTTACTTAATTTATTATGAGAAGAGTTTGACTCTTCAGATATTTGTCTTCTTGTTCTGGATTCATTGCGTAAAAGTTCATTAAGACTTTTCAAATTTGTATCGCATGACAATATTACATCGCAAGCATTTTTGTTAATTTTAAAGTCCGAGGTTTTCCAACTATCAGATTTTATTTGAAGGAGTAGTAGTAAGTCATGTAAGTAGTTCACGTCTTTTGAAGTTATGCATGTTTGGCCAGAGTATAAGAAATCAAGGAGGGAGCTGAAGTACGTCGCGTTTATATCTGGAAAGTATACTGTAGTTGAACAATCATATAGATGTGTATCTTCCAATAACATCCTGTAAAGAAAGTAATACAATTTGCAGTTTTAATAATATAAGTTACACACTTGGTTTTGATACACATACATACGTATCGCTCATTTATTTCAAGACTGGCATAACTCAAAAAACGTGATTTTTGAGTTAATGATGCCCTATTTCATGTTTTAATTTACGTGAAAAAATCAGAAAAGAATCTCATAAACTTGCCTTGTGAGAAGATTTTATGTAGACATAGTTTTCATAATTTTCTTGTAAAAAGTAACTTATTGAAAACTTTAAATTCGTTTTTCTCCCACTGTATGATTTTTGAGTTATGCCAGTCTTGAAGTACATTAGCTCATTTGCTTAGCATTTAGATATGTCTAAAAATTGATTAAACTAGACAGATTTCCGAAAAAAGGCCTAAATATCATATATCATATATTATTTCAAAAAATATTTTTTTTGCGTTTCAGAACCAAATTATGATTTTTTTTATAATTAAAAAAAAATTTCAATGATATAAAAAAAATATTTTTTGTGTTTTTTGACTAGTTATAAGAACTTTTTACTCAGCAATTTTTTATGGAAATTACTCTAGAGCAGAGACTCTTAAACTGTGGTCCGCGGACCCCTGGGGGTCCGCGAAGCCATTCCAGGGGTCCGCGACACAATTTTGACATCAAATAATTTTACATCGTCGAACTTTTCGCTTTATTCAAATAACTCATTTATTAAAAATTATTTTTAAAAAAACAAAGTGTGCATTTACTTTTGTTCAAACCCGGGATGCCCAGCACCTAACTCTTGCAACTCTTTCCACTCTTTTACAACATCATCAATTTTTGTAAATTTCAGTTTGAATCTACAAGGTGCAGCTTCACATAAATTTAAAGTTTTTATCTTCAACTTTAAATTTATGTGAAGCTGAAGCAAAAAAATGGAATTATGGTCAAAACACATTCAAAAGTGTGTGTATGAGTCTTTTCCAACACTCAGCGATTTTATAGAATTTCCTTATAGAGAACTCAATAATGAAACTCGGCTGCTTTTTGATGGCTCTAAAAATCAGCTTCCATAAGTATTTTCTTTGTCCTGCTTCTGTTAACGATCGGATCAGGGATCCATTTAACACAGATGTTAGTAATGCTAAGCAATTATCGACATTAGAGCAAGATATGCGCGTGGATATCTCTTGCGATACGTCTTTGAAACTAAAGTTCAATAAAATTGAGCTAACTAACTTTTGGTTACTCCTAAAATCCGATTACCCTGCAGTTGCAAATAAGGCCCTCCAAAACTTGTTTCCGTTTTGTACAACGTATTTGTGTGAAAAGGCTTTTTTGGTACTATTATACATAAACTCATAGTATAGAAACAAGTTTAATGCAGAAGCAAACCTGAGGATAAAACTTAAGAATATAGAGCCCGACATTGAGGATTTCGTTTCAAGAAAACAACATCATCCATCTGATTAAGTAAAAACTTCCACAGAAGAAAATAAAACAAATTTCGCTTATAAAATAACATAAAGTTACCAAAAAAATAATTTTTATTATAAGCTTTGTTATTATTATATTCTTTATTAGCTTTATTTTGACCAAGAAATATTTGTCTGAGTTTAATGTACATATTTTGACTTGGAACTTTTTTAATTCTGTTACATTGCCCCAATTTTTTTTCATTTTGTATTTTTATTATATGAAAATCATAATAAAAAATGTTTGCCTCTATAAATGCGCACGATTGGTTAAATATTTATTCTAAAGTAGTGTCTGCATGCTTTTGAACTTCTGGATCTTCAAAAACTGGACATACATAACATACATAGTGTTGAAAAGACCTTTAAAATAAGACCGGAAAAATTAAAGCAAAATAAAAATTCTTTGTTCCTTAACCTCGTCAGATAACCGGACATTTTATGTCTGGTTGAGTTTGACATCGGTTGGCAAGCCTGAGTGTCTTTGTCATTATTGAGTCAGAAATTAAGCTTAGAACGACTTCAAATTACTAGAGTTGGGATGGGGTCCGCACAAAGAAATTTAACTCGATAAGGGGTCCGCGGACTACATAAGTTTAAGAACCCCTGCTCTAGAGTCTAGACGACATACTGCATTACGTCATTCAAAAAAGTTAGAAAAAAAAATATATTTTTCTGAACAGATACTCAGTGCGATGTTTACTGAGGAGGAAAAAGTGTTAAAAGGTAAAGTTTGGCGCATCTGGTAACTCGTTGGCCAATTGTTCAAACTCTAATGAATTTACGACTCTGAAAATTGATGATCTTACACATAGGAAAAATGCTCACCTTTTTTTTTAATTATTTAAAAAAAAGTACATAACTTTGAACAAAACATTAAATTAATTTTTGATTTCCAAAATTATGATATTTAGTAAAAAATTCTATTGAAAACGTTTGAGGTGAAATTTTATTTTATGCACACGGAAAAAAGAACAAACGTTTGAAAATAAGGCTTTGCAAAAAAAGTGCAAAAATTGCACCCCCTCCACGTCAGTTCGTATTTGTCCAAATGAAATAATTTTTGGTGTGAGAATTACCATCCAAAGATCTAATTTCACTACAATCCCTGACCACTACCCGCTACTTCAGCATTGAACTCAAAAATAAAATTTATTTACGAATCACCAAAGCCGATGGCCAAGCCCGCGCACCGGGGCGTTTCGGGGGTTCAAACCTCCCTCCATTGGTGATTTTCACTTTTAAACAAACAAAATCCGATTCTAAATTTGAATTTTTTTTCTCGTAAACATTTCAAATCAGAATTTCAGCAATTTTGGAAAAAAATAATTTGTATACTTATAAAAAGAGACCTCACACATTTCACCTCAATTGTCTCAATTGACATTGTTCCTAGGTAGCATATTGTATAAAAGTATGCACCAAACACCGAGTATATAAAATTTACCTTATAAATGGGCTTGCAGCTGCTAAAACAAGTTTATGGGCGTATAAGGTTACTTTATTTGCGCACACAATTGTCAAATCCGTTGGATATTCCCCACGAAAAGCTGCTCCAATTTCCTTGAGTATACACTCTCCATGTTTGCTATATTGCAACATTAGCATTCTTGTAACCTAAAAACAAATTATGTATATTTCATATTACACGTATGTATGTATATTTATTTATTTATATGTATGTATGTTACCGGCCAAACTAGTTTTTAGGATAAACCAGTTTAGCCTAGGAGCATTTTTGTATGTTAGGGTAAGTGGGCTCAGTCGACTCAGGGTTTACATTCTCCAATATGTCCAACATCGACTTTGCGGTGTCCTTCGGCAGCGGTTCACTCTGATATATCCAATGCCGGTGTATTAGCAAAGATAGTGTTGGACATAGTATAGTGAACCGTAGCAGAAAGCCTCCGTGAAGCCGGCATTAGACACATTGGAGAATGTAAGCCCTGAACCGCGATCGAAGGTGGAATGAGGCCGTTAAAGTAAATGATATTTCATCCTAGGCTACTGGTTTATCCTAAAACGCTTCGGATGAACTAGTTTGGCCTAGGAAAAAATTATTTATCCTAAGAACTAGTTTGGTCGGTAACAGAATATAACATAATATCTTTAGACTAATATTTAAACTAAATCTTAATTATAAATTAAATTGGTGAGGTTATAACTGACTTAAATATACATTTTGGAAGACAAAAATCAATAGAACTATCTCTGTGTAATTTATTTAATGTTAAAATAGTTATGTTAATTGGCTCATTAATGGCATAGTTTGTTTTATGACATTTTATAGATAAATAGTCAAAAGAACGTAAATTTGTTGAAAAAATATTAAAAGAAATGTAGTTAAGGATAATCGGACAATCAGTATATTTAATAATATCACATATGATTTTTCGTATTTTGACCATTGAATAGATGGTATTAATCAATGTAATTAAAGTAAACCAAAATTACAACTCTTCAAATCTAATAATATAAGTTTGAAGTATTAGATTCGAGAAAATAACAAAATTCTATTTCAAACGAAAACGCCAAATATTAGCCGTGTTTTATTCGTTTCGGTTAAACCAAAATTCCATACAACTTCGTGAACCAGCTCAATTTCTAGTTCAATTGATTGAACTTTTTTTGTCTATGCTATGCTGAATTCGAAAAATAGATGTCCCACATAGCAAGTAGTTCTAGACACAAACCTAAAATAATAAAATGTTTTTGGCAGCATTGCTTGAATTTTGCAGTTACGGTTTTAGGTCACGCGGGGCCTTATGCATGCGGTAAGTGCTGGGCCCAAATATTAAAATAAAATCACATAATAAAAACAAAAACAAAGATGAATCAATAGTCATTAATCGCTGCTTTGATTCTGCTTTCATTTTTCTTTTTTAATATACATAACGTCAAATAGATTTGTTCTTCATCTTCTATCGTTGGTTTTTTTCTATTCTCGGAAAACGAAAGAAAAACATTGGTATAAGCGTCTGCGACGCTATAAATCAGTCCAAAAGCAATTGATACCAATTTCTTGAAAAAAAAAAATATGTAATGATGTGTGACGACCCTTACCGTGCTAGGCCCCGTTCAACCATACGAGTTTGCCGGCTATCAGAACGGCTCTGATTTTAAAACAGAACACTGTCATGCCACCTAGTGGTCAGTACCAGAATTAAAAAAGTTTAAAGTTTTGCGTTTTATTCACTTTTAGGTTTAACCAAAGCGAATAAAACACGGCTAATGAGTCGTTGGTCCAAATATGAGAAATGGATGTGCAAATAGTTTACATTTTAAAAGTTTACTCAAAAAGATTAAGTCTAACATTCTTGACAACTTATTCAGTACAAAGTTAATCTGCACAAGATCAATGCGTAGAAAGCTATCAACTATCGAAAAGAGATATTTTGAAAGTAAAATTTTAAAGGATATGAAGTTATAGAGGAAGAGTTTTGTTTGCTCACTGTGTTAAGTTGTATCAAAGAATCAGTAGTTGTTCTTCTAAATATTTATTGATAATTTTTTATTAAAGAATCTAAAAATGTTTTTTTGGTAAGACTTTTGCAAGGAAAATCTTTATATTTCTGCTCCATTGTGTGCATGATATATTGTTTCTGTTTTTCTTGGTGCGTTAAAACAGCATTATTTCTTGTTGTTAACGCGATAAAAGGAATTTTATTGTTATTAATTATAACGAATAGAAGTTAAATTTGTACTGAATAAAATTTAATTTGTGCTAAATAAAATCATATTTTAATGAAAAAAATGTGTAAACAAATAAAATATTTTGCAAACTTTTAAGGCGCCAGAGCCAAAAAACTATTTATACTAAACCTAAAACCATAGTTGGGCACCGTTAATCAAATAGTGCACCTCGTTAATCGCTAATCCGTTATTAACAAAGTGAACTTCATTAAACGTTATAGCGTTACATTTCGGAAGACTTAACGCAAGTTAACGTTAAAACGTAAATCCGTTAGCACTTGATACAAATTGAATTTTTTATGTCGTTGCGTTAGTGATCTTCTTTTAAAAACTGTTGGTTTGGTCTCTGGAAGCTAACAGGTTAGGAACAAAAAGAAAGACGTGTATAATTGGAGTCATCTGGCATAATGTGGATATTCCTCTTCATGAACGTCAATATGTTGAAGTTCTCGTCTGAAAGCGAGGCTCGTTTCGGCGTTAAAATATCTTTGCCCGTGGAAAAAAGACGTTAAACTGCAGCGCTTGAGGGTATAGCAGTATTATATGGTATTTAATAAATAGATTTATGAATATCTGTTCCCCGAGTAATGCCGCATCGTTGAGCAAGTCTTTTGATTTCATGTCTAGCCACATTTTGCCGAGATTTTGAGATTTACTCTTTAAAGATTTGTGGCTTTTAGGTTTTTCTTAAGACTCAGTGACAGAATTCAGAAAGTCTTACTTATAATCATCGTTGTTACTCGCGTTTAGAAAGTCTTTCTCATTATCGTCGTTGTTACTCGCGTTGCTGCCTCCGCCACTTAAACTATCTTTGTCTTTCCAATTTTCGGCACCTTCTTGTCGTAACGCCTCTTCTACCTTTTTTTCCATGCATTTTTTACTGCATCCACTCAGCTACTGTCATACGTTTCCAGCCATATCAACCAGAACTTTGGATGAAAAGCCACGACAAGTCAGCACTGTCCGTCGTTCAGAAGTGGTTCAAACCTTTTCTCCATGCCGTTTAATAAGTCATTGGCTAAAGCTTTGCGACTTACTATGCCTTTAGACTCTATATTTTTTTTGTTTAAAGACGGTTTTTTATTTGAAATGCTATAAATGTAAGACAATTTGTCTTAGATCAACCTAAACATAGATGAAAGACAAAGATATTCAGGAGCAAAAGAAGAAAAAAAGTGTTATAGTGAAAAATGAAGTAATTAAGCAAACTATGGGAGTCAAAAGAGCATGAGCAATATTTTATGTTTTTAGAGAAAGTTCACTTCTTCAACCACTTCTGTTAGTTCCATAGAAAAGTTTTGTTCTCTGCCTTTAATTACATCTCGTTTTTGTTTCATTCCGAATAGAGATGCCATCCAAATCAATTTCACAATCACGAATGCCATGGAAACATCTTCTATCAACTCCTTTGCAACTACTTAATTGAGAATCGTTTGTAAAAATACAACAAAAATGTTTAGTTTGTTTATCATTTTGCTTAATATTTTTATGAGAATGTTTCTACTTTCTTAATTGGATTAACCATTAACGGACTTGGGGAAATTTAACGGAAGTTAACGAATCCGTAAACATTTTTTAAAGTTAACTTAATAGTTAATCCGTTAGTCGAAATTTTAACTTCGTTATATAACGATTAACGGATTAATGAGTTAATGCCCAGCTATGCCTAATGCCTTATTTAACTATATGGGGTAGATAATTTCACGTTCAATGCAAGTGCAGCTAAAAATTTTGAATTTTTGTTTTGAATTTGAGCTTAATATCTTCTTATACCATGAACGGTTACATATAGCTGAACAATTGACATGAGGTTATGTTACACCTCGAATTGATTTTTCATAACAAACCTTTTAACAGCATCTGATGGTCTCAGTCTTTCCCTTCAAAAGTCATCTTTGATTGTTCCGATCCGACTTTTGGTTCTCGAGATACATTAATTTCAATTTGTAGTATTTCATAATTATTAGGCAACCTACGTGTTAAACTTTTTATGAAATTGATATATCTGGAGAACCAAAAATCGGATCGCAACAGTCAAAGATGAATTTTGAATGGAAAGACTGAGACTATCAGATGCTGCTAAAAGTTTTGCTATGAAAAATCAATTCGAAGTGTAACATAACCTCCAAAATAGCAAAAAAAAAAAACAGTGATTTTTGCAGTTTTAGGTTAGAATATCTCAAAAACCATAGATCATGTAGCAATTCTGAGCTTGGATTTGAACTAAGCGTGCCAAAAGCCTTCGGAAAAGTATGGTCTGGTGTCTGGGTTAGAAAGCTTGTTACAGATGGATTTTAATAGAAAATTTTCTGCTTTTTCTCTATTTTTTCTTGCGTTTTTCAAGCTAATATTCAATTCTTACACTAATGTATATAAACTAGAGGACTGAGAAACAGCGGAAAATAGAAATTTCTTCGATATATGAACGCCTGTACGTGAAATTGCGAGTTTTCTCCACATCAATTATTCGAATTTCTGCTTATCTTCCATGAAAATTCAGGTGAAAAAAATTCTGAAAGTATCATTTTTATAAATTTTTACATGCTTTACAAGGTTGCAAGCATGAAATCAAAAAAAAAGAAATGTTCATTCACATTTATCGGCCAATTTTTGACAAAATTATCCATTTTTTCTGCTATTTTGGCAAATACCGTATAAAAAAATGATTGCATCTTGTTCAGCAAGCCCAAAAGATTAAGAAACTGCTTCAGTGGAAAATTAAATTTTATATACACACCTGCTCAAAATAATACTTACACCCGAGAGTTCAAAATTCAACTCAACGGAAAAACTTTTTATTCAAAATATTTAAGAAAACAAAAATGCAAATATTTTCGTAGTCTTTATATATATAAAAAAAAGTATAAATTATTTAAGTATTACCATAAGGTACGAAAGTTGAGGTCAATGAATACTATTTGCTCAATATTTGCCTGCTCAAAATAATAGGTAGACCGGAAAGATATATAGTAAAACAAAAGAAAATGTTACAGATATGAACTTTTTTGTTTACAGTTTCATTATCTAGTGTATCCATCTTTATTTTGGATAGCTTTCACAACTCTTCTTGAGATAATTTTGATTAGAGCCTGGCAGGTTTCTTTGGGCATCTCATACCACCTTTTTTGGACACACTACCAAAATCGCTCAGTAGTCGTGAAAATTTGTTTTGCTTTTTTTCTGCTTTAAGCCCCCCCATAGGTTTTCTATCTGCTTTAAATCCTGTGACTGACTAAGCCAGCTAAACGCTTTGACTTTATTGTCCTCAAAACATTTTTTCCCAAATACAAGAGGTGTGTTTTGGGTTGTTATCTTGCTGATTGATCCAAAGAAAAGGCATGTTTTCCTCAGAATAGGGCAGCATTGCGGTTTCAAGTATACCTTTGTATTCGGTTGCTGTCATTTTACTCGTTGTCCGGAATATAGGACCTATCCCATATTAAGTAAAACACTACCACACTATAATATTTCCGCGTCCGTGTGTAAGTTTTTTTGTGAATCTGACGTGAAACTCTTTGCTTTTAGGCCGTCGCACATTCTTTTCTGAATCATTTCCAAATAAATGAATCTTAGCTCTCCTTAAGATATTACGCCACTTTTTCTGCCGTTCAGGTCATGACCAGTTTTCATGATCCCTTGCAAAACTTAGCCTCATGCTCAATTTTTCTTTCCGTAGCAAAGGAACTTTTTTAGCTATGCGCCCAGGTAGATTTACCTTTAGTAAACGTCGTCGAATTGTTTGAGCGATAGCCGCGTTCCCAATTTCTGCTAAAATTGTCTTTGAAGATTTAAATATGCCTTTTTTTTCGATATATTCAATATGAAAATCATCAGTTGGGGCGGTTTTTGATGGTCTACCACGAGTTTCTTTTTGCGGTTTATTTTTAAATACATTTCTCACAAAATTCTGAGATATATTCAGCAACCTGCAAGCTACATCGAAGAGATTTTCTTTCTTTTTTCAAGTTTAAAGCCAGCCTGTATTCCTCTGCAGATCAATTTGACTTACGACCCATCTAAACTAAAATTTTTTGCTGTCAATTCACTGCATTTCAAGATTTAATTAAAGAAAACTCTTCGTTCTTCTAAGGAAAGCTCAACAAAATTTAAAAGGTACGTCGTGTAAATTTCGTGTGAATCGATTACGTGGTCTTTGTGAAAATGCTATTTTAAAAATATTTTTGTATGAGAACCACCCTAAATATGCACCCTAAATAGATTTTTATAGCCTATGTTATTTTTGGGGTGAGGACAAATCCAACAAATTAAAGATTATTAAAATACAGAGTGTAACTAACCCGATTTTGCTTCATTTATATATAGATAAATCCATCAATATCTTAAAAACTAGAGCCAATTCAGTACTTTCATGAATATATTCGTAAACTGGGTACTTGAAACTATAGAAATCCGCAGAGACATCCAGGGCAACAAAAAAAAAGTTAATTTTGTTGAGCTGTGTAATAGCTGTTTAGAACAAAAAAAATATTGAATCAGCTTAATATGTATACCTATATGTCAACGCCGAATCGAAAAATTTCTGGTCTATTAACTTAGAAAAATGCAGATATCTTGGTTTTGAAAGAAGATATTGATATGCGGCTTATGGTTTTCTCTTAAGCAAATAAAGGTACATTAAAAATAATGTACCACTAGATCGGCGGTAAAATATTATATAAAGATTTTACAATTTGAAAGTAGAAAATCGGCATTTTTTAGTTTTTGTCTTGGCAATTTTCAATTTATTTATAAGAAAAAAAAAGAAGAAGAAAAACTGATCATGGATTTGAATTCCTCGATCGATAATAGTTCGAAAAGCTTACCCACTTTGTTGCAAAATTTGATAACCTCTTTAGCTTGCACCATTTTTTAAATCAATATTTTCGAAAATGGGTAGGCAACTTAAAACAGTTTTCAAAATTGATGAAAATCCTTATGGGGTGTTTTGTCCAGACATATAGGGCTATTGTAATCCACTGATACATCGTGAAAAAATCAAAAAGTTTTTATTTTGAACCACTCTAACTAGTATCTTAAAACAAAACAGTTTCTGTAAAGAATTACTTTTTATTTTAATTTCTCATAATCAGAATCATTTTCAAGAATCGGTGCGTGTAACAGTAGTTTTGGGGTGGTTTGGGCGGTAGGGGGTGGAACCACCCCCATTTGGACGTCAGATTCGTGATCAGCGACCCAAAAAACCTACTAGAGCATATTTCCAAAGCAAAATGCTAATTTTTTTAATTTTTACGCAACGGCTACTTTTTGGGGTGGTTTGGGGGGCGTAAAACCACCCCCATTAATTCATTTATGTTTATGAGGCAAATGTTAGACCGGACGAATGTTCTAGGAGGTCTAAGGAATACGTACCAATAAAAATTTTAAAAATCGGTGCTTATTTGACACTTTTCCACATATTACGGCTTATTTACTGGACTATATAGATGATTGTGAGCATAAAGTCAGTTTATAAATAAACCACAAAAAAATTGAAAAAGTATGCAATATAAAATATTTGGGTGTAATTGTAGATAACAAATTAAAATTTTACGAGCACTTCGATTAGATATGCAGAAAAATTGCAAAAAAGATTGGTTTTTTTTAAGAGGAGCAGAAATAATATTGCATAACCGCAATAAATGTGTCCAACACAATGATCAAACCACAATTCGAATACTGCTCTACAATACTATTTACATGCGGAAATGTATCACAATTGGAGAGGCTCCAGAAACTAAAAAACAGGGCAATGCGATGTATTTTAAAGTGCAACCGTTACACATCAGTTAGATGGATGTTGGAGATGCTGAAATGGCTTAATATTAGACAAAGGTTACAACTCAACACATTAATTGCTGTTTTCAAAGTCAAATAAGGTATTGCGCCAAGGTATTTAACTCAACATGCCACGACTGTTGCTGAGGCGCAACCATATAGGCTAAGCAACGCTAGCAATTTTCGTGTAAAATTCCAGAATACAAAAAAAGCTCAAAACACGCTGCTTTATAAAGTTTTCCAGTTATTTAATACATTACCGGAAGATACAAAAAATGAACATAATTTTATTTATTACAAAAGAAAATGTATAGAATTTATAAAAACAAAATAATCAAATTAAAACTAAAATTATATTGTAATAGCGCAAGAAAATATGTGATATTTTTGAATATAAAACTAAATTAAGCATAATTTTAATAGAAAAGTTCCTACTGTTTATTATTATTGTTCTCTAAAAATTTCCTTTTTTTGTATATAAAAAAACCCATATGTTATAATGAATTGTTAAAAAAAAGTATATTAATCTAATAAATCAAATCAAAACAAAAAATAAATCGGCATGTTAGTTACTGAGCTCAAGGTAATATGCAAAAGTTCTTGTTATAACCCCAATTTTTGAAACTTAACTCAATTAACTAAATTTTTATATAACCTAATAAAAACACTTCTCCAAAATAGTAAACAGACTAATAGGTCTAATATTTACAAATTTGTAGTTTTTTTTATAACAAATATTAAAAAAAAAGATTGGAGTTAAGTTGGTCAATTTGCTTCCTCGATATTGGCTGAAAAAAATGTATCGAAATTTGGGTTTAACTCCCTTGACAAATTAATCACTATTTTCGGTTTATATATTATTTTTATAGAAATCAGGTCACTTTGCTTTATTTTACTTGTAGTAGTTACATTCGAATTATGAATATCAAGACACTAAATATACATTATTCTCGAAGATTTTTAGTTAACAGCAGATTATTATGATGTCCTGACAAATGACGAATAAGTTCTTGCACAGATTCAAAATACATGGAGCAGAAACAGCAGCTATATTTAAATGAAGAATTTTGTCCTGTCTTACTTGTTATAACATTACGATGTACTGAACACAGATGTTTAAGAAGATGAGCTTTTTGCTTAAACATTGCAACGCACAAACGGCAAGCAAATGGTTTTTCGCCAGTGTGAACACGAAGATGAGTTTTTAAATTCCACGACATTCCGAAATGTTTTCCACAGTATTCGCATCGATACTCGCGAATTGAATTGGTGCTTATAATTTTGCTCACATTATTCAAAGATTCTCGGTCGCTGCCAGAAGTATTCGCTTTATTGGAGCCCGAGTTAAGAGATAAAAGAGGCAATCCGTCATGTGCAGTCTTTAATTTTAAAGATGTTGAACTGTGATTTGAGGATTGCCATTGATATATCAATTGTGGGGTTATTTGCAGATCGGTTTCAGAACCATGTGATTGATTTTTTATTTTTTGGACGTGATCTCCTAGAGTAGGTGTTAAGTTTGTTCTTGATGTAAATCCTGATATTGCTGTAGTAGGTGATTTTAAAGCCTGAATTTCTTCAAAAACGTTTTGATGACATGTAACGAATGGTTGGTTTGGAATCGACAAATTGAGAAAACCTGGTCTACGCTTTCTATGTGGGGTAACAACATAATTTTCGGGAGAGTTACTTAAAATTTCTTGATCTTTAAGTGGAGAAAGGCTTACTTCTTCAGATTCAAATCCCATACACTTTCTTTTTATAATTTTTTCAGTGTTTTGGGACAGTTTTGCGTAAGTACTTTCTTCGTTGTAGGTCAAAAGTAATTTTTCATCTTTTTCCTTTCTTTTTCCGAGCGAAAGATTTACAGGGTTCGAAGAAAGTCTTCTGACAGATTCTTCATTGTTTTCGTTAACATCTTTATCCTCTAAGTGTTTATGTTGTTCTTTTTGTTTTCCAATGCATTCATCTTCATTTTGGCTGTGAGATTCTGAAAAATGTTCTTTTTCAATGTTTGTATAATTTTCCCTTGCTGTAGTCTCTTTCTTAACTGTGTTACTTAATTTATTATGAGAAGAGTTTGACTCTTCAGATATTTGTCTTCTTGTTCTGGATTCATTGCGTAAAAGTTCATTAAGACTTTTCAAATTTGTATCGCATGACAATATTACATCGCAAGCATTTTTGTTAATTTTAAAGTCCGAGGTTTTCCAACTATCAGATTTTATTTGAAGGAGTAGTAGTAAGTCATGTAAGTAGTTCACGTCTTTTGAAGTTATGCATGTTTGGCCAGAGTATAAGAAATCAAGGAGGGAGCTGAAGTACGTCGCGTTTATATCTGGAAAGTATACTGTAGTTGAACAATCATATAGATGTGTATCTTCCAATAACATCCTGTAAAGAAAGTAATACAATTTGCAGTTTTAATAATATAAGTTACACACTTGGTTTTGATACACATACATACGTATCGCTCATTTATTTCAAGACTGGCATAGCTCAAAAAACTTGATTTTAGAGTTAATGATGCCCTATTTCATGTTTTAATTTACGTGAAAAAATCAGAAAAGAATCTCATAAACTTGCCTTGTGAGAAGATTTTATGTAGACATAGTTTTCATAATTTTCTTGTAAAAAGTAACTTATTGAAAACTTTAAATTCGTTTTTCTCCCACTGTATGATTTTTGAGTTATGCCAGTCTTGAAGTACATTAGCTCATTTGCTTAGCATTTAGAAATGTCTAAAAATTGATTAAACTAGACAGATTTCCGAAAAAAGGCCTAAATATCATATATCATATATTATTTCAAAAAATATTTTTTTTGCGTTTCAGAACCAAATTATGATTTTTTTTATAATTAAAAAAAAATTTCAATGATATAAAAAAAATATTTTTTGTGTTTTTTGACTAGTTATAAGAACTTTTTACTCAGCAATTTTTTATGGAAATTACTCTAGAGCAGAGATTCTTAAACTGTGGTCCGCGGACCCCTGGGGGTCCGCGAAGCCATTCCAGGGGTCCGCGACACAATTTTGACATCAAATAATTTTACATCATCGAACTTTTCGCTTTATTCAAATAACTCATTTATTAAAAATTATTTTTAAAAAAACAAAGTGTGCATTTACTTTTGTTCAAACCCGGGATGCCCAGCACCTAACTCTTGCAACTCTTTCCACTCTTTTACAACATCATCAATTTTTGTAAATTTCAGTTTGAATCTACAAGGTGCAGCTTCATATAAATTTAAAGTTTTTATCTTCAACTTTAAATTTATGTGAAGCTGAAGCGACTACAAAAAAAAATGGAATTATGGTCAAAACACATTCAAAAGTGTGTGTATGAGTCTTTTCGAACACTCAGCGATTTTATAGAATTTCCTTATAGAGAACTCAATAATGAAACTCGGCTGCTTTTTGATGGCTCTAAAAATCAGCTTCCATAAGTATTTTCTTTGTCCTGCTTCTGTTAACGATCGGATCAGGGATCCATTTAACACAGATGTTAGTAATGCTAAGCAATTATCGACATTAGAGCAAGATATGCGCGTGGATATCTCTTGCGATACGTCTTTGAAACTAAAGTTCAATAAAATTGAGCTAACTAACTTTTGGTTACTCCTAAAATCCGATTACCCTGCAGTTGCAAATAAGGCCCTTCAAAACTTGTTTCCGTTTTGTACAACGTATTTGTGTGAAAAGGCTTTTTTGGTACTATTATACATAAACTCATAGTATAGAAACAAGTTTAATGCAGAAGCAAACCTGAGGATAAAACTTAAGAATATAGAGCCCGACATTGAGGATTTGGTTTCAAGAAAACAACATCATCCATCTGATTAAGTAAAAACTTCCACAGAAGAAAATAAAACAAATTTCGCTTATAAAATAACATAAAGTTACCAAAAAAATAATTTTTATTATAAGCTTTGTTATTATTATATTCTTTATTAGCTTTATTTTGACCAAGAAATATTTGTCTGAGTTTAATGTACATATTTTGACTTGGAACTTTTTTAATTCTGTTACATTGCCCCAATTTTTTTTCATTTTGTATTTTTATTATATGAAAATCATAATAAAAAATGTTTGCCTCTATAAATGCGCACGATTGGTTAAATATTTATTCTAAAGTAGTGTCTGCATGCTTTTGAACTTCTGGATCTTCAAAAACTGGACATACATAACATACATAGTGTTGAAAAGACCTTTAAAATAAGACCGGAAAAATTAAAGCAAAATAAAATTTCTTTGTTCCTTAACCTCGTCAGATAACCGGACATTTTATGTCTGGTTGAGTTTGACATCGGTTGGCAAGCCTGAGTGTCTTTGTCATTATTGAGTCAGAAATTAAGCTTAGAACGACTTCAAATTACTAGAGTTGGGATGGGGTCCGCACAAAGAAATTTAACTCGATAAGGGGTCCGCGGACTACATAAGTTTAAGAACCCCTGCTCTAGAGTCTAGACGACATACTGCATTACGTCATTCAAAAAAGTTAGAAAAAAAAATATATTTTTCTGAACAGATACTCAGTGCGATGTTTACTGAGGAGGAAAAAGTGTTAAAAGGTAAAGTTTGGCGCATCTGGTAACTCGTTGGCCAATTGTTCAAACTCTAATGAATTTACGACTCTGAAAATTGATGATCTTACACATAGGAAAAATGCTCACCTTTTTTTTTAATTATTTAAAAAAAAGTACATAACTTTGAACAAAACATTAAATTAATTTTTGATTTCCAAAATTATGATATTTAGTAAAAAATTCTATTGAAAACGTTTGAGGTGAAATTTTATTTTATGCACACGGAAAAAAGAACAAACGTTTGAAAATAAGGCTTTGCAAAAAAAGTGCAAAAATTGCACCCCCTCCACGTCAGTTCGTATTTGTCCAAATGAAATAATTTTTGGTGTGAGAATTACCATCCAAAGATCTAATTTCACTACAATCCCTGACCACTACCCGCTACTTCAGCATTGAACTCAAAAATAAAATTTATTTACGAATCACCAAAGCCGATGGCCAAGCCCGCGCACCGGGGCGTTTCGGGGGTTCAAACCTCCCTCCATTGGTGATTTTCACTTTTAAACAAACAAAATCCGATTCTAAATTTGAATTTTTTTTCTCGTAAACATTTCAAATCAGAATTTCAGCAATTTTGGAAAAAAATAATTTGTATACTTATAAAAAGAGACCTCACACATTTCACCTCAATTGTCTCAATTGACATTGTTCCTAGGTAGCATATTGTATAAAAGTATGCACCAAACACCGAGTATATAAAATTTACCTTATAAATGGGCTTGCAGCTGCTAAAACAAGTTTATGTCTCAATTGACATTGTTCCTAGGTAGCATATTGTATAAAAGTATGCACCAAACACCGAGTATATAAAATTTACCTTATAAATGGGCTTGCAGCTGCTAAAACAAGTTTATGGGCGTATAAGGTTACTTTATTTGCGCACACAATTGTCAAATCCGTTGGATATTCCCCACGAAAAGCTGCTCCAATTTCCTTGAGTATACACTCTCCATGTTTGCTATATTGCAACATTAGCATTCTTGTAACCTAAAAACAAATTATGTATATTTCATATTACACGTATGTATGTATATTTATTTATTTATATGTATGTATGTTACCGGCCAAACTAGTTTTTAGGATAAACCAGTTTAGCCTAGGAGCATTTTTATATGTTAGGGTAAGTGGGCTCAGTCGACTCAGGGTTTACATTCTCCAATATGTCCAACATCGACTTTGCGGTGTCCTTCGGCAGCGGTTCACTCTGATATATCCAATGCCGGTGTATTAGCAAAGATAGTGTTGGACATAGTATAGTGAACCGTAGCAGAAAGCCTCCGTGAAGCCGGCATTAGACACATTGGAGAATGTAAGCCCTGAACCGCGATCGAAGGTGGAATGAGGCCGTTAAAGTAAATGATATTTCATCCTAGGCTACTGGTTTATCCTAAAACGCTTCGGATGAACTAGTTTGGCCTAGGAAAAAATTATTTATCCTAAGAACTAGTTTGGTCGGTAACAGAATATAACATAATATCTTTAGACTAATATTTAAACTAAATCTTAATTATAAATTAAATTGGTGAGGTTATAACTGACTTAAATATACATTTTGGAAGACAAAAATCAATAGAACTATCTCTGTGTAATTTATTTAATGTTAAAATAGTTATGTTAATTGGCTCATTAATGGCATAGTTTGTTTTATGACATTTTATAGATAAATAGTCAAAAGAACGTAAATTTGTTGAAAAAATATTAAAAGAAATGTAGTTAAGGATAATCGGACAATCAGTATATTTAATAATATCACATATGATTTTTCGTATTTTGACCATTGAATAGATGGTATTAATCAATGTAATTAAAGTAAACCAAAATTACAACTCTTCAAATCTAATAATATAAGTTTGAAGTATTAGATTCGAGAAAATAACAAAATTCTATTTCAAACGAAAACGCCAAATATTAGCCGTGTTTTATTCGTTTCGGTTAAACCAAAATTCCATACAACTTCGTGAACCAGCTCAATTTCTAGTTCAATTGATTGAACTTTTTTTGTCTATGCTATGCTGAATTCGAAAAATAGATGTCCCACATAGCAAGTAGTTCTAGACACAAACCTAAAATAATAAAATGTTTTTGGCAGCATTGCTTGAATTTTGCAGTTACGGTTTTAGGTCACGCGGGGCCTTATGCATGCGGTAAGTGCTGGGCCCAAATATTAAAATAAAATCACATAATAAAAACAAAAACAAAGATGAATCAATAGTCATTAATCGCTGCTTTGATTCTGCTTTCATTTTTCTTTTTTAATATACATAACGTCAAATAGATTTGTTCTTCATCTTCTATCGTTGGTTTTTTTCTATTCTCGGAAAACGAAAGAAAAACATTGGTATAAGCGTCTGCGACGCTATAAATCAGTCCAAAAGCAATTGATACCAATTTCTTGAAAAAAAAAAATATGTAATGATGTGTGACGACCCTTACCGTGCTAGGCCCCGTTCAACCATACGAGTTTGCCGGCTATCAGAACGGCTCTGATTTTAAAACAGAACACTGTCATGCCACCTAGTGGTCAGTACCAGAATTAAAAAAGTTTAAAGTTTTGCGTTTTATTCACTTTTAGGTTTAACCAAAGCGAATAAAACACGGCTAATGAGTCGTTGGTCCAAATATGAGAAATGGATGTGCAAATAGTTTACATTTTAAAAGTTTACTCAAAAAGATTAAGTCTAACATTCTTGACAACTTATTCAGTACAAAGTTAATCTGCACAAGATCAATGCGTAGAAAGCTATCAACTATCGAAAAGAGATATTTTGAAAGTAAAATTTTAAAGGATATGAAGTTATAGAGGAAGAGTTTTGTTTGCTCACTGTGTTAAGTTGTATCAAAGAATCAGTAGTTGTTCTTCTAAATATTTATTGATAATTTTTTATTAAAGAATCTAAAAATGTTTTTTTGGTAAGACTTTTGCAAGGAAAATCTTTATATTTCTGCTCCATTGTGTGCATGATATATTGTTTCTGTTTTTCTTGGTGCGTTAAAACAGCATTATTTCTTGTTGTTAACGCGATAAAAGGAATTTTATTGTTATTAATTATAACGAATAGAAGTTAAATTTGTACTGAATAAAATTTAATTTGTGCTAAATAAAATCATATTTTAATGAAAAAAATGTGTAAACAAATAAAATATTTTGCAAACTTTTAAGGCGCCAGAGCCAAAAAACTATTTATACTAAACCTAAAACCATAGTTGGGCACCGTTAATCAAATAGTGCACCTCGTTAATCGCTAATCCGTTATTAACAAAGTGAACTTCATTAAACGTTATAGCGTTACATTTCGGAAGACTTAACGCAAGTTAACGTTAAAACGTAAATCCGTTAGCACTTGATACAAATTGAATTTTTTATGTCGTTGCGTTAGTGATCTTCTTTTAAAAACTGTTGGTTTGGTCTCTGGAAGCTAACAGGTTAGGAACAAAAAGAAAGACGTGTATAATTGGAGTCATCTGGCATAATGTGGATATTCCTCTTCATGAACGTCAATATGTTGAAGTTCTCGTCTGAAAGCGAGGCTCGTTTCGGCGTTAAAATATCTTTGCCCGTGGAAAAAAGACGTTAAACTGCAGCGCTTGAGGGTATAGCAGTATTATATGGTATTTAATAAATAGATTTATGAATATCTGTTCCCCGAGTAATGCCGCATCGTTGAGCAAGTCTTTTGATTTCATGTCTAGCCACATTTTGACGAGATTTTGAGATTTACTCTTTAAAGATTTGTGGCTTTTAGGTTTTTCTTAAGACTCAGTGACAGAATTCAGAAAGTCTTACTTATAATCATCGTTGTTACTCGCGTTTAGAAAGTCTTTCTCATTATCGTCGTTGTTACTCGCGTTGCTGCCTCCGCCACTTAAACTATCTTTGTCTTTCCAATTTTCGGCACCTTCTTGTCGTAACGCCTCTTCTACCTTTTTTTCCATGCATTTTTTACTGCATCCACTCAGCTACTGTCATACGTTTCCAGCCATATCAACCAGAACTTTGGATGAAAAGCCACGACAAGTCAGCACTGTCCGTCGTTCAGAAGTGGTTCAAACCTTTTCTCCATGCCGTTTAATAAGTCATTGGCTAAAGCTTTGCGACTTACTATGCCTTTAGACTCTATATTTTTTTTGTTTAAAGACGGATTTTTATTTGAAATGCTATAAATGTAAGACAATTTGTCTTAGATCAACCTAAACATAGATGAAAGACAAAGATATTCAGGAGCAAAAGAAGAAAAAAAGTGTTATAGTGAAAAATGAAGTAATTAAGCAAACTATGGGAGTCAAAAGAGCATGAGCAATATTTTATGTTTTTAGAGAAAGTTCACTTCTTCAACCACTTCTGTTAGTTCCATAGAAAAGTTTTGTTCTCTGCCTTTAATTACATCTCGTTTTTGTTTCATTCCGAATAGAGATGCCATCCAAATCAATTTCACAATCACCAATGCCATGGAAACATCTTCTATCAACTCCTTTGCAACTACTTAATTGAGAATCGTTTGTAAAAATACAACAAAAATGTTTAGTTTGTTTATCATTTTGCTTAATATTTTTATGAGAATGTTTCTACTTTCTTAATTGGATTAACCATTAACGGACTTGGGGAAATTTAACGGAAGTTAACGAATCCGTAAACATTTTTTAAAGTTAACTTAATAGTTAATCCGTTAGTCGAAATTTTAACTTCGTTATATAACGATTAACGGATTAATGAGTTAATGCCCAGCTATGCCTAATGCCTTATTTAACTATATGGGGTAGATAATTTCACGTTCAATGCAAGTGCAGCTAAAAATTTTGAATTTTTGTTTTGAATTTGAGCTTAATATCTTCTTATACCATGAACGGTTACATATAGCTGAACAATTGACATGAGGTTATGTTACACCTCGAATTGATTTTTCATAACAAAACTTTTAACAGCATCTGATGGTCTCAATCTTTCCCTTCAAAAGTCGTCTTTGATTGTTCCGTTACACATCAGTTAGATGGATGTTGGAGATGCTGAAATGGCTTAATATTAGACAAAGGTTACAACTCAACACATTAATTGCTGTTTTCAAAGTCAAATAAGGTATTGCGCCAAGGTATTTAACTCAACATGCCACGACTGTTGCTGAGGCGCAACCATATAGGCTAAGCAACGCCAGCAATTTTCGTGTAAAATTCCAGAATACAAAAAAAGCTCAAAACACGCTGCTTTATAAAGTTTTCCAGTTATTTAATACATTACCGGAAGATACAAAAAATGAACATAATTTTATTTATTACAAAAGAAAATGTATAGAATTTATAAAAACAAAATAATCAAATTAAAACTAAAATTATATTGTAATAGCGCAAGAAAATATGTGATATTTTTGAATATAAAACTAAATTAAGCATAATTTTAATAGAAAAGTTCCTACTGTTTATTATTATTGTTCTCTAAAAATTTCCTTTTTTTGTATATAAAAAAACCCATATGTTATAATGAATTGTTAAAAAAAAGTATATTAATCTAATAAATCAAATCAAAACAAAAAATAAATCGGCATGTTAGTTACTGAGCTCAAGGTAATATGCAAAAGTTCTTGTTATAACCCCAATTTTTGAAACTTAACTCAATTAACTAAATTTTTATATAACCTAATAAAAACACTTCTCCAAAATAGTAAACAGACTAATAGGTCTAATATTTACAAATTTGTAGTTTTTTTTATAACAAATATTAAAAAAAAAGATTGGAGTTAAGTTGGTCAATTTGCTTCCTCGATATTGGCTGAAAAAAATGTATCGAAATTTGGGTTTAACTCCCTTGACAAATTAATCACTATTTTCGGTTTATATATTATTTTTATAGAAATCAGGTCACTTTGCTTTATTTTACTTGTAGTAGTTACATTCGAATTATGAATATCAAGACACTAAATATACATTATTCTCGAAGATTTTTAGTTAACAGCAGATTATTATGATGTCCTGACAAATGACGAATAAGTTCTTGCACAGATTCAAAATACATGGAGCAGAAACAGCAGCTATATTTAAATGAAGAATTTTGTCCTGTCTTACTTGTTATAACATTACGATGTACTGAACACAGATGTTTAAGAAGATGAGCTTTTTGCTTAAACATTGCAACGCACAAACGGCAAGCAAATGGTTTTTCGCCAGTGTGAACACGAAGATGAGTTTTTAAATTCCACGACATTCCGAAATGTTTTCCACAGTATTCGCATCGATACTCGCGAATTGAATTGGTGCTTATAATTTTGCTCACATTATTCAAAGATTCTCGGTCGCTGCCAGAAGTATTCGCTTTATTGGAGCCCGAGTTAAGAGATAAAAGAGGCAATCCGTCATGTGCAGTCTTTAATTTTAAAGATGTTGAACTGTGATTTGAGGATTGCCATTGATATATCAATTGTGGGGTTATTTGCAGATCGGTTTCAGAACCATGTGATTGATTTTTTATTTTTTGGACGTGATCTCCTAGAGTAGGTGTTAAGTTTGTTCTTGATGTAAATCCTGATATTGCTGTAGTAGGTGATTTTAAAGCCTGAATTTCTTCAAAAACGTTTTGATGACATGTAACGAATGGTTGGTTTGGAATCGACAAATTGAGAAAACCTGGTCTACGCTTTCTATGTGGGGTAACAACATAATTTTCGGGAGAGTTACTTAAAATTTCTTGATCTTTAAGTGGAGAAAGGCTTACTTCTTCAGATTCAAATCCCATACACTTTCTTTTTATATTTTTTTCAGTGTTTTGGGACAGTTTTGCGTAAGTACTTTCTTCGTTGTAGGTCAAAAGTAATTTTTCATCTTTTTCCTTTCTTTTTCCGAGCGAAAGATTTACAGGGTTCGAAGAAAGTCTTCTGACAGATTCTTCATTGTTTTCGTTAACATCTTTATCCTCTAAGTGTTCATGTTGTTCTTTTTGTTTTCCAATGCATTCATCTTCATTTTGGCTGTGAGATTCTGAAAAATGTTCTTTTTCAATGTTTGTATAATTTTCCCTTGCTGTAGTCTCTTTCTTAACTGTGTTACTTAATTTATTATGAGAAGAGTTTGACTCTTCAGATATTTGTCTTCTTGTTCTGGATTCATTGCGTAAAAGTTCATTAAGACTTTTCAAATTTGTATCGCATGACAATATTACATCGCAAGCATTTTTGTTAATTTTAAAGTCCGAGGTTTTCCAACTATCAGATTTTATTTGAAGGAGTAGTAGTAAGTCATGTAAGTAGTTCACGTCTTTTGAAGTTATGCATGTTTGGCCAGAGTATAAGAAATCAAGGAGGGAGCTGAAGTACGTCGCGTTTATATCTGGAAAGTATACTGTAGTTGAACAATCATATAGATGTGTATCTTCCAATAACATCCTGTAAAGAAAGTAATACAATTTGCAGTTTTAATAATATAAGTTACACACTTGGTTTTGATACACATACATACGTATCGCTCATTTATTTCAAGACTGGCATAGCTCAAAAAACTTGATTTTTGAGTTAATGATGCCCTATTTCATGTTTTAATTTACGTGAAAAAATCAGAAAAGAATCTCATAAACTTGCCTTGTGAGAAGATTTTATGTAGACATAGTTTTCATAATTTTCTTGTAAAAAGTAACTTATTGAAAACTTTAAATTCGTTTTTCTCCCACTGTATGATTTTTGAGTTATGCCAGTCTTGAAGTACATTAGCTCATTTGCTTAGCATTTAGAAATGTCTAAAAATTGATTAAACTAGACAGATTTCCGAAAAAAGGCCTAAATATCATATATCATATATTATTTCAAAAAATATTTTTTTTGCGTTTTAGAACCAAATTATGATTTTTTTTATAATTAAAAAAAAATTTCAATGATATAAAAAAAATATTTTTTGTGTTTTTTGACTAGTTATAAGAACTTTTTACTCAGCAATTTTTTATGGAAATTACTCTAGAGCAGAGATTCTTAAACTGTGGTCCGCGGACACCTGGAGGTCCGCGAAGCCATTCCAGGGGTCCGCGACACAATTTTGACATCAAATAATTTTACATCATCGAACTTTTCGCTTTATTCAAATAACTCATTTATTAAAAATTATTTTTAAAAAAACAAAGTGTGCATTTACTTTTGTACAAACCCGGAATGCCCAGCACCTAACTCTTGCAACTCTTTCCACTCTTTTACAACATCATCAATTTTTGTAAATTTCAGTTTGAATCTACAAGGTGCAGCTTCATATAAATTTAAAGTTTTTATCTTCAACTTTAAATTTATGTGAAGCTGAAGCGACTACAAAAAAAAATGGAATTATGGTCAAAACACATTCAAAAGTGTGTGTATGAGTCTTTTCCAACACTCAGCGATTTTATAGAATTTCCTTATAGAGAACTCAATAATGAAACTCGGCTGCTTTTTGATGGCTCTAAAAATCAGCTTCCATAAGTATTTTCTTTGTCCTGCTTCTGTTAACGATCGGATCAGGGATCCATTTAACACAGATGTTAGTAATGCTAAGCAATTATCGACATTAGAGCAAGATATGCGCGTGGATATCTCTTGCGATACGTCTTTGAAACTAAAGTTCAATAAAATTGAGCTAACTAACTTTTGGTTACTCCTAAAATCCGATTACCCTGCAGTTGCAAATAAGGCCCTTCAAAACTTGTTTCCGTTTTGTACAACGTATTTGTGTGAAAAGGCTTTTTTGGTACTATTATACATAAACTCATAGTATAGAAACAAGTTTAATGCAGAAGCAAACCTGAGGATAAAACTTAAGAATATAGAGCCCGACATTGAGGATTTGGTTTCAAGAAAACAACATCATCCATCTGATTAAGTAAAAACTTCCACAGAAGAAAATAAAACAAATTTCGCTTATAAAATAACATAAAGTTACCAAAAAAATAATTTTTATTATAAGCTTTGTTATTATTATATTCTTTATTAGCTTTATTTTGACCAAGAAATATTTGTCTGAGTTTAATGTACATATTTTGACTTGGAACTTTTTTAATTCTGTTACATTGCCCCAATTTTTTTTCATTTTGTATTTTTATTATATGAAAATCATAATAAAAAATGTTTGCCTCTATAAATGCGCACGATTGGTTAAATATTTATTCTAAAGTAGTGTCTGCATGCTTTTGAACTTCTGGATCTTCAAAAACTGGACATACATAACATACATAGTGTTGAAAAGACCTTTAAAATAAGACCGGAAAAATTAAAGCAAAATAAAAATTCTTTGTTCCTTAACCTCGTCAGATAACCGGACATTTTATGTCTGGTTGAGTTTGACATCGGTTGGCAAGCCTGAGTGTCTTTGTCATTATTGAGTCAGAAATTAAGCTTAGAACGACTTCAAATTACTAGAGTTGGGATGGGGTCCGCACAAAGAAATTTAACTCGATAAGGGGTCCGCGGACTACATAAGTTTAAGAACCCCTGCTCTAGAGTCTAGACGACATACTGCATTACGTCATTCAAAAAAGTTAGAAAAAAAAATATATTTTTCTGAACAGATACTCAGTGCGATGTTTACTGAGGAGGAAAAAGTGTTAAAAGGTAAAGTTTGGCGCATCTGGTAACTCGTTGGCCAATTGTTCAAACTCTAATGAATTTACGACTCTGAAAATTGATGATCTTACACATAGGAAAAATGCTCACCTTTTTTTTTAATTATTTAAAAAAAAGTACATAACTTTGAACAAAACATTAAATTAATTTTTGATTTCCAAAATTATGATATTTAGTAAAAAATTCTATTGAAAACGTTTGAGGTGAAATTTTATTTTATGCACACGGAAAAAAGAACAAACGTTTGAAAATAAGGCTTTGCAAAAAAAGTGCAAAAATTGCACCCCCTCCACGTCAATTCGTATTTGTCCAAATGAAATAATTTTTGGTGTGAGAATTACCATCCAAAGATCTAATTTCACTACAATCCCTGACCACTACCCGCTACTTCAGCATTGAACTCAAAAATAAAATTTATTTACGAATCACCAAAGCCGATGGCCAAGCCCGCGCACCGGGGCGTTTCGGGGGTTCAAACCTCCCTCCATTGGTGATTTTCACTTTTAAACAAACAAAATCCGATTCTAAATTTGAATTTTTTTTCTCGTAAACATTTCAAATCAGAATTTCAGCAATTTTGGAAAAAAATAATTTGTATACTTATAAAAAGAGACCTCACACATTTCACCTCAATTGTCTCAATTGACATTGTTCCTAGGTAGCATATTGTATAAAAGTATGCACCAAACACCGAGTATATAAAATTTACCTTATAAATGGGCTTGCAGCTGCTAAAACAAGTTTATGGGCGTATAAGGTTACTTTATTTGCGCACACAATTGTCAAATCCGTTGGATATTCCCCACGAAAAGCTGCTCCAATTTCCTTGAGTATACACTCTCCATGTTTGCTATATTGCAACATTAGCATTCTTGTAACCTAAAAACAAATTATGTATATTTCATATTACACGTATGTATGTATATTTATTTATTTATATGTATGTATGTTACCGGCCAAACTAGTTTTTAGGATAAACCAGTTTAGCCTAGGAGCATTTTTGTATGTTAGGGTAAGTGGGCTCAGTCGACTCAGGGTTTACATTCTCCAATATGTCCAACATCGACTTTGCGGTGTCCTTCGGCAGCGGTTCACTCTGATATATCCAATGCCGGTGTATTAGCAAAGATAGTGTTGGACATAGTATAGTGAACCGTAGCTGAAAGCCTCCGTGAAGCCGGCATTAGACACATTGGAGAATGTAAGCCCTGAACCGCGATCGAAGGTGGAATGAGGCCGTTAAAGTAAATGATATTTCATCCTAGGCTACTGGTTTATCCTAAAACGCTTCGGATGAACTAGTTTGGCCTAGGAAAAAATTATTTATCCTAAGAACTAGTTTGGTCGGTAACAGAATATAACATAATATCTTTAGACTAATATTTAAACTAAATCTTAATTATAAATTAAATTGGTGAGGTTATAACTGACTTAAATATACATTTTGGAAGACAAAAATCAATAGAACTATCTCTGTGTAATTTATTTAATGTTAAAATAGTTATGTTAATTGGCTCATTAATGGCATAGTTTGTTTTATGACATTTTATAGATAAATAGTCAAAAGAACGTAAATTTGTTGAAAAAATATTAAAAGAAATGTAGTTAAGGATAATCGGACAATCAGTATATTTAATAATATCACATATGATTTTTCGTATTTTGACCATTGAATAGATGGTATTAATCAATGTAATTAAAGTAAACCAAAATTACAACTCTTCAAATCTAATAATATAAGTTTGAAGTATTAGATTCGAGAAAATAACAAAATTCTATTTCAAACGAAAACGCCAAATATTAGCCGTGTTTTATTCGTTTCGGTTAAACCAAAATTCCATACAACTTCGTGAACCAGCTCAATTTCTAGTTCAATTGATTGAACTTTTTTTGTCTATGCTATGCTGAATTCGAAAAATAGATGTCCCACATAGCAAGTAGTTCTAGACACAAACCTAAAATAATAAAATGTTTTTGGCAGCATTGCTTGAATTTTGCAGTTACGGTTTTAGGTCACGCGGGGCCTTATGCATGCGGTAAGTGCTGGGCCCAAATATTAAAATAAAATCACATAATAAAAACAAAAACAAAGATGAATCAATAGTCATTAATCGCTGCTTTGATTCTGCTTTCATTTTTCTTTTTTAATATACATAACGTCAAATAGATTTGTTCTTCATCTTCTATCGTTGGTTTTTTTCTATTCTCGGAAAACGAAAGAAAAACATTGGTATAAGCGTCTGCGACGCTATAAATCAGTCCAAAAGCAATTGATACCAATTTCTTGAAAAAAAAAAATATGTAATGATGTGTGACGACCCTTACCGTGCTAGGCCCCGTTCAACCATACGAGTTTGCCGGCTATCAGAACGGCTCTGATTTTAAAACAGAACACTGTCATGCCACCTAGTGGTCAGTACCAGAATTAAAAAAGTTTAAAGTTTTGCGTTTTATTCACTTTTAGGTTTAACCAAAGCGAATAAAACACGGCTAATGAGTCGTTGGTCCAAATATGAGAAATGGATGTGCAAATAGTTTACATTTTAAAAGTTTACTCAAAAAGATTAAGTCTAACATTCTTGACAACTTATTCAGTACAAAGTTAATCTGCACAAGATCAATGCGTAGAAAGCTATCAACTATCGAAAAGAGATATTTTGAAAGTAAAATTTTAAAGGATATGAAGTTATAGAGGAAGAGTTTTGTTTGCTCACTGTGTTAAGTTGTATCAAAGAATCAGTAGTTGTTCTTCTAAATATTTATTGATAATTTTTTATTAAAGAATCTAAAAATGTTTTTTTGGTAAGACTTTTGCAAGGAAAATCTTTATATTTCTGCTCCATTGTGTGCATGATATATTGTTTCTGTTTTTCTTGGTGCGTTAAAACAGCATTATTTCTTGTTGTTAACGCGATAAAAGGAATTTTATTGTTATTAATTATAACGAATAGAAGTTAAATTTGTACTGAATAAAATTTAATTTGTGCTAAATAAAATCATATTTTAATGAAAAAAATGTGTAAACAAATAAAATATTTTGCAAACTTTTAAGGCGCCAGAGCCAAAAAACTATTTATACTAAACCTAAAACCATAGTTGGGCACCGTTAATCAAATAGTGCACCTCGTTAATCGCTAATCCGTTATTAACAAAGTGAACTTCATTAAACGTTATAGCGTTACATTTCGGAAGACTTAACGCAAGTTAACGTTAAAACGTAAATCCGTTAGCACTTGATACAAATTGAATTTTTTATGTCGTTGCGTTAGTGATCTTCTTTTAAAAACTGTTGGTTTGGTCTCTGGAAGCTAACAGGTTAGGAACAAAAAGAAAGACGTGTATAATTGGAGTCATCTGGCATAATGTGGATATTCCTCTTCATGAACGTCAATATGTTGAAGTTCTCGTCTGAAAGCGAGGCTCGTTTCGGCGTTAAAATATCTTTGCCCGTGGAAAAAAGACGTTAAACTGCAGCGCTTGAGGGTATAGCAGTATTATATGGTATTTAATAAATAGATTTATGAATATCTGTTCCCCGAGTAATGCCGCATCGTTGAGCAAGTCTTTTGATTTCATGTCTAGCCACATTTTGACGAGATTTTGAGATTTACTCTTTAAAGATTTGTGGCTTTTAGGTTTTTCTTAAGACTCAGTGACAGAATTCAGAAAGTCTTACTTATAATCATCGTTGTTACTCGCGTTTAGAAAGTCTTTCTCATTATCGTCGTTGTTACTCGCGTTGCTGCCTCCGCCACTTAAACTATCTTTGTCTTTCCAATTTTCGGCACCTTCTTGTCGTAACGCCTCTTCTACCTTTTTTTCCATGCATTTTTTACTGCATCCACTCAGCTACTGTCATACGTTTCCAGCCATATCAACCAGAACTTTGGATGAAAAGCCACGACAAGTCAGCACTGTCCGTCGTTCAGAAGTGGTTCAAACCTTTTCTCCATGCCGTTTAATAAGTCATTGGCTAAAGCTTTGCGACTTACTATGCCTTTAGACTCTATATTTTTTTTGTTTAAAGACGGTTTTTTATTTGAAATGCTATAAATGTAAGACAATTTGTCTTAGATCAACCTAAACATAGATGAAAGACAAAGATATTCAGGAGCAAAAGAAGAAAAAAAGTGTTATAGTGAAAAATGAAGTAATTAAGCAAACTATGGGAGTCAAAAGAGCATGAGCAATATTTTATGTTTTTAGAGAAAGTTCACTTCTTCAACCACTTCTGTTAGTTCCATAGAAAAGTTTTGTTCTCTGCCTTTAATTACATCTCGTTTTTGTTTCATTCCGAATAGAGATGCCATCCAAATCAATTTCACAATCACGAATGCCATGGAAACATCTTCTATCAACTCCTTTGCAACTACTTAATTGAGAATCGTTTGTAAAAATACAACAAAAATGTTTAGTTTGTTTATCATTTTGCTTAATATTTTTATGAGAATGTTTCTACTTTCTTAATTGGATTAACCATTAACGGACTTGGGGAAATTTAACGGAAGTTAACGAATCCGTAAACATTTTTTAAAGTTAACTTAATAGTTAATCCGTTAGTCGAAATTTTAACTTCGTTATATAACGATTAACGGATTAATGAGTTAATGCCCAGCTATGCCTAATGCCTTATTTAACTATATGGGGTAGATAATTTCACGTTCAATGCAAGTGCAGCTAAAAATTTTGAATTTTTGTTTTGAATTTGAGCTTAATATCTTCTTATACCATGAACGGTTACATATAGCTGAACAATTGACATGAGGTTATGTTACACCTCGAATTGATTTTTCATAACAAAACTTTTAACAGCATCTGATGGTCTCAATCTTTCCCTTCAAAAGTCGTCTTTGATTGTTCCGTTACACATCAGTTAGATGGATGTTGGAGATGCTGAAATGGCTTAATATTAGACAAAGGTTACAACTCAACACATTAATTGCTGTTTTCAAAGTCAAATAAGGTATTGCGCCAAGGTATTTAACTCAACATGCCACGACTGTTGCTGAGGCGCAACCATATAGGCTAAGCAACGCCAGCAATTTTCGTGTAAAATTCCAGAATACAAAAAAAGCTCAAAACACGCTGCTTTATAAAGTTTTCCAGTTATTTAATACATTACCGGAAGATACAAAAAATGAACATAATTTTATTTATTACAAAAGAAAATGTATAGAATTTATAAAAACAAAATAATCAAATTAAAACTAAAATTATATTGTAATAGCGCAAGAAAATATGTGATATTTTTGAATATAAAACTAAATTAAGCATAATTTTAATAGAAAAGTTCCTACTGTTTATTATTATTGTTCTCTAAAAATTTCCTTTTTTTGTATATAAAAAAACCCATATGTTATAATGAATTGTTAAAAAAAAGTATATTAATCTAATAAATCAAATCAAAACAAAAAATAAATCGGCATGTTAGTTACTGAGCTCAAGGTAATATGCAAAAGTTCTTGTTATAACCCCAATTTTTGAAACTTAACTCAATTAACTAAATTTTTATATAACCTAATAAAAACACTTCTCCAAAATAGTAAACAGACTAATAGGTCTAATATTTACAAATTTGTAGTTTTTTTTATAACAAATATTAAAAAAAAAGATTGGAGTTAAGTTGGTCAATTTGCTTCCTCGATATTGGCTGAAAAAAATGTATCGAAATTTGGGTTTAACTCCCTTGACAAATTAATCACTATTTTCGGTTTATATATTATTTTTATAGAAATCAGGTCACTTTGCTTTATTTTACTTGTAGTAGTTACATTCGAATTATGAATATCAAGACACTAAATATACATTATTCTCGAAGATTTTTAGTTAACAGCAGATTATTATGATGTCCTGACAAATGACGAATAAGTTCTTGCACAGATTCAAAATACATGGAGCAGAAACAGCAGCTATATTTAAATGAAGAATTTTGTCCTGTCTTACTTGTTATAACATTACGATGTACTGAACACAGATGTTTAAGAAGATGAGCTTTTTGCTTAAACATTGCAACGCACAAACGGCAAGCAAATGGTTTTTCGCCAGTGTGAACACGAAGATGAGTTTTTAAATTCCACGACATTCCGAAATGTTTTCCACAGTATTCGCATCGATACTCGCGAATTGAATTGGTGCTTATAATTTTGCTCACATTATTCAAAGATTCTCGGTCGCTGCCAGAAGTATTCGCTTTATTGGAGCCCGAGTTAAGAGATAAAAGAGGCAATCCGTCATGTGCAGTCTTTAATTTTAAAGATGTTGAACTGTGATTTGAGGATTGCCATTGATATATCAATTGTGGGGTTATTTGCAGATCGGTTTCAGAACCATGTGATTGATTTTTTATTTTTTGGACGTGATCTCCTAGAGTAGGTGTTAAGTTTGTTCTTGATGTAAATCCTGATATTGCTGTAGTAGGTGATTTTAAAGCCTGAATTTCTTCAAAAACGTTTTGATGACATGTAACGAATGGTTGGTTTGGAATCGACAAATTGAGAAAACCTGGTCTACGCTTTCTATGTGGGGTAACAACATAATTTTCGGGAGAGTTACTTAAAATTTCTTGATCTTTAAGTGGAGAAAGGCTTACTTCTTCAGATTCAAATCCCATACACTTTCTTTTTATATTTTTTTCAGTGTTTTGGGACAGTTTTGCGTAAGTACTTTCTTCGTTGTAGGTCAAAAGTAATTTTTCATCTTTTTCCTTTCTTTTTCCGAGCGAAAGATTTACAGGGTTCGAAGAAAGTCTTCTGACAGATTCTTCATTGTTTTCGTTAACATCTTTATCCTCTAAGTGTTCATGTTGTTCTTTTTGTTTTCCAATGCATTCATCTTCATTTTGGCTGTGAGATTCTGAAAAATGTTCTTTTTCAATGTTTGTATAATTTTCCCTTGCTGTAGTCTCTTTCTTAACTGTGTTACTTAATTTATTATGAGAAGAGTTTGACTCTTCAGATATTTGTCTTCTTGTTCTGGACTCATTGCGTAAAAGTTCATTAAGACTTTTCAAATTTGTATCGCATGACAATATTACATCGCAAGCATTTTTGTTAATTTTAAAGTCCGAGGTTTTCCAACTATCAGATTTTATTTGAAGGAGTAGTAGTAAGTCATGTAAGTAGTTCACGTCTTTTGAAGTTATGCATGTTTGGCCAGAGTATAAGAAATCAAGGAGGGAGCTGAAGTACGTCGCGTTTATATCTGGAAAGTATACTGTAGTTGAACAATCATATAGATGTGTATCTTCCAATAACATCCTGTAAAGAAAGTAATACAATTTGCAGTTTTAATAATATAAGTTACACACTTGGTTTTGATACACATACATACGTATCGCTCATTTATTTCAAGACTGGCATAGCTCAAAAAACTTGATTTTTGAGTTAATGATGCCCTATTTCATGTTTTAATTTACGTGAAAAAATCAGAAAAGAATCTCATAAACTTGCCTTGTGAGAAGATTTTATGTAGACATAGTTTTCATAATTTTCTTGTAAAAAGTAACTTATTGAAAACTTTAAATTCGTTTTTCTCCCACTGTATGATTTTTGAGTTATGCCAGTCTTGAAGTACATTAGCTCATTTGCTTAGCATTTAGAAATGTCTAAAAATTGATTAAACTAGACAGATTTCCGAAAAAAGGCCTAAATATCATATATCATATATTATTTCAAAAAATATTTTTTTTGCGTTTTAGAACCAAATTATGATTTTTTTTATAATTAAAAAAAAATTTCAATGATATAAAAAAAATATTTTTTGTGTTTTTTGACTAGTTATAAGAACTTTTTACTCAGCAATTTTTTATGGAAATTACTCTAGAGCAGAGATTCTTAAACTGTGGTCCGCGGACACCTGGAGGTCCGCGAAGCCATTCCAGGGGTCCGCGACACAATTTTGACATCAAATAATTTTACATCATCGAACTTTTCGCTTTATTCAAATAACTCATTTATTAAAAATTATTTTTAAAAAAACAAAGTGTGCATTTACTTTTGTACAAACCCGGAATGCCCAGCACCTAACTCTTGCAACTCTTTCCACTCTTTTACAACATCATCAATTTTTGTAAATTTCAGTTTAAATCTACAAGGTGCAGCTTCATATAAATTTAAAGTTTTTATCTTCAACTTTAAATTTATGTGAAGCTGAAGCGACTACAAAAAAAAATGGAATTATGGTCAAAACACATTCAAAAGTGTGTGTATGAGTCTTTTCCAACACTCAGCGATTTTATAGAATTTCCTTATAGAGAACTCAATAATGAAACTCGGCTGCTTTTTGATGGCTCTAAAAATCAGCTTCCATAAGTATTTTCTTTGTCCTGCTTCTGTTAACGATCGGATCAGGGATCCATTTAACACAGATGTTAGTAATGCTAAGCAATTATCGACATTAGAGCAAGATATGCGCGTGGATATCTCTTGCGATACGTCTTTGAAACTAAAGTTCAATAAAATTGAGCTAACTAACTTTTGGTTACTCCTAAAATCCGATTACCCTGCAGTTGCAAATAAGGCCCTTCAAAACTTGTTTCCGTTTTGTACAACGTATTTGTGTGAAAAGGCTTTTTTGGTACTATTATACATAAACTCATAGTATAGAAACAAGTTTAATGCAGAAGCAAACCTGAGGATAAAACTTAAGAATATAGAGCCCGACATTGAGGATTTGGTTTCAAGAAAACAACATCATCCATCTGATTAAGTAAAAACTTCCACAGAAGAAAATAAAACAAATTTCGCTTATAAAATAACATAAAGTTACCAAAAAAATAATTTTTATTATAAGCTTTGTTATTATTATATTCTTTATTAGCTTTATTTTGACCAAGAAATATTTGTCTGAGTTTAATGTACATATTTTGACTTGGAACTTTTTTAATTCTGTTACATTGCCCCAATTTTTTTTCATTTTGTATTTTTATTATATGAAAATCATAATAAAAAATGTTTGCCTCTATAAATGCGCACGATTGGTTAAATATTTATTCTAAAGTAGTGTCTGCATGCTTTTGAACTTCTGGATCTTCAAAAACTGGACATACATAACATACATAGTGTTGAAAAGACCTTTAAAATAAGACCGGAAAAATTAAAGCAAAATAAAAATTCTTTGTTCCTTAACCTCGTCAGATAACCGGACATTTTATGTCTGGTTGAGTTTGACATCGGTTGGCAAGCCTGAGTGTCTTTGTCATTATTGAGTCAGAAATTAAGCTTAGAACGACTTCAAATTACTAGAGTTGGGATGGGGTCCGCACAAAGAAATTTAACTCGATAAGGGGTCCGCGGACTACATAAGTTTAAGAACCCCTGCTCTAGAGTCTAGACGACATACTGCATTACGTCATTCAAAAAAGTTAGAAAAAAAAATATATTTTTCTGAACAGATACTCAGTGCGATGTTTACTGAGGAGGAAAAAGTGTTAAAAGGTAAAGTTTGGCGCATCTGGTAACTCGTTGGCCAATTGTTCAAACTCTAATGAATTTACGACTCTGAAAATTGATGATCTTACACATAGGAAAAATGCTCACCTTTTTTTTTAATTATTTAAAAAAAAGTACATAACTTTGAACAAAACATTAAATTAATTTTTGATTTCCAAAATTATGATATTTAGTAAAAAATTCTATTGAAAACGTTTGAGGTGAAATTTTATTTTATGCACACGGAAAAAAGAACAAACGTTTGAAAATAAGGCTTTGCAAAAAAAGTGCAAAAATTGCACCCCCTCCACGTCAGTTCGTATTTGTCCAAATGAAATAATTTTTGGTGTGAGAATTACCATCCAAAGATCTAATTTCACTACAATCCCTGACCACTACCCGCTACTTCAGCATTGAACTCAAAAATAAAATTTATTTACGAATCACCAAAGCCGATGGCCAAGCCCGCGCACCGGGGCGTTTCGGGGGTTCAAACCTCCCTCCATTGGTGATTTTCACTTTTAAACAAACAAAATCCGATTCTAAATTTGAATTTTTTTTCTCGTAAACATTTCAAATCAGAATTTCAGCAATTTTGGAAAAAAATAATTTGTATACTTATAAAAAGAGACCTCACACATTTCACCTCAATTGTCTCAATTGACATTGTTCCTAGGTAGCATATTGTATAAAAGTATGCACCAAACACCGAGTATATAAAATTTACCTTATAAATGGGCTTGCAGCTGCTAAAACAAGTTTATGGGCGTATAAGGTTACTTTATTTGCGCACACAATTGTCAAATCCGTTGGATATTCCCCACGAAAAGCTGCTCCAATTTCCTTGAGTATACACTCTCCATGTTTGCTATATTGCAACATTAGCATTCTTGTAACCTAAAAACAAATTATGTATATTTCATATTACACGTATGTATGTATATTTATTTATTTATATGTATGTATGTTACCGGCCAAACTAGTTTTTAGGATAAACCAGTTTAGCCTAGGAGCATTTTTGTATGTTAGGGTAAGTGGGCTCAGTCGACTCAGGGTTTACATTCTCCAATATGTCCAACATCGACTTTGCGGTGTCCTTCGGCAGCGGTTCACTCTGATATATCCAATGCCGGTGTATTAGCAAAGATAGTGTTGGACATAGTATAGTGAACCGTAGCTGAAAGCCTCCGTGAAGCCGGCATTAGACACATTGGAGAATGTAAGCCCTGAACCGCGATCGAAGGCGGAATGAGGCCGTTAAAGTAAATGATATTTCATCCTAGGCTACTGGTTTATCCTAAAACGCTTCGGATGAACTAGTTTGGCCTAGGAAAAAATTATTTATCCTAAGAACTAGTTTGGTCGGTAACAGAATATAACATAATATCTTTAGACTAATATTTAAACTAAATCTTAATTATAAATTAAATTGGTGAGGTTATAACTGACTTAAATATACATTTTGGAAGACAAAAATCAATAGAACTATCTCTGTGTAATTTATTTAATGTTAAAATAGTTATGTTAATTGGCTCATTAATGGCATAGTTTGTTTTATGACATTTTATAGATAAATAGTCAAAAGAACGTAAATTTGTTGAAAAAATATTAAAAGAAATGTAGTTAAGGATAATCGGACAATCAGTATATTTAATAATATCACATATGATTTTTCGTATTTTGACCATTGAATAGATGGTATTAATCAATGTAATTAAAGTAAACCAAAATTACAACTCTTCAAATCTAATAATATAAGTTTGAAGTATTAGATTCGAGAAAATAACAAAATTCTATTTCAAACGAAAACGCCAAATATTAGCCGTGTTTTATTCGTTTCGGTTAAACCAAAATTCCATACAACTTCGTGAACCAGCTCAATTTCTAGTTCAATTGATAGAACTTTTTTTGTCTATGCTATGCTGAATTCGAAAAATAGATGTCCCACATAGCAAGTAGTTCTAGACACAAACCTAAAATAATAAAATTTTTTTGGCAGCATTGCTTGAATTTTGCAGTTACGGTTTTAGGTCACGCGGGGCCTTATGCATGCGGTAAGTGCTGGGCCCAAATATTAAAATAAAATCACATAATAAAAACAAAAACAAAGATGAATCAATAGTCATTAATCGCTGCTTTGATTCTGCTTTCATTTTTCTTTTTTAATATACATAACGTCAAATAGATTTGTTCTTCATCTTCTATCGTTGGTTTTTTTCTATTCTCGGAAAACGAAAGAAAAACATTGGTATAAGCGTCTGCGACGCTATAAATCAGTCCAAAAGCAATTGATACCAATTTCTTGAAAAAAAAAAATATGTAATGATGTGTGACGACCCTTACCGTGCTAGGCCCCGTTCAACCATACGAGTTTGCCGGCTATCAGAACGGCTCTGATTTTAAAACAGAACACTGTCATGCCACCTAGTGGTCAGTACCAGAATTAAAAAAGTTTAAAGTTTTGCGTTTTATTCACTTTTAGGTTTAACCAAAGCGAATAAAACACGGCTAATGAGTCGTTGGTCCAAATATGAGAAATGGATGTGCAAATAGTTTACATTTTAAAAGTTTACTCAAAAAGATTAAGTCTAACATTCTTGACAACTTATTCAGTACAAAGTTAATCTGCACAAGATCAATGCGTAGAAAGCTATCAACTATCGAAAAGAGATATTTTGAAAGTAAAATTTTAAAGGATATGAAGTTATAGAGGAAGAGTTTTGTTTGCTCACTGTGTTAAGTTGTATCAAAGAATCAGTAGTTGTTCTTCTAAATATTTATTGATAATTTTTTATTAAAGAATCTAAAAATGTTTTTTTGGTAAGACTTTTGCAAGGAAAATCTTTATATTTCTGCTCCATTGTGTGCATGATATATTGTTTCTGTTTTTCTTGGTGCGTTAAAACAGCATTATTTCTTGTTGTTAACGCGATAAAAGGAATTTTATTGTTATTAATTATAACGAATAGAAGTTAAATTTGTACTGAATAAAATTTAATTTGTGCTAAATAAAATCATATTTTAATGAAAAAAATGTGTAAACAAATAAAATATTTTGCAAACTTTTAAGGCGCCAGAGCCAAAAAACTATTTATACTAAACCTAAAACCATAGTTGGGCACCGTTAATCAAATAGTGCACCTCGTTAATCGCTAATCCGTTATTAACAAAGTGAACTTCATTAAACGTTATAGCGTTACATTTCGGAAGACTTAACGCAAGTTAACGTTAAAACGTAAATCCGTTAGCACTTGATACAAATTGAATTTTTTATGTCGTTGCGTTAGTGATCTTCTTTTAAAAACTGTTGGTTTGGTCTCTGGAAGCTAACAGGTTAGGAACAAAAAGAAAGACGTGTATAATTGGAGTCATCTGGCATAATGTGGATATTCCTCTTCATGAACGTCAATATGTTGAAGTTCTCGTCTGAAAGCGAGGCTCGTTTCGGCGTTAAAATATCTTTGCCCGTGGAAAAAAGACGTTAAACTGCAGCGCTTGAGGGTATAGCAGTATTATATGGTATTTAATAAATAGATTTATGAATATCTGTTCCCCGAGTAATGCCGCATCGTTGAGCAAGTCTTTTGATTTCATGTCTAGCCACATTTTGCCGAGATTTTGAGATTTACTCTTTAAAGATTTGTGGCTTTTAGGTTTTTCTTAAGACTCAGTGACAGAGTTCAGAAAGTCTTACTTATAATCATCGTTGTTACTCGCGTTTAGAAAGTCTTTCTCATTATCGTCGTTGTTACTCGCGTTGCTGCCTCCGCCACTTAAACTATCTTTGTCTTTCCAATTTTCGGCACCTTCTTGTCGTAACGCCTCTTCTACCTTTTTTTCCATGCATTTTTTACTGCATCCACTCAGCTACTGTCATACGTTTCCAGCCATATCAACCAGAACTTTGGATGAAAAGCCACGACAAGTCAGCACTGTCCGTCGTTCAGAAGTGGTTCAAACCTTTTCTCCATGCCGTTTAATAAGTCATTGGCTAAAGCTTTGCGACTTACTATGCCTTTAGACTCTATATTTTTTTTGTTTAAAGACGGTTTTTTATTTGAAATGCTATAAATGTAAGACAATTTGTCTTAGATCAACCTAAACATAGATGAAAGACAAAGATATTCAGGAGCAAAAGAAGAAAAAAAGTGTTATAGTGAAAAATGAAGTAATTAAGCAAACTATGGGAGTCAAAAGAGCATGAGCAATATTTTATGTTTTTAGAGAAAGTTCACTTCTTCAACCACTTCTGTTAGTTCCATAGAAAAGTTTTGTTCTCTGCCTTTAATTACATCTCGTTTTTGTTTCATTCCGAATAGAGATGCCATCCAAATCAATTTCACAATCACGAATGCCATGGAAACATCTTCTATCAACTCCTTTGCAACTACTTAATTGAGAATCGTTTGTAAAAATACAACAAAAATGTTTAGTTTGTTTATCATTTTGCTTAATATTTTTATGAGAATGTTTCTACTTTCTTAATTGGATTAACCATTAACGGACTTGGGGAAATTTAACGGAAGTTAACGAATCCGTAAACATTTTTTAAAGTTAACTTAATAGTTAATCCGTTAGTCGAAATTTTAACTTCGTTATATAACGATTAACGGATTAATGAGTTAATGCCCAGCTATGCCTAATGCCTTATTTAACTATATGGGGTAGATAATTTCACGTTCAATGCAAGTGCAGCTAAAAATTTTGAATTTTTGTTTTGAATTTGAGCTTAATATCTTCTTATACCATGAACGGTTACATATAGCTGAACAATTGACATGAGGTTATGTTACACCTCGAATTGATTTTTCATAACAAACCTTTTAACAGCATCTGATGGTCTCAGTCTTTCCCTTCAAAAGTCATCTTTGATTGTTCCGATCCGACTTTTGGTTCTCGAGATACATTAATTTCAATTTGTAGTATTTCATAATTATTAGGCAACCTACGTGTTAAACTTTTTATGAAATTGATATATCTGGAGAACCAAAAATCGGATCGCAACAGTCAAAGATGAATTTTGAATGGAAAGACTGAGACTATCAGATGCTGCTAAAAGTTTTGCTATGAAAAATCAATTCGAAGTGTAACATAACCTCCAAAATAGCAAAAAAAAAAAACAGTGATTTTTGCAGTTTTAGGTTAGAATATCTCAAAAACCATAGATCATGTAGCAATTCTGAGCTTGGATTTGAACTAAGCGTGCCAAAAGCCTTCGGAAAAGTATGGTCTGGTGTCTGGGTTAGAAAGCTTGTTACAGATGGATTTTAATAGAAAATTTTCTGCTTTTTCTCTATTTTTTCTTGCGTTTTTCAAGCTAATATTCAATTCTTACACTAATGTATATAAACTAGAGGACTGAGAAACAGCGGAAAATAGAAATTTCTTCGATATATGAACGCCTGTACGTGAAATTGCGAGTTTTCTCCACATCAATTATTCGAATTTCTGCTTATCTTCCATGAAAATTCAGGTGAAAAAAATTCTGAAAGTATCATTTTTATAAATTTTTACATGCTTTACAAGGTTGCAAGCATGAAATCAAAAAAAAAGAAATGTTCATTCACATTTATCGGCCAATTTTTGACAAAATTATCCATTTTTTCTGCTATTTTGGCAAATACCGTATAAAAAAATGATTGCATCTTGTTCAGCAAGCCCAAAAGATTAAGAAACTGCTTCAGTGGAAAATTAAATTTTATATACACACCTGCTCAAAATAATACTTACACCCGAGAGTTCAAAATTCAACTCAACGGAAAAACTTTTTATTCAAAATATTTAAGAAAACAAAAATGCAAATATTTTCGTAGTCTTTATATATATAAAAAAAAGTATAAATTATTTAAGTATTACCATAAGGTACGAAAGTTGAGGTCAATGAATACTATTTGCTCAATATTTGCCTGCTCAAAATAATAGGTAGACCGGAAAGATATATAGTAAAACAAAAGAAAATGTTACAGATATGAACTTTTTTGTTTACAGTTTCATTATCTAGTGTATCCATCTTTATTTTGGATAGCTTTCACAACTCTTCTTGAGATAATTTTGATTAGAGCCTGGCAGGTTTCTTTGGGCATCTCATACCACCTTTTTTGGACACACTACCAAAATCGCTCAGTAGTCGTGAAAATTTTTTTTGCTTTTTTTCTGCTTTAAGCCCCCCCATAGGTTTTCTATCTGCTTTAAATCCTGTGACTGACTAAGCCAGCTAAACGCTTTGACTTTATTGTCCTCAAAACATTTTTTCCCAAATACAAGAGGTGTGTTTTGGGTTGTTATCTTGCTGATTGATCCAAAGAAAAGGCATGTTTTCCTCAGAATAGGGCAGCATTGCGGTTTCAAGTATACCTTTGTATTCGGTTGCTGTCATTTTACTCGTTGTCCGGAATATAGGACCTATCCCATATTAAGTAAAACACTACCACACTATAATATTTCCGCCTCCGTGTGTAAGTTTTTTTTTTTGTGAATCTGACGTGAAACTCTTTGCTTTTAGGCCGTCGCACATTCTTTTCTGAATCATTTCCAAATAAATGAATCTTAGCTCTCCTTAAGATATTACGCCACTTTTTCTGCCGTTCAGGTCATGACCAGTTTTCATGATCCCTTGCAAAACTTAGCCTCATGCTCAATTTTTCTTTCCGTAGCAAAGGAACTTTTTTAGCTATGCGCCCAGGTAGATTTACCTTTAGTAAACGTCGTCGAATTGTTTGAGCGATAGCCGCGTTCCCAATTTCTGCTAAAATTGTCTTTGAAGATTTAAATATGCCTTTTTTTTCGATATATTCAATATGAAAATCATCAGTTGGGGCGGTTTTTGATGGTCTACCACGAGTTTCTTTTTGCGGTTTATTTTTAAATACATTTCTCACAAAATTCTGAGATATATTCAGCAACCTGCAAGCTACATCGAAGAGATTTTCTTTCTTTTTTTAAGTTTAAAGCCAGCCTGTATTCCTCTGCAGATCAATTTGACTTACGACCCATCTCAACTAAAATTTTTTGCTGTCAATTCACTGCATTTCAAGATTTAATTAAAGAAAACTCTTCGTTCTTCTAAGGAAAGCTCAAAAAAATTTTAAAAAAAAGTTGTCAAACAAAAATTTTAACCAACTTGCAGGTGTACCTATTATTTTGAGCAGGCAAATTTTCAGACTATACACAATAAGTGGAAACGTTCAAAACTTAGGGGAATTACATGATTTGTTTTACTGAAGATCGTGCTACCAAATTGTGTTATTCACGTTACCACTACGATTTTTCCTCCTATTTCCAAAATATTTTTGTAATAGAGTTTAAACTAAAAACTGAGAAGTGTACCTATTACTTTGAGCAGGTGTGTATATACGGTCGGTTGCGCACTGCCTCAAAAAATTTCATTTTTTTAAACTTATTTTTTCTCAAAAATGCCCGACCTGGGAGTATTACGGGTTAATATTTTTGTTATCTAAATATGAGAAAATGATCACAAGACAAAATAAGGTAAAAAAATCGAGAGCACCGAAAATCCGAGCACTTTCGATTTTTTTGCGTCAGTCTAATGTACATATAATGAGAGCCGTCATTAAATTTTAGTTTAACATCATTTAAGACAAGAAAGCACACATATAAATTTAACGGAAGTTAACGAATATGCGGCGACTATGGGGGGCAAGGCACTCCAAAAAATATTTTGAGGGGCATTGCCCTCCAATATTTTAGAAAGCAAAGATCCACATTTGAAAACTGAATGTAAAAAACACTTGCCCTGGAGCTTTCAAAGATTGATTATTTGTATGTTATGATTAGTTTTGCATTCGTGTCTTAGCGGCACACATCGTTCAAATTATCGTAATCTTATTTTTCACACGGTAAAAAAGAGTTTCCGTAGGCATTGAACTACCACAAGAAAATCGCAAAAGTTTCAAAAAGTTGGATGATTCGAATAACAATGCTGAAGACTGCTTCCAAAACCACGAAGAAAACTGCAGAAGTTAATATGTACCATGAAATTATTGATAATATTATGAATTGTTTGAAAGTCAGGTTTGACACGAAAGTTTTCAAGCGGAAATTTTCTTTTTTGGAAATGACAAATTTCAATAAGAAGTAATCATGTTTTTAAGTTCAGATTTTGACAAGGATCGCCTAATTTTACATAGAAATACGTTCTTAGAAATTTGGCGAGCTAAAAAATTACTGCAACTAGCGAACTCCAATACCAAATCTTTGATACAAAATTTCGACGACTTTGTTTTTTGAAAAGCGATAAACCCGTTTTAGATTTGTTACCAGAATTAATGAAATTTGTTAAATTGATGCTAACGTTGCCTGTGCACCTGCACACTGTGCATTGCACAGCCAAAATATCGTTTTCGGCATTAAGAAAAAAATATCCAAGTTAACTTATTTAAAGAGTAATTTGACCCGAACTTGGCTTAACTTTTTAAGCATTTTGCATATACATTCCGACGATGCATTGAATGTAGATTTAAACGAGATCGCAAATAAATTCATAGAACGCACAGTGTTGCGACTAGAACACGCTAGCTGGACAAAATTTTTTTTTTTGCTTTTTTGTATTTGTTAGATCAAAACAAAAAAAAAAATTGTATGGGAGGCCTGGTCGCAAACGTTCCGCTGGGCCGGTACGGGTCAATTTATGGACGCGAAAGCTATCCGGCCAATTTTGATGAAATTTTTGCAGTATCGATCAAGCGGGTTTCATAGGTTATAAAACTTTTATTTATTCAAAAATGTATTTAAAATATAATTCATATGGAATTTACACCAAGTATCTTTTATATTAAAAGGCATAGCTAAGGCTATAAAACTTTTATTAAGGATGCATATTTAGGGTGGCCATCATATATTTTTAAAACATCAATTTCACGAAGACCGGTTAATCAATTCACACCGAATTTACACCACTTAGCTTTTATATTAAATGACATAGCTTAAATAGGTTTAAGTTTTTATCTATTCCTATCTTTTTCCTATTCCTGGTATAACTCACATTTTTTGATAGAAAATATGTATGTACTCTAAAAACAAACAAAAAAAATATATACAATATATGTGCAAAAAGATATTACTTTCAGAAGAAGCAGTGAAAGAATACCTTTCATTATAAAAAACAAAATCGCTGAATACACGTGAATACAAATATTTTCTACTCTCCCAAAGTTAGGAAACTAAATTTATTATTTAACTTTATTAAGACATTGTTATTAAGACGTTGTTGTTTTCAATAAAAAACTATAAAATTATTTTTCACTTTTTATAATAATTTCATTAGTGCTTACCTTCAGCTTTGAAATCCATTAAAAAAAACTTTTATTTGATATTGACAAAAAACAAAATTAATATTTTTCCATGACTACTCAATCTCAATTTTTTAGAACCCAGCGGCAAATCGATGAAGTACTCTAAATTTTCATGCATGAAAAGCTATATCCTTTGTGTTGTATGATACATACATGAAATTTTTACTGTGATATTTTGTTTTTAAGTCAAAAAAAAATAGTCACACGGGAATTTGAATGAAAAAAATCAAACATTCATTATTCTTTATTTTTGGGGAACACTTACATATATACATATATGTACAATATATGTTTATCGGAAGCTTGCATACTTTTTATGGAAATACAGTAAGCAATTTGCTGCATGCTTTCAAAATGTAGGCAGTCTGTTTTTTGGCTGCCTGATTTGTTTGTGGTGCTGAAGGCAGTCTGCATGCTGGCTGCCTGCTTTGTATGTGGAGCTGTAGGCAGTCTGTTTATTGTCTGCCTGCTTTGTATATGGAGGTAGAGGCAGCCTGTCTGTTTGCTGTCTGCTTTGTATATGGAGATGTAAGGGGTCTTGCCTATTGGCTGCATGCTTTGTACAGGCAAAGTGTAAGCGATGTTTTAAGGCAATCTGCCTCTAGTTTGTTACAAATTGTGTATAGAAATGTAGGCAAACTGCCTACAAAGCGGCCATCCCTTTGTAAAAAGCATTTACAGTTGTGGCTAGAGCTGTGAGCATTACTGCCTTCAACGACTATAACCATTCATCGATGTCGTGTATCACATATTTGCCGCTGGGAAATTAAAAGTAGAACAAAACAACTTCAACGGTCTAAAACTGTAAATTTACTTACTGAAAACAAAAATATTTATTGGTTTCCTAGCTTTGAGAGTATTTGTTGTAAAACCATACCGTTATTTTCTTTAAACGGGAGATTCACTTTTGTCTAGCTAGCATACACTAGACGCAACACTGTGGAACGGTGCGAAATTAGACGTAAAATATTTGCATTGTCATAACCAAAACTTCATAATGTCTTGAACAATAAATTATGATTCCAATTCTAAATTGTATACTGTTTATGTGTTTTCATCATATACTAACTTTTACATTTAAATTTTTTTATGATTATGACTCTACATCCCCCTTCCCCACAAAATGTCACTAAGAAATTTTTAAGTCTCCGCCTCTGCACACTAGTGTATGAAAGATGTATCCATTTAATTTTACATTAAATTGTGCCAGGTTGTACAGTGGCGTCAATTCGGTAGGGCTGGGGAGGGCATTGCCCCCCCCCCCCCCCAAGGATCTGATAGTAGGCATTATTCAATACAACAATTAAATAAAACCATCTAATAGTGGTGGAATTATAATTCTCAATTCCCAAGGTTTTGGTGAAGGGACGCTCCTGAGGTTGTTATCACTAAAAATCGTTTATTTTACAGATGTTTTTCGATAAATAAAAAAATTCATTTAATTATTAATTTTTCAGGCTTTGGCTCAAATGCGACTAGCCAATTTTTAATAGAAACAAAAAATTTTTTTGTCGATCTTATTTTTTAACCTCATTCTTATAGAAAATGCTTGTGTAGCGAAACATATAACTCTTTTGCACATTTCATATATTTTGTGTATTTCTGTTTAAGCTATAAGTGTCTTTTATTTTATATGGTGATATTCAAGATTTTGCATTTGAATAATTTGCAAAATGTGGATATCGGTCATTCTTTTAATAACTGCACACTTTGTTTTTTTTTAAATTTTTTTAAACGAAATATCTCAAAAACTATAGGAGATAGGATAGAAAATCATTGAATCATTTTTGTTAATAAATAATATAACTTTATAAAAAAAATTAAAAAGATTGAAATAAATTTGTTGAAACACTAATTTTTTTAACTAAAAAATCCTACAAACAAACCAAAACTTTTTAAAAAATTTTTTCTCAATATATTTTCAATATAACATCTTCTGATTTTTTTAATTTTTTTATATGCTCTTCCTCAATCAATCCTAAAAATGCACGTGCTTTCATTTGAAATTCTCGCAATAACTTTGAAAATACGAATTTTTTACTAATAACGCGAAACATGTTTTTTCAACATAATTTTTTTTTGTAAATTCAATTGTAAATTCAATCAATCCTAAGAATGTATCAGCATTCAAATCGAAATTCCCGACACAACTTTGGAAAATATCATGCAATTAGACTGACGCGCCTTCATAAAAAACTCATATTTTCCAAAGTTATGGCAGGAATTTCGATTTGAATGCAGATGCATTCTAAGGATTAATTTAAAATAAAATTACAAAAAGAAAAAGCAAAGAAATTTTATGTCGAAAAAACATGGTGCGCATCAGTAAAAAATTCGTAGTTTCCAAAGTTATGGTGAATTTCGATATGAAAGAACATGCATTCTTAGGATTAATTGGAGAATAACATATAAAAAAATAAAAAAAACAAAAGGTGTTATATTGAAAATATTTTGAGAAAAATTTTGTTGATTAAAAAAGTTAGTTAACAAATATATTTAAATCTTTTTAATTATTTTTTATAAAGTTCGAGCATTTTTTAACAAAAATGATCAAATGATTTTTTATACTATCTCTTATAGTTTTTGAGATATTTCGTTTCAAAAAATGTTCAAAAACGTCAAAAAATAAACAAACTGTGCAGTTATTAAAATAATGCCCGATATACATACATGTTAGTTATTACACTAGTTTTGTATTTTTTAAATTTTAAATTGATTTAAATTTGTAATGTTATCGTTTTTTTAAATGTAATTAACAAAAATTTATACTTTTAATGATTTCAAAAGGACTTACGCCACTTTAAAAGTCAGCAAAATATTAATTACGGAATCTCAATTGGAACAAACCAATTTATTTTTAGAATTTGTTTTAAATACTTCAACAATTTTTTTTTTGCATTCTTTTATTTATTGGATCTCTTTACATTGTAAAGACTAACAATAAGTTGTAAGCTCTTAATTCTAATTAACGCTATTATAAATTATATATAAATAAAAACACAATAAAAAATAAACAAAATAAAAAGGCTTTATTTCAACATTTACCATTAAACCAAAATTATTTATACTCTTACTATTAATATATTTTATTATTTTTCATTTTGACCAAGTTTTTGAAAATAGTCATGAAGTATTGGGAGATATATGGTAATAAATCAATCTTATTTGTACATTTTTCGAATGTGATGGGTATGGAATGATGATATGAACGTGTTAGTGCCAGTGGCGTCACCTCACCAAAACCTTGGGGGGACGAGAATTATAATTTCACCACTATTAGATGGTTTTATTGAGTTGATATATTGAATAATAACTAGTATCATATCCTTGGGGGGGTAGGCAATGCCCTCCTCAGCCCTATCGAATTGACGCTACTGGTTACTATATGTAAAGTTTTGTGGTCTTCCACGTTAGGGCAATAAATTTATCCAACATATCTTCAACCAATTTACTTGCTCACCATTGATATTTTTTCGCCTTCTTGGAATCAAGATAAGTGAACAAATACGACACATTACTATATTTCATACAGTCACTTTATATTCTATAATAAACAGGGAAAACCCGAAATTCCGGGAAACTATAAAAATGTTTATGTCATTTATAATGTTGCCACACATATAAAAATGCACTAAAGAAATTAAGTAGTACAATTTTTAACTAAATAGTAGTATGTCTTTGAGGAAAGTGGACTTATACCATTTTTAAAGTAATTATAAATGTATGTAATTTCATTAACTACTAAAATTTGTAATGATAAAAGCAATGAAAATGTTAAGCTTTTTTTTGAAAAAGTTTATAAATAAAAAGTTCATAGAAAATTGTATTCATTTTTGTCAAAATGGAGTTACACCGCTTTCAAAGAAAACGGCTCATATAGTGCCCTAGTATAAAAGTTTTGAGATTTTGTGTAATTAATATTTAAGTATAATACTTTTGTTGTTATTTTGTAAAAAAAATATAGTAACCGTACTTACATATGTATATTTGGGTGTTTATTATGAAAGTTTTGTAGATTTTTTTGTTTAAGATTTAGCATAGATCTTAAAATTAATTGTTACAAAATTTGAGCGCTTAGCTCAAATCTGTAAGCGGTGCGGTCAGAGTTTATGTCCGGTGAAATTTTACGAAAGAACCGTCTTACTAAAACGTAGAAAAAATCTGCCTTAGGTGTCAAGATCTAGCATTTTTTGGATTTTGGTTGTAGGCGAGATGCCGCCCCATGTTGTCAAACCTCGCTCACAATTTTCGTGTGACTACTAAACTAAAATACCTAAGAAGCTATATGTTGACAGCTATTTGAACTACTTGAAAAAGTTCAGTCTTTTGCAGATATGTACGTAAAAGCTATTTGCTTCTGACAAAAATTTAAGATGTCATAAAATATATGTTTTGGTATTCAGTTTTACTTTTTTGCTTAAAATTGACTGAAATTGCATTAAAAATATTTAGGAAGACTGTAAAAAATTGATAAAATAGCAAAACACGAGATATTCTCATATTATTTTAAATATACATTTAGAATATGAGTAGACTTTTTAACGTCAAAGATTGGTCAAGTTGCAAAATTCTGAAGTTTGGGGGATAATTTTGAACACTAGGTCTGCAATCACTAATATATTTTTTTCGTCAAAATCTCCATTTGAAATCGGACTTACTAGTTTTCAAGTTTCAGCAAATTTTGTACATATCACCTCAAACTTCTTAACACCGTAACTCGGTCAATCCTTGAAGTCCTGAAGTCTGCTGATGCTCAAAATATATACTCTGTAACGTGCATATGAGGAATTCTTTAAATTTTCTGGTTTTAGATGTCCTCAGGTACCGAAAATTTTTAAAGTAATTATAAATGTATGTAATTTCATTAACTACTAAAATTTGTAATGATAAAAGCAATGAAAATTTTAAGTTTTTTTTTTTGAAAAAGTTTATAAATAAAAAGTTCATAGAAAATTGTATTCTTTTTGTCAAAATGGAGTTACACCGCTTTCAAAGAAAACGGCTCATATAGTGCCCTAGTATAAAAGTTTTGAGATTTTGTGTAATTAATATTTAAGTATAATACTTTTGTTGTTATTTTGTAAAAAAAATATAGTAACCGTACTTACATATGTATATTTGGGTTTTATTATGAAAGTTTTGTAGATTTTTTTGTTTAAGATTTAGCATAGATCTTAAAATTAATTGTTACAAAATTTGAGCGCCTAGCTCAAATCTGTAAGCGGTGCGGTCAGAGTTTATGTCCGGTGAAATTTTACGAAAGAACCGTCTTACTAAAACGTAGAACAAATCTGCCTTAGGTGTCAAGATCTAGATGCCGCCCCATGTTGTCAAACCTCGCTCACAATTTTCGTGTGACTACTAAACTAAAATACCTAAGAAGCTATATGTTGACAGCTATTTGAACTACTTGATAAAGTTCAGTCTTTTGCAGATATGTACGTAAAAGCTATTTGCTTCTGACAAAAATTTAAGATGTCATAAAATATATGTTTAGGTATTCAGTTTTACTTTTTTGCTTAAAATTGACTGAAATTGCATTAAAAATATTTAGGAAGACTGTAAAAAATTGATAAAATAGCAAAACACGAGATATTCTCATTTTATTTTAAATATACATTTAGAATATGAGTAGACTTTTTAACGTCAAAGATTGGTCAAGTTGCGAAATTCTGAAGTTTGGGGGATAATTTTGAACACTAGGTCTGCAATCACTAATATATTTTTTTCGTCAAAATCACCATTTGAAATCGGACTTACTAGTTTTCAAGTTTCAGCAAATTTTGTACATATCACCTCAAACTTCTTAACACCGTAACTCGGTCAATCCTTGAAGTCCTGAAGTCTGCTGATGCTCAAAATATATATTCTGTAACGTGCATATGAGGAATTCTTTAAATTTTGTGGTTTTAGATGTCCTCAGGTACCGAAAATTTCAAACTAAGTGCACACATCTGAAACCATTTTTAATCTATAATTTGGACGTTTCGAAACAAAATGAGCCATTTGTCACCCCAAATTTTGGGTGGGAACACCCAGTTTAATTGAAAAATTAATTCCTCTTAAAGTTGTTAACATAAAATTATAAAATTTGGTACACATGTTAACAATTAATTGCACTTTCTATTCATGAAAAAAAAAATTAATAATTACCTTTATTTTCACATTTTTTTTATAACTTTTAAATAAACAATCAATGATAATTTTGCCTTCTCAATACGAAAAATTAAAATGTGTATTTTTGGTATGAGCCTTGAATATTGAAAATTGAATAGACCTCTCCCCCGTCTTACACGGGAGATAGGTTCCTGAGAAAACTGTGTAAATCGAAATTGAAAATATTTGTATGAAAAACCGTGTAAAACAAAAACAGCCTCAAATGTATTTATTCAGTCATTTATTCAGCATAAACTAAAAGCAACACACTTAGAAAAACACAAAATAACTAATTAACTAATAGAAAAACATACATTTATCCTCGAAAGTTATGTTCAAAATTATGTCTACTAACATTTTTTGCCGATTTAAAGATAATTGCTCCACTATTACAGATTTCAAAAATTTAGTTTATGTACCTGGAATTTTAAATCGGTGTTAAAATTATATATCTACCAATATTTTTACAGAAGTCTTAACAATGTTTTGAAGATAAACTTTAAGATTTTAGACAGTGAAACTAAATTTAAAATATGTTTTCTGTAGTTCAGAAATTTAACTAAAAATAAAAATCACAATCACAGTCTACCATTTTGATAGCATTTTTCTCAAGAGCGATTTGACCAAATAATTATTCGAAATGTCTTTTAATTTGCTATATCAAATACTATAAAAAATTTAAATCTGGTACAAGTGTTTTATTTTTAAACATAATTATTCACAATAGAATAGATTAAAATTGACTTCAAATAAGTGCGTGCGAAGCCAAAATGTTCATTTTGAGCAATATTATATTATATGTGAATATGAATTAATAAATAAAAGATAAAATACAATTTTATAGTCGAATTTTTGATTTTAAAATTCGTGTAAGATCGAAAACGTGTTAAACAAGTAGCGTGTAAAACGAGGGAGAGGTGTATATATAAAAAATTAAGGGTGTCGTCACTCATTTCATGACAAATAGCTTATTTTGCTAAGAAACGTCCATATTATAGATTAAAAATAGTTTCAGATGTGTGCACTTAGTTTGAAATCTCCGGTACCTGAGCACGTCTAAAACCAGATAATTTAAAGAATTCCTCATATGATACGTTCTTTTACATTCCGAACACTTTCTGACCGACACATCTTGGAATCGCTCCAAACTTTTCTTACATATTCTAGGCATTATATTAGTGGACACTAAAATCAGGAATAGATTTGTTATCGAATATATCGAAAGATATCGAGTTGCGAAGGTCAAAGGTTTTACGTTTTTTGGTGTTTTGCGCTCATATTCAAATAGTTATATCTCCGGTAAATTTTAACGGAAAAATAATTTTTTTATATCGTTTTAAAGCTAGATATCAGCTTTCTTGTAAAATTTTTTCCTTGGGCATTAAATGAGAAATTAATATTTTTTAAAACAAATCAATTATTTAAACTTATTTTTTAGAATGATTACCATTCTAAAAAAAACTAAAAAAAATACCACTGAATTCCTCGTCAAATTTCCTTTAAAAACTAATTTTTTCAGAGTGGTCCTCAAATACGCACTTTCCCAAATAAATTAATTCTTCCGCGCACCTCTGAAAATACTGCGCGCCCCGGCACTGTTGTCCCTTATCGAGTTTTGGTTCTTACAGGATTTGCGCTATCTAACCATTTTTGAACCAAAACATATTTAAAAAATAAAACAAATTTTTTTGGCATTTACCTTAAAATTATATAACACGAAAACTTTTTTTCAAAATTCAGGCTGCGGCGACTTATTGGCATTTTGTTTGGCTTTTATTTAAAAAGCTAATTGTTCATTTCCGATTAAATTTCCGGACACTACGAATTTTTGAACAAAAAAATATTAGAAAAAAATTTGTTTTTTCATTTAACTTAAAATTTCAAAAAACCAAACCTTTTTTTTTAAATTGGGGTCTGGCGATTTGTTGGCATTTAAATTAGCCTTCAGTTAAAAACAAAAATTGTTCGTTTCCGATAAAACTTCCGGTGACAAGCAATTTTTGAAACAAAAAATATTTAAAAATAATGTTTGTTTGGCTTTTTCCAAAAAGCCATATTTTTATTTCAAAATTTGGACTCTGGAAATTTGTTGGAATTTTGATAACCTTTAATTAAAAGAAAAAATTGTTAATTTGTGACAAGATTTGCACTGTCTAGCCAGTTTTGAACAAAAAAAAATAGGTTGAGAGTTTTAGCGACCTTTATTGTTCATAAGAGATGTTTGGCTGGCTCCAGGTCTTGACCTGACATCTCTTACAAAAAAAAAAATATTAAAAAAAAAACATTTTTTCGGTATTTAACTTAAAATAATAAAAAAATTTATTTTTTTCGAAATTCGGGCTCCTACGATGTATTGGCATTTTGGTTAGCTTTAATTTCAAAAATCAATTGTTCATTTCCGACAAGATTTGCAGTCTCCAGCAATATTTGAACCAAAACTCGATTCGGGACAACAGTGCCGCGGCGCGCAGTATTTTCAGAGGTGCGCGGAAGAATTAATTTATTTAGGAAAGTGCGTATTTGAGGACCACTCTGAAAAAATTAGTTTTTAAAGGAAATTTGACGAGGAATTCAGTGGTATTTTTTTTAATTTTTTTTAGAATGGTAATCATTCTAAAAAATAAGTTTAAGTAATTGATTTGTTATAAAAAATATTAATTTTTCATTTAATGCACAAGAAAATTTTACAAGAAAGCTGATCTCTTTAGCTTTAAAATGATATAAAAAAATTATTTTTCCGTTAAAATTTACCGGAGATATAACTATTTGAATATGAGCGTAAAACACCAAAAAACGTACAACCTTTGACCTTCGCAACTCGATATCTTTCGATATGTTCGACAACAAATCTATTCTTACTTTTCGTGTCCACTAATATAATGCCTAGAATATGTAAAAAAAGTTTGGAGCGATTCCAAGATGTGTCGGTCAGAAAGTGTTCGGAATGTAAGAGAACGTCTCATATATGCCTTGTCTTTCCTTCCTATATGTATGGCACCTAAGGCAATATCTTTTTTATGTTTTAGTAAGTCGTTTTATTCGTAAAATTTCAACGGAATCGGACACAAAATCCGACAGCGCCGTTTTTAAGTTTGAGCTATGAAGCTCAAATTTTGGACACTTATTTTTAAGCCCAATGCTAAAACATAGGCGAAAAATAGTAAAAAAAATATATACAAAATTTAATATTTAATTTAAAATTTAAATATGAAATATTTGTAAAAAATTTTCAATATAAATACCCTAATGTTCATACTGTTATTTTGTATACAAAAGTAATTATACCAATACTGATAGAATAATGTATTTTTAATACCTTATCGAAATTTCAGATGAATATCGTATTGTTTATTTCTTATTTTTATGGCCATAGTCCCATTGAACTAATCGACCTTTATTGCGAAATAATATGTTGAGCATTCACTATGATATAAGGTTTAAACCGAAGCACAAAAATTGTGAAAAACTTCTTATAAAATGCCATACACATAGCAGTCTAAACATTTTTCATTCAAATAATTATGATAGAAAATAACCGAATTTGGTTCGTCAGTATTTATGAAGTGTCAAAAAACTTTCGAAATAACAATAAAGCTCAGAAATCGAATTGCGCGATCTTTTAAGCCTCAACGTTTTCGCTACGCAAGTGCAAATTCCATTTTTTTGAATCACTCTAATACAAATGAATGTATATTTACATATGGATATATGTACATATGTATACATATTTACAAATATATTTATGTGTAATACATATACATACTTATGTATGCATATATGTATGTGTATTTACTTATTTGCACACATAAGAATATCTAGATATGCATACATACATATGTATATGAAAGTATATTTGTCTATTGTAAAATATGTTTTTTGCGTTCCAAAAAAAAAAAAAGAAACATATTTATATTACTAAGTTATTGGAATTACTATATTTTGCAAATGTACTTACTTTTGTCATCAAGCTGTGCTAATTTATCACTTCTTACATTCATATACTACTCGTGTTGTATGCGTCTTGCATTCCTATTTATAATGGCTGTCCACATTACCACTTGAAACGATCTTTTTAATAACTTTAACTTAAATGCTGAATATTCAGTCTATTGAAGAACATATGCTGAAAAGAATTTTATTTACTCAACATCAGTTATAAAATCAATGTAAATAAATAAAGTAAGCTCTTGAAAACGCTGACAAATGTAAAAATTCACGATATTTCTGTTTGCGTGGCTTTTCCAACATCTGCACTTTCAACTATTGCTAAACGAACTAATATTCATTTGTACAAACTTGCACTGGATGGTGTCGATCATTCCAGTTTGTCTATAGCTGTTTTAGTGACCTGAATTACCTTTCACTTCTTTAGTTTATATGTATTCGTAAACTTTAATCTTTTGTCATTAATTGTCTAAGAAATTGAACGAACATTTTTCATGTAAATTTGAAAAGTTCACAGAAACCTTTCAAGAGAAAGCTTTTCCGATAAACTTCATAAAATATGCAACTATATATTTTAGGGTGGATCGTTCGTGTATGAAAAAAAATTAAATTTTCCATCAACCTTGATAATACATACATACAATATACGTATATAAATATGTGAAAAGTTGTTTATGAATATGGAACCAGTTTAAGTTTGAGCATAAGTTTACTTAATCGATAATTCTTTTTTTAACAAACCATATTTTGCTTAGGTTTTCATACTAATTGTAAGAATGATAATAAATGTATCTCGAATCTAGTTTCAGAGATATAGCCATCTAAAAAGCCTTACATATCTTTTAAAAACAAAAATATTTAAAAAATATTATGTCGAAGTTACTGAAAATTTGATTTGAAATTTGACTTTCTGGTAAATTCGAATTTGACTAAAAAATTAAAAAGAACATCCTTTTTACTAGTTAAAGCAATATCGTTTATATTTTATTATAAAATCCTTGATAACAATAACAGCGTTCAAAAATGACGGCCCTTAAACTTCGCCTTTTCTTCAGAAGTCCATAACTTGGCAAGTAAGCCTCATACAAAAAAAAAGCCCCTCACTTTTATTTCATTGTCCGCTTCGCTTGAAATGCCCCACCTATATCTATCTATATAGTAAGTAAATAAAGCTCAATGTGTGTATGTATGTTGCTTACGGACTCCTAAACCGTTCAACCGATCGCCGAAAGATTTGGCAAATATGTTTCTTATGGTCTGGGGAAGGTTCGTAGCATAGTTTGGTTTGCATAAAATGGGCAATGCCACTCACTCCCATATAAAAAAAAAATTAAATTCATCATATCTCATAACTATGTGACGCAGATAAATCAAACTTGGAGTGTATACATAACAGAGAGGCAAAAGTAAGATTAAATGAAAAAAATGGGTAGTGCCAAGCCTCCAAATTGAGAAAACGCCAAAATTTTCTATATCTCTGCAACTATTTGACGCAGATGAATGAGACTCGGTACATATGTATATAGATGGCACGGACTTTAACCAAATTAAACTCATGCAAAGGTGCTGATTTCACGCATTCCAATGATTCGCACCAAATCTGTTGTTCATTTATGCACCAAATGGAAAAACCAAAAACATTTTTATCCACTCGCATTAAGATAAAATTTCATTAAAAATTATTTTTTCTTATTTACATTTTATTTTTTGAGGCGTAGCAACGCGCTCCGGGTCTTTCTAGTACACCAGGGCTCCGCTCTCTACTGGTGGAACCAGTTAGCGACGCAAACTGAATTTTGACGCAAAGCAAACTTATATTACACTGAAAATTCAAATTTTATATTCGTTTATACACAATATATTGTAATAGTATTCCCCGAATTTTGCGGGTCTTATATTTAATAAAAATTTGAAAAAAAAGAAACACAAAGCACAATCGCAGGTTAAGTTGTCATGTCAACGAGGAAAAAATTACAAAAAAACGAGGATTTGGTTTTGTTTTTCAACCGACGCAAAAGCGAATATACGCATAACCAGGCCCGGATTTAGAAATTTGCCTCCCTTAGGCCGTTCACAAATTGCCAAAAAAATATGTGTAACTCTCACCATCACCAATGCATTATAATGCATTACCACAGTTAGTTCTTGCCATCCTAGGCACTGGCCTAGTGTGTGAGACGCATAGCGGGGCCTTGGTGTATATGATAGTTATAACTTTGAGATCAATAGAGTTTGCTTGGCATTCAAAACTTAAGTTTTTGTATTTAAGATATCCGACCCAAGATGCAATATGTTCAATATGTCGATAATCCAGACATCAATTTAATTTATGTCGATAGTTTTTACGCATGAAAGGTAAAAAAGGTAAAGGAAACTTAATCCAAATACTAGACCTATGCATGAATGTGCTTGAAATACGTTTCAAAACGTTCTTTTGCAGATCCAGCTCTTACTTAGTTTTATGCACTGCTTAAAAAGCATAGCTGGGCATTAACTCGTTAATTAACGAAGTTAACATTTCGACTAACTGATTAACTTTTAAGTTAACTTTAAAAAACGTTAACGGACTCGTTAACTTCCGTTAAATTTATAATTAAATCGTTAACCCAGTTAAGAAAGTAGAAACATTCTCTTAATAATATTAAGCAAAATGATGAACAAACTAACCATTCCTATTGTATTTCTACCAATGATTCTCACTAAAGTAGTCGCAAAAGAGTTGATAGAAAGATTGGCATTGGCGATTGAGAAATTGATTTGGATAGCAGCTCTATATGTACTTATGAATCAAAAACATGAGATGTAATTAAAGGCAGAGCACAAGACTTTTGTATGGAATAAACTGAAGTGGTTGAAGACGTGAATGAATTTTCTTGTGAAAAGAAAGGGAGAGATGTTTCATGCAGGCATTGCCTCAGTACTTGTTTCTATTAAAATATTGTTCATGTTGTTTTGACTAGTTTGCTTAATTACTTCATGTTTCACTATAACACTTTTTTTCTTCTTTTGCTCCTGAATATCTTTGTTTAGGTTGATCTAAGACCAATTGTTTTACATTTAAAGCATTTAAAAAAAAGCTGTCTTTAAGTTAATAAATATAGAGTCTGAAGGCATAGTAAATTGCACAGCTTTATCCAATGCCTTATTAAACGGCATAGAGAAAAGGTTAGGACCACTTTTAGACGACGGACAGTGCCAACTTGTCGCGGCTTTTCACCCTAAGTTTCGGTCGATATGGCTGGATACGTATGACAGCAGTCTAGTGGATGTAGTAAAAAAATGCATGAAAAAAAATGTAGAAGAGGCGATACGACAAGAAGCTGCCAAAAGTTGGAGGACAGAGATAGTTTAATTGGCAGAGGCAGCAAGCGAGTAACAACGACGATGATCAGGAAGACTTTTTCAATTCTGTCACTGAGCCTTAAGATAAACCTAAGAGCCACAAATCTTTAAAGAGTAAAGCTTAAAATCTCGTCAAAATGTGGCAAAATGCGGTATCCTCGGCAAACAGATATTCATAAATCTATTTATTAAACATATTACCCTCACGCGCTGCAATTGAACGTCTATTTTCCACGGGCAAATATATTTCAACGCCGAAACGAGCCGCGCTTTCAGACGAGAACTTCAACATATCCACATTTTGCCAGATGACTAAATTACACACTCCATTTATACACGTCTTTTTTTGTTCCTAACCTGTTAACTTTCAGAGTCCAAACCAACAGTTTTTGTAAGAGGATCACTAACGCAACGATAAAAAAAAATCAATATTTATCCCATTTTAACGGATTAACGTTAACTTGCGTTAAACCTTCCGAAATGTAACGCTTTAATGTTTAATGAAGTTAACTTTGTTAGTAACGTATTAGCGATTAACGAAGTTAACTATTTGATTAACGGTGCCCAGCTATGTTAAAAAGCATCTGCATTAGCTCAGAAATTATTCATTGTTAGAACGAAAACCAAACAAAAGAGAGAGCAAAATATTCAAGCAGTTTACTCATGAGATCAGACTTAACTTGAACAAAAGTGCTTGAGTATACTGTTCACTGAAGCTGGTACACCGTGAAGATCAGTGTATAGCAAATGTTCTAGTGTATAACAAAAGTTCTAGTGTATAGCAAATATTCTATAGCATTTCAAGTATACTAGTGTGAGGATAGTCTACACAATTGGGGCTGCTCATCGTCGGTATTTTTTAGTGTAATTTTGCTTTACCATAATTTTGATACATGCATGTACATCAGAGATGAACGCGAATGCATTCTTACGCAGCTATGAAATATTCGCTAAAAAACGAACAGCGAATCTACACTTAACAGCAATCATACGAAGCGAATGTATATTCGACAGTTGGCAGCGAAATGTGAAGAGTTTCGCTGCTCTCGACTGCGAACGTCAAAAAGGCAATGAAAAAGCAGCGAATGGTTAGCAGCATTCATGAAACTTCATATTGTTGATGCGAAAGGTTGCCATGCATTATAAAGTGAAAAATTCGTAGTTTTCGTGCGGGCATTTTTATTTGTTCATTATAAATGAGTAAAAAACAAAAAGTAATTTATAAAAGTAGTTTATAAAATAGAACGAATAGTAAAATAAAAATAGTAGTTTTGAAAATTTAGATTTTTTAGTAAAATAAAACAAAATAATAGTGTTTCACTATTCGATATAGTCATACCGTTCCGTTACATACAGTTGTGTTCATGAAAATAGTAGTGCTGTAGGACATGACCTTTACATCTCTTTTCTAAAATATTTTGCTTTACAAATTGAACTCCTTAGTAATATTTTCGTAGGACTGAATAAAAAGAACAGAAAAGCAAAAAAATCCCGTTACTTTTGTTTCGTGTTGTCTTGTTTGTGATGCATTGACATGTTTGCACCAAAAAGCTGCTGTTCATTAAAATAGTAGTGCTTTACGTAATTAGTTGAAAAAAATTAAAACTTCTAGAAAACCGCCATAAGTAAGTGTAGTTAAGTAATTCAATAATGTGCTTATATGAATTTATTGCAATCGAAGTACTCTTCTTTTTTTTAGTGGGTAGAGGAAGGAATTGCATCGAAAAGATAGAATCAATAATTAGACTAAGGAATCAGGGTAAGACCTTCAAGGAAACTGAAAATATGGTTGGATGCACTGCACCTGATATTTAATGCTATTACCCATTCTAAGAAACCTGAAAATCGTGGTGGTAAGCGCCAGATTTCGTTATTAGACGACAGACGAAGTGCGCGATATTGCAAGACTAAGCCCTCAGCGTCCTCAAAAATGATTAAAAATCAGCCAAATCTGTCGATCAGTGCTGTGACAATTCGTCGTCGACTAATGGGAAATAATTTGAATACAAGAAGTTCCAGGAAGGTATTATACCTTTAGACGAAGAAGCACGTCGTTGCAAGAATAAAATTTGCAAAAGATTATATGAAATGAAATGCTGAAGAGTGGCGCAACGTATTATAGTCAGATGAGAGCATAGTATTTTTTTTTTTTTGGTGGAAGAGGCTCCAGACAGTATGTTCGTCGTCAACCAAATACAGAATACCACCCCAAATACACTACCAAGACAGTTAAACATGGTGGACTGGACATGGGCTTACTCTTGCTAGACTGGCATTGGCCCTATCTATTTGATCATAGCTATTATAGACAAAGCAGTGTACGTTAATTTATTGAAGGATGTAATGCTACCGTATGCCAGTCGGGAAATGCCTTTAAAATTGACGATTCAACAGGATAACGATCCTAAGCACACTAGTAAACTAGCTTATGAGTGTTTGTATCTTAAAAAATCGACGTGATGCCATGGCCAGCTCAGTCTCCGGACCTTAATCGGATAGAAAATTTGTGAGGAGATATCTAACGAATCGTAACAACAGCAAAGCCATCAAGTAGAACACAGTTTTGACAAATGTTTAAAGGGACTTGGGCTGAAATTCTTGTGAAGCGTTGTAAGGACCTTATTTACTCTATTCCACGTTGATGCAAAGTCGTAATAAACAATAAAGCATTTATCACAAAATATTAGACCCAAACAAACATGTATAACATGTAAAATGTTGTTTAAATTAAGTTGTGTCGCTTTTTTTTTAATTTTAGTAACCACTACTATTTTCGTGAACAGCATTATTTTTGAATTTTATTTTGATTAAGCCATTGCGTTAATATAAATAAAAGTTTATAATAAAAGAAACTGTAAATATTCTCGGAAATGAATATACATTACTATTTTTTCAAAACTTTAAATGAAAATTGTACTCATCATTTAATTTGATAGTAAAACACCCAGGACTCAACGGCACTACTATTTTCGTGAACACAGCTGTAAATACATATTCCGTTAATCCGTACACGAAAAAAATTATTCCTTTTTTATTTTATCCACACTTTTTATTTGATTGGCAATGCATGGCAACCTTTCACATTAATAGCATGAAGTTTCATGAATGCTGCTAACCATTCGCTGCTTAATCATTGCCTTCTTCACATTCGCAGTCGTGAGCAGCGAAACACACAACATTTCGTTTTGAGCAAGCGTCAGCGTTTGTTGGCAACGAATGAATACGAAGGGCAATGAATTACGAATAATAAATAAACACGAACTATTCATTGCGTATCTCTGATTTATATTAGGATGTTTTTTTCCAAAATTGTCTTTATAATTTTTTAGCATAAATATTAGGGTGCCTGTTAAACACATTTATTAGAAGAATGACCGATATATATATATATTTATATATGTGAAAAAATTTAATTTATTATCAAAATGACCAATGTTTCATTTGTAAAATAAATTTATTTCAATGAAACAATTTTACCGTTATTCGAAAATACTTTCGTTCAGTTGCACCTGCATATCCTAACTTGCAGAAGCTTTATGTACTCGTTAAGAGGAAGAGATAATCAGCTATTTTTGTGAAGTACTTGTAAATATGCTTCAACATTGTTGAACCCTCCGAAAGTTGTTGATCTGATTGTAAGTAAATCTTAGATTACTTAAAGAAAAAAAAAAAATCGAAAAATCCATTCTCGAAAACCTCCATTAAAAAAATTTTAAGGATATTTGAGTTCAGTGGTCCATTTTACATATCAAAATGAACAGGTTTACTTTAGTTACCATTACCCAATTTATTTTTTTTAAAGTAGTTTTTTTGTGTTCATAAGAATTTATTGAATTAACCTTTGTAGAACAAACAACGCATCATATTAAAGGGAAAAAATTAAGCGTTCTTAACATTCTAAATTTATAATGACATTTTTGGGAAAAAATAACTTTGAAAAAAAAAAAAACATGTTTGTAGGTCACACGCGGTAGAAGTGAAACCTTCAGAAAACTAAACTGCGAAAGAATGAGACGAAAATCTTTTATTAAAATGATAACAGTTGGCGGAAGGCCGCCACGAAGCCGGTGTTGGACATACTGGAGGATATAAATCCTGAGCCCACTTATCCTAAGTTTTATGTAGAATTCTTGTAGCTGGCGAATCTATAATATATAGTCAACAACGGTTCAGTCTGTAATAAACCCCACACTGACTTCGATAGCCATTGTAATTTCTCATAAAAGTTATTGAGTCGCTGACGTCATAACGTCCAAACTGGAAGCCCTAAGGCCCAAATTGAAAGTCGTAGTGCCCAAATTCGCCAACAACAAATTTCTTCACAAGAAATTTGGGCGTAATGTCATTTTTCGAATAATGTTTTTTTGTTTTCATTTAATCCTTGTGTCGTAAATTTCTTAAAATTTGGGCTTTGTGCCACATTTTGGGTGTTATGTCTTAACGGGATTTGGGCGTTATGGTTTTGGGCAGTATGATGCAACGCTGAAAGTTTCGATGGTTGCAAAAAGATTGTACACTTTTTCCATACCTTGACGCACCTTACACAGCTCTGTCAGCACCACCGCACAGTGGCGCCTTTTGCGATTTCGCGTTGCTAAAATCATAACTTTTGAACGGGTAAAGATATTTGAGTAAAGTTTTTTGATTTTGGTTGGTAATTTCTGTAGCTATGACATATATAAGATTCAGGTTTGAGGCTTAGCTATAAATAATTTTAAAAAGAGGTGAAAGTCCAAATTTCGAAATTTTTGGTTTTTAGTGGTATGAATTCATAAAAAAAAATTATTTAATTAATGAACTTTTAATAATTTAAAAATTTTTTAAATACTTTTTTAAAAAAAAAAAATTTTAATTTTTACTAATTCATTCATATGCTGTAACGAAGTTTTCCGGGGTAAGCGTCAGGCGGTTGTACAGGATTATTTTCCTATTGGGTTTCGTTACAAAACATTTATTTTCGTTGTATTATTATTTCTTATTTGTTATACTTATCGTATATTTAACGTGGAGTCACCTAGAATGTCTACCAAGTCGTAAATATCGACGAAGAACGATGTGCATGTATGAAGCACAAGTTGTAATCTCGATGGCGCGTTGTCGTATATTAACATGGAGTCACCTAGAATGTCTACCAAGTCGTTAATATCGACGAAGAACGATGTGCATGTATGAAGCACAAGTTGTAATCTCGATGGCGCGTTGTCGTATATTTAACGAGTCACCTAGAATGTCTACCAAGTCGTAAATATCGACGAAGAACGAAGTGCATGTATGAAGCACAAGTTGTAATCTCGATGGCGCGTTGTCGTATATTTAACGTGGAGTCACCTAGAATGTCTACCAAGTCGTTAATATGGACGAAGAATGAGGCGAAAGGTCTGAGCGCACGATGCAGACTAACTGCTGAGTGGCGTCGCGATGTCTATATTAACATGGAGTCACCTAGAATGTCTACCAAGTTGTTAATATGGACGGAGAACGATGCGCACAGCTGGAGCACAGACTGCCCAGTTGACTGTCTTGATCCTTTTGTTAGCTCGTCTTATTTGTTTGATGTTGTAGTTGCTCATGTTGTGGTTGTTTGCTGTTCTATGTATGATCAGACGGTTGCGTTGTTTGATGTCGCAGTTATTCATGTTGCCTTTTAGGTATGCCGTCGCAGTTTTTTTTTTTTTTGCCTTTTGATTTTACCTATCCTTCTTGTGTTAAATTAATTTCTAATATTATTTTTATGGTTTTATAGTTTTAAAAGTTAATTTCTTATTGGTTAAATTAATATATATAAAAAATAAAAATAAGCTTAAATTCATTTCCTTTTTTTTAAATTAAATTTAGGTAGTAACAAGAAGAAAAATAGTTTTGTTTTATTATATACGTTTATATGCTTATATTTATGTATGTACGTGATTTTTATTGCTTGCGTAAAAATCGTCGCTACAATGCATTTATTTTTTTATCTCTTAACATAATTTATAAACAGTCTTTGTCAAAGGCTAGAAAAGTTTTAAAAAAAGGGTTACAGTAGTAAATTAGGTAATTAGGTAACAATCTACAATTCTATAAAAATATCATCATTATTTTGGATATCTAAGAAACTTAAAACAGTACTACAGAATTTATCAGTCAGTTCTTTTCGTGACCTAACGTGTCTAAGTGATGAAATCAAAGGATCTGAAGATGCTGAAAGTATATTGAACAAGTCCTCATTCTGCCGAATACGTGAAATTTTACATGTATTGCTATATCTGTACTTCTTATAATCTTTGTTTTTAGACTTCTTCTCATAATTCTCCTATTGGTAAGTCTTCATAATTGATAATTTGTCCACTATGAGCTAAGATCTTATGGACAGAGGGTGTCAGTAATTTTTAGTTGTATTTATGTTCTATATGTCTGCAGTTTCCTTGGTATACTTTTCAAATCTTTCTACTTTAACGGGTTCTCTACAGGATAGTACGTTTAAAATAACTTGTAATCTTTTTATCACGTCCTCATCGACTCCCGTTATTTCTGGTTTCTCAAAAAATTGCCCTGCTGTGTTTCCGTCATTTGATTACCAAATCCTTGCTTAGGAGTATCTACTATAATACCCAGTTTTTCTCGAAATTGATCTTGTATTATTTTTTTTCTTAACTTTTGGTTGTTTGGATTATCATCATTTCCTATGCTGTAGGCTAGTTTCAGAATAAATACCATGGATCTTATCCTTGCATGTAATTGCGAAATGCCGTACTCATAATTGTGTTCATCGTTGGAGTCATCATTACTTCGGAAATCTTTTTGTGAACGCTTACATATAGCACAAGATCAAGTAGATTTGGTGCCAGTTATCTCATTAAGTACTTTGCCGTCAATCATTGTTAAAAATAATTCGTGTCTAATTATAATTTTTTTGTCATCATTTCCTTCAAATATGGTGGGCTGAAGTTCATTTATTTGTTGTTTTACATTGCTGATGGTGCTTCTTATTTGATCTGAAGATTCTTTTGCGTACTTAAACATTATAGGTCGACAATAAAGAACTGATGATGGTCGAGGGTTTTTCCAATGTTCAGCATTTTCACTCCTTATTCGAAGTGGGGCTATTGAAGCCATAAACATGTTGGCATCTGAAATATTTTGTCCATCTTCTGTAGAAATTTTTTGTTTATTTGCACTTTGTCCAGATGATCCATCACAGCCACACTTTGTTAACAAAGAAATATTATCTGGGAACGATTGTATTTCATGGTTGCTTTTACTGCTCAAAATTCGCTTAGCGGTATGATATAGTAAATCTGGGAGTCTAACTTCAGCTGATGTTTCTGTCACCGTACAGTTACCAGGAATCGCTTCCTTCCGTTGTGGCTTCTTAATGAACTTCTCAAGTTGTTATATTTTTCCTTTGAAAGCCCCAATCTAGGAAAAGCGCTAAAGCACTGGAACCGTCATATTTTATGGGATCACATTGTGGAGTAGGAATACTTTTTTTGATTCGATCGACTCTTGTTGGGCTCTTTTCGTTATTTCTGCCTTTTTCATTTCATGATCTTTGTTGTACTTCATACTGAACGCATCTACTAAGTTCTCTTTTGAAATGTTTCCAGTGGCGACTGCTATTTTTCTCTTTTTCGTAAATTCCCCACAGTTTTCAATTTGTTTTGCTGGTCTTCCTCTGGAGGCCTGTGATGTGCTAGGAATATCATCAAGCTCAAAGTCCTTTTTAAGAAAGTCTGCATACTTTATATAAAAATTCGCTTTGGTTCTATTACATGACACCCAATATCTCTTTGCAGTAACAGTTTTTTAATTTTTGTGTATGCTCATCCTTAATATGTTTCGGGTATTTGTTTTTTACCGCAACCACAAATGAATCTCCATTTTCACTGTTTACAAATATTTCAAACAAATTTTCATAAGATTTACTCATTTTACTTGGAAACTTGCGTAGATCACACTTTAAATAGTCAGAAAAGACTGAGTTATTGAGGCTTAAAATTTGACTTTGATACAAATACAGGTACAAATTATTGTGTTACAAACCTCAAACATAATACTTGTTCAGCGAAAAAATTCAACTACCTAATAAGCTAAATTCCTTGTATGATATCTACCATAATAAAACAGGTGTCTATAAAGTTGGCCTGCACTAGAGTTCACTGTTATCAGAAGTGCATCTACCTGTATTCTATACAAAAAATTAAATAATTAATTAAATTGCATTAAAAACTTAGATACAAATATTTGAGGCAAGTATTACTATTTCGCTATACAAAAGCGAATTTTCTTAAAAAGAGTGAAATGATTTGGAAAAAGTGACAAATCGAGCGTTTTGGAGGTGGGGCAAAGCCCATATTATATGGACAGAAGTTTTCTAGGTACTCTTTACATATGCATCTATTTGCGTCAAATAGTTTTGGAAATAGGAAGAATAAATTAGAAAGGGGCGTGGTAACGTCCATATTTACAATTTTTACTTTATTTTGAGTGATGTTTATATTCGCTGCAAACATTATATAAAATTCAGATTAACAATTTCCAAGTCAAAATATCATAGACATATATATCATGTCACATAAGTAGCTATAACTTCTAAATGGGCAAATATATGCAGGTAAGACCTATATGATTTTTGTTGGCAGATATGTCAACTATAATCTCCTATTCACCAATCCTTGATTGACATTGATTTGTGGATTATAGGCCAAGGTAAATTTGAAAAACTATGCTAAAAACGACCTTTTTTAAAAAATTCATGAAAATTACTAAATAAAATTTTTTTTCTACATCTTGTGGAAATTATTTATTTTAAAATACCATAAATTCAGAGAGCATACTTCAAATTCCCATGTTTTTTCAAACTTTTGAAATTTTCCATTTTTAATATTGCGAAAAATGTAAAAAATGCTATTTTAATGAACGATAAAAAGTTATCCAACTTTGAGCACCCATAAAAATCAAAATACTTGTCATGAATCAAAAAATTTTTCGGTTTGAGAACTTTTGGTCAATTATCTGTCAAATAAAAAAAAAAGTTTCGAAAATCAGAAATCGAAAATTTGGTATTAGCAATCACTTTTTGAAAAAGGAGCCACTGTGCACCGTCTTAATTTTTTTTTCTTCCAGCCTTTTCAATTTGTTTGATTGTTCATTCTCCAAACGAAATCCATCTACATATGTACTCTTTGGCAATTTTGAGCTCAATTTTACTTGGTAATTGGATGCCCAAATCGGCCAATGGGTGCAACTTTCCCAAATCCATTTCATCAGCTGTACGAAAGCTGTGAGAATGCCATTGTTTGTAAAAAAACGATTGATCATTTCAATTTGTATTTGTATTTGTATTTCAATTATTTTTAACAGAATGCTACAAGATCATATATCTTATAATAAGCATAAAAGCATTTAACAAATTAAAAGTACTTTACAATACTAATTGAGAAGAACTTAAACCTAATATAATTAATATATTAATAATAATTTTACTAATTTAAATTCAAATTTAAAAGGGTCAATTAAACTAAGTTACAAAAATGTTCAAAAAGTCTTTTCTGAAATTGTGTCGATGATCTTTTCAGCTGCAATTCGGGTGGAAGGTAATTTCATAACCGAATTGCAGAAACAAAAAAAGAGCGTTCAAAAACTAAACATCTGTATCGCGGAAGTATTAATTTCAGATCTCTTTGAGATTGCCCGAATCGCAACATCTCGAAAAGGTAATCGGAACACTTATTATAGATAATACTGTGTAATTTAATAATGTTCCTATAATTGTAATATTGCTCTAGATGCATCCCGAGCACAGATGATTTCAGATTACTCACGCTTCTAATCCGTGGTACGCTATAAATAAATCTAATGCAATCGTTAAAGGCTACATTAAGTCTACGTTTACATTCAAAATCTGGACTCGGGTAAACCGAACAATTAAAAGTGAAAAAAGGCAATAACAAACTTTTGACTAAACGCATTTTCAAAGCTATGGGCAAGGAGTAAGCAGACGAACTAAGACTTCTAAGTCCTGAATAAATCTGCCTGATCGTTGCAGTAGTAGCATCACAACAACTCAAAGTGCCATTTATTTTATATCCTAGGTATTTGATACTGTTAACAAACGGAATCGACATACCATTAAGAAACAGTTCTGGAAAATTAACAGAACTAACGTTGCTCTTAGAGCAAATTAGCCCTACACTTTTTAAAGGGTTGAGTTTAAGTTTGTTATTAGTCGCCCATCCATGTATATTGCTCAAATCCTCATTAATCCTAGCTACACAGTCCTCAATAAGTCCAATGGGACGGGAGAGATAGATCAGTACATCATCAGCATACAGATGGGTTTGGCAGTTAACAACAATATCTGGCAAATCATTAATAAAAATCGAAAAACAAATTTGGTCCCAAGATGGAACCCTGAACTACACCTCAGTTTGCTTTTAAAGGGGCTGAGGGCCCTTGATCTGTTACTATAGTCAGCGTTCTATCACGCAAGTAATTGTATAACAGTTTGTAGATGCGCCTGAAAAATTAAAAACGTGTTTCAGCTTCCTTAAGGATTGAATGATCGACACTATCAAAAGCTTTGGAAAAGTCCAACATGGCTAAAATACAGATATTATCACTGTCAACAGCAAAACGCAAATCCGATGTCACTTTAATTACCGCCGACTCACAACTATGCTTTTCCCGAAACCCAGATTGCAATTTACTCAATTTATTATGATGATTTAAATAGAGCTGAATTTGCTTAGCCAATATTTTTCGAGTAATTTTCAATTAATACCATATCGATTGTTTCGTAGTTGATTTCAGCATGATGGCCGATTCGCTTCGTTCACCCAGTGTTTCTTCAACAACAGACTCTTCCAGCATTTTTGACTGGTGCCTATTCCGAATTGGACGATTTGTGGCGAGAGCTGATTCTGTGGGATTTAATTTTTCCAACAGATCTGTCGTTTGAGAATAGTATTTATCGAAACTATTTTGTGAGCATCGTATAAACAGCTCTAATGAGTGGCATAGAATCCGTGGAGGTTCCAACACGACAACGATCCAAAATCACCTCTTAGGTTTTTAAGGCGTGGCTTCGGAGCAATAGAATTTAATTTCTTAGTTGGCCTGCCCCGATCTGAATCCTATTGAGAACTTGTGGGAGATTGTTAACATGAAAATCAAGATTGAATATTGCAAAACCACGGCAATTGCAACCATTCCTTGAAAATATCCTGGGAAGGGATATCGCAGGATATCATTCATAATTAATGCTGCCAACTGCACTTATTTTAGGCGTACAATACTCTATTGCAGCTGTCTGGACTTCTAGAGATATTGTACTTCCATTTGTACTCCTGTTTGCGTTCAAACAAATCTGAAAAAACGTAGATGTAATCGGACGAAATGCAAACCGCACTCAGTAAAACACTTGTGTCAGATGAAATGTTAGAAGCTTTGATGCAGCATTTTCTAAATGCTACCAATATCATTATTCTGTAGTCGTTCAGTGAAGCTCTTTTTGCCACTTATACTGTAGGTAAATTTCCAACTTTTGAAAAGACACACAAAAGCGCCGATACACGTCAACTTATTTTTCGGTCGTAGAATGTAGTGCACGGAAAAAACACCAACTCGAAATTATTGTAAATATTAATGAAAATTTAAGAAAAATTAGTAGGTAATTTAGTAATTTAGAAACGGTTCGAGTGTCTATTAAAAATTACTAAGCGTAATATAAAAATTGCATCAAGCAGGCATTAATTTTTCGAATGCAAGTTTTTAATTTTTACAAAGTAGATTTTAAAATTTCTGCAATAATTTATTATATTTTAAAAGGACTGTACTATTTTTTAAAAAGTACATTATAAAGTTTTTATGATGAAATAATAATAACTGAAATTTATTTTTAAATTTTTTAGTGTGTTGAACAAAATTAGGGCAGCCAGCGAGTTTCCGTTGCCGCTTTACCGACCCCGTCCCAATTCTGTTCAACACATTACTTCAAAGCCAATTAGTAAGAGTTTGGCAAGCCTTATATATTTATTTTTTTGCATGAACATGTTGAGAACTCAAACAGAGTACAAATTAAACACAAAAGAGAAATAAAATTCAATATAATAAAAATTAATAATCTTGAAATAATTTTTCTATAACTACTTTTTAAAAATTATAAAGCGGGAATCATATATTACAATATGAAATATATAAAAATTCTAATGTGGCAATTTATTAAAATTTAATAAATTCTTTGTAAAATTTCAAAGTTTTTAGGTGATAATTAAAATGAAGAAAATAATTTTTAATATGCACTTATTAAAAAATGTAAAATGAAAATATTTACAAACTAGAATAGAATTTTTAATAAGGATTTTCTATTTATTACTATAAAAAAGTAATATTTGTTTTCAGATTTTAGTTTTTATAATCTCCTATTAATTTTTAATAAAGTTTGAGTTGGTGTTTTTTCCGTGTGGCATACTCAGTTTTTCAAAATCAGATCAAAATCTCGAGATATTCGCGATTGAAATTTAGTCATTTTTTGAACCTTTTTTAATACATTTTTCTCGTTTTTGAAGAAAAAGGCATTGAAATATGTTTTGAAATTAAATTATTTATTCTTTGTTAACACTGTAGAGACCTGTAGAGACCACTCAAAGTCGCCGAGGCACTCCAACTGAATTTTTGACCGTAGAATACGGTGGCATAAGCAGTTTTTTCCAATTAGATCAAATTCTCAAGACATTCGCGATTGATATTTTGTCACTTTTATTCTTGTGTGGCGATTGACCAACAGAAATCAGCAAGCATCGAATCGAATCTTTTGCCAGAAAACCGGTCTTCAAAAGTCATTGGAATCGTTCGCCAGCTTCATCCGATTCTGTTGGTAACTGTTTCTCATAAAAATCGAAATGGGCATGCAAAATATGTATTTTCAACGACATATGTACGCCCAATACTTCAAATGCATGCGTCATATTGTCGATGAATACGCGATAATTTGGAGTCCGATTTTTACATAGCACATTTTCTTTTACAGCAGTTTGCGATTGTGCATCGTAGCTCGTATCGTCAAGTATTGATGGATGTATCGGAATAGGCAATGGATCACTGTGTGGAACAGGTACATGGGCACTAGGGTGGTTCAAAATATTAAAGTTGTTCCGATCTTCGCTCCCCGGGCACCAAAAGTTTTGTGTTGGTGCCAATAAGAGCCATGCAAAATTTGGTCCATTTCAGAAAACATTAGATGGGCGCGTGGCCGTTTTGAAAACTGGAAAATGGTCCTTAATCTGTCAAAAATTATTAGTATCTCCCCGAAGCTACTTCTTAGAGGCGTCAAATGTATGACAAGCTCCTATTATTTTTTCTCTTCCAACATTTTCCCCGAACATACTCACCCCCTATCACGTCTCCTTAGGGGGGCACCCCCGCAAAAATGACATTCTTGTGAAATTATGAAATTGACTCCCCCTCTTCTCTGACCCCTCTGGAGGGGTAAAATGTTAGTCCATTTTTATTATTTTTACTCTCTCAAACTTTCTTTTCGACACACCTACCCCCTATCTGCCACCCTTTTGGGGGTCCCCCTACAAAAACACAAAAAATTTCGAAAAATAGTTCATAGCTCCCCCGAAATGACCCGTCAAGGGTTCATATGTATCACCAGGTCCTATTATATTTTCTTTCCTAATATTTTTCCCGAAGATATCCACCCTCTATCTGCCACCCTTTTGGAGGTCCCCCTACAAAAAACACCAGAAATTAGGAAAATTTCGAAAAACAATTCATAGCTTTCCCGGAGTGATCCGTAGAGGCGTCAAATGTATTACCAGGTCCTCCCTACATTTTTTCCGAACATACTTACCCCCTATCTCAACCCCTTTGGGGAGATCCCTTTGAAAAAAATTAAGAAATTTTTGAAAATTAATTAATACCACTACTAGGTTGTATTATATTCATTTTTATTGTGTTCATTGCTTATATTAACTTGCTCTTTTCACAAAAAGGATACTTTTAACGATATGCTTCTACGAAAATCTGGTTGTATTCTTTCATAAACGCAACTCCTCTTTCAGCGGTGTCATTTACGACATCTAAGTCTTTGCAAAAAGAGAGAACATCTTTGAAATCATCATCAGATTCCCATGTGGATGGATGATTATTGAGAAATTCTGTATTCAATCCAAAGAAAACAAAAAAGTTTCTGGGCGCAGCCATATTAACAGCTCTAGTGTTACATGTGTCCTTAGTTAGCGAATCTAACGCGGCCCCGCCACGGCTAGCTTGCGGTTCTTTTAGGGCGGTTCTCAACACGCCGCGTTAGACCGAAGGATGAACAATAAACTTCACTCCCGAATTTCGACGGAAGTGAAATTTGAAGAATAATAAAAATCAAATCAACGTAATAACGGAATTCAATAATCCCAAAACAAAATACCGGAATGTTCAAAAATCTCAAAAAAAAAAACAACTCTAAACTCAAAAATTTTCAGAATCCAAAATACCAAAACCATTCCCCGAACCAAATCGCAATTAAAATAGTAGGATCGCCAGTACTAGGAAATAGATGTCGATTTCCTTCGCACCCGCCCAACCTGTGCCGCCTCCATGGCTTCTTTTGACGACACCCACTGCAAACACCGTCACCTCTTATCACCCTTGCCTACCTTCTACCATCGGTCATATTTTTCCGCCCCCTTTTTGACAAAAATTTAGCACATCATTTTTTTCTTTTCAACTTTCAAAACATAATTTTATTAATTATAAATTTTCAACCTAAAACTAATACAAATCTCTTCTTTTTTTTTTCTTTTCAGACCACCGTGTTTTAAAATCTAACGAAATCTACAGACGACGTATGGCAAGGAAAAATGCACAAACAAAAAAAAACATCCAGCAATGAAATTTAAAAGTATATATATAAGATTACCTATAGCTGTAACACAAAAAATACCTTGAAATTAAAAATGATTAATGTTATATAAATGAAATGTATATATGTTAATATAATTATATAAATATGATGTAAAAAAAAAGTAATTTGTAATGTAAAAAATAGTAGCATGTAATTAAAACCACATATGAAAATTAAAATCTCTTGTTTTCACTCGGAAATTCTTTTAACAGAAACTATGAGTAAGTATTCTGCAGAATCTATAAAAATTATTTTTAGAATGCAAATGAATCTCGAATTTTTAAGCCTGCATCAACAGCAGTAATAATTGCAACAAAAACCCACAGTGCTTTCTTAACCTTAAATGAGCTCAGTTAAGACTAGCAAAACAACAAAAAAAATTTTGCACGAACGCGATCAAAATTTCCGAATAACAAGAAAAAAATAATGCCCAGGATTTGCAAGGACTTTAACTTTACACAACGAACTGGACTATTACTTAGATAAATACAATCAAATAAACTTAAATAAAATTAATATATATGCACGGACATGCAAGTGCAATCAATTTTTAACCAAAAAAAAAATTCTATTTTTGCGACAATTCGGTCCTGCGTTGATTTCCGAGGATCCGCACAGGTTCCTATTTTCACTCCAATATTTCAAATTGCCCTTTATTCTAGCAAATTTCTTAAATAGGGACTTCGTCCACTTTTGGTTCCTTCAAATTTAGTAATTTTCTCGTTTGACTAAGGCGATAATTTACGTCGAAGCCGCAATCAAATTTTTAATTTCTGACACTCAGAATTTTCGGGCAATTCTCCACTTGCACCACATATATATCGTATGTAAAAAACCAAAAATCGCAAAAAAAAACCAAAACCAAAAATACATAGGAAAATTGTGACTGACTTATCTGGCAAATCCCTCTTGGTGGAAACAGGCAATTTCCAGTTTTCCTGCAGCCTCAGTTCAGGATCAGTCACACTATAAAAATAATTTTAACTCACGTTAAGCCCAGTCAAAATATACGAACTTTAAAAATGAACACTATCACTTGAAAAATTAGATCACTTACATTTTCCTGCTTTCTGTGAAAATCCAAATTTCGAAGCGATAATAGTCAGCCTTTTCCTTGCTTCCTATATGTCGACGGTTGCGTTTTTCTAATTAAAAGCGAAAAATTTTGTAACACAAGTTAAACTTTTAACATAAAATTGCTCACTTTAGTTTTAAAATTTAAACACCTTTACACTTTGTTACTACTATTAATTTCTTTGGAAAATTTTCACTTAGAGAGAACGATTTTAAGCACGACCGTACGCTTCGATGGATTTTTGGACTTTCACATGAAGAGTTCAGAAAATTTCAGTTGCCACCTAAATAATCCTACATACCTAATACGGATTACATATACTTAAGCCTAACAAAAACAAAACAGTCCAGAACATTCTTTAACATATATATGTTCCCTTATACAAAAATTGAATGTATTAAATTTAAGTAGGTGCTATATCTGTTCCCTTCTAAAATTTTAACATGCCAACATCTTCTCTGCAACTTTTCGGAGATCATAAAATTATCCAACAAAAATTGCACTTTTACTACTACACTCATATCCGCAAACCAGTATCCTACCTTTTTAAGTTTAGGTACGAACCTATGGACTGTGGCAAAGTGGAACCTACGAGAGCGAGAGAGTAATTTCGACAAGTCTCAGATCCACAATACACCTCATTTACATGTATGTGTCATGCTCATTCACACTGGTGGAGGTAATGTAACATGCTTCTTCTTCTTCCGTTTTACTTTTATTTAACCTGTATGGGAAGTCAGCACAAAGATACGCCTGCCACCCGCAACAAAACTCTACGTTGTCGTTGGAATCGCAGACGACGTAGTGTGCTGGGTGCTGCTGTAAACCACCACCCATGGTTTTTACACCCACCGATCTATCTTCACGGGTAAGCATAACTACTAAAACACTCGTAAAACCAATTGGCAATCGCGTAATTGTGTAGATCTTTCAATAATCTAAAATCGTAAGGTTATTTCTTTATTTCGACAATGACTGCAGTGATTTTGATGCGACTTGGTGACTAGGTTGCACACGTAAAAAATAAGATTGTGGTGATGGTGATTGTGATTGTGGTTTTTTTAACTCTTTTGTATGGCACATTTCCTCTTTTATTCTTCCTTCAAATCTTTGAATTGAAACTCTAAATTCTTGCAGACTGAAATTTTCAGAAACTCTAAACATATTTTGAACAAATTTCCCCTGTAAATTTAAATTCATAGATTTAGATTAAATTTTAAAAGAAACATACACTAAAAAAAAAATTGGACAAATTTTAAATATCAAATAAAAATTCACAATTTTCAAAATTTTGAATACAAAAGAAAAACTACCACAACTTGTATTTAACTATGACTGTTTTGACTTGACTTTGCAACCGCTTTGAACCATTGGCACAAGTTTCCAAATTTATTCGACGCTCTAGACTGTTTACGATTTTAGACTTGACTCATTCAATACCCTTTCAACTTCTTTTATCCATTCAAGATTTTTGACACTCTCATTTAAAACCCTTTTTTTTTTTTTTTTTTTCGGTATTTGTAAAAATTCTGAACTTTCCTTTTAAATATGTTATAACTATTTTTTTTCTTTTTTCTTCCTTAGGCATTACATATGAGAAATTGGATTCGACAGTGGTGTCCAACGTAGGCTTCCGCCCACACCCTGAGATCAGGAGACTCATGCTAGCAGATTGGGCTAGCCGGGCAATCCCTTTGCTACACTCTTTTTAAACAAAAAATATTTACTGATTTGTTTTTTTGTTTATTTATACAGGTCTGTTTCTGCTGACTGAATTTTACTGGATTTATTCCTGTGGAGATTCATTTTACGGGACGTATATTTTGTTAATTATTTATCCAAGCGAATTTTACTTTGTGACATTTTCCTTTTCTTTAGGTGTTTCACTGTTCACGCAGGCCTAGGCACTACTTGTTTTACGGAGGATTCAGACGAATTAATCGGGATTTCAACACGCCTCTCAAGGCTGAAGACCATTATTTCATTACCGGTAAATATTGAACAATTTATATTTTTTTGTAGTATGGTGATATTTACATGTACGTATATATAAAAGCATTGCACGTATGTGAATGTCTAATTATATTGGACCTTTTTGTTTCTGTTGGTAACTTGTCTTATCACTGCTTAAGGTCTTTCGCATGGAAGACGCCTATCGATTTGCCAGCCAGAGTTTCGAGCTCATACATATTGTTGCCTATGGGCTGTACGACTCGACACTTGGTGAATTTTTTGCAAAATTTCGCATTCGTGTTATTTTTAAAAACGCTTATGTTGAAATTACGTTTAAATATTTCCTGTCCAGGGAGGAATTGCACTTCACGACTGCGTTTATTGTATAGCTTTGCACTTCGTTCGTAAGCCTTATGCATATTTTGTTTTACCTTGTCTCGTATATAGGCCATTCTGTCTTCGTTGTTTGTGATGAACATTTCTGGTTCATTCAAGGAACAGAGTTTTCTCGCCAGTTGGTAATCTGAACCACTGGTAAACATGTTATGTCCAAATAACGCAAAGAAAGGAGTTACGCCAGTTGCCGAATGGACCGAGCTTCTGAGTGCACACTCAATCTCCGAGAGATACAGATCCCAATCTCGATGATCTTCTTGCATGTATGCGCGAATGGCAGCCAATATCGATTGGTTGACACGCTCTGCTGCATTAGATTGAGGTGCATAATAGGCAGTTTTCAGGTGCTTGATTTTGTACTGTTCCAACATTTTACAAAATTCTTTGGCTATAAATTGCTTGCCGTTGTCGGAGTGGATTATTTCCGGGACCCCAAATTTGTGATAAACTTCACGAGTTAAAAAATTTATAACGTTCGCTGTTGTTGCCTCACGCATTGCCTTCAGTAAGGTGAATTTGGTAAAGTGATCCACAACGATAAAAATGTAAGCGTTTCCACCTTTGGATCTCGGATATTTACCTAGAAAATCTATATAAATTTTTTGAAAGGGTCGCTCGGTGATTACCTCTTTACCAATTGTGGGCCTCATTTCTTGGTTCGAATGCTTAGATTCTTTGCAAGTTATGCAGTTTCGAACAAAGTTCCTCACTTGGACATTCATTCTTGGCCAGAAATACCATTGACGTAGTCTATGAAGGGTTTTAGCAACACCGCCATGAGCAATTATCTCAGGGCTGTGCGCTTTTTCAATTAAAGTTGTACTTAAAGATTCAGGAACCCAAAGTTTCCATTTTATATCGTCTTCATCAATTCTACCTCGTTTAAAAACGATACCATCTTCGACTCGAAGATCTGGCAGTTTTTCTGCGTTTTCAGACACGGTAGCTACCAACTGCAAATATTCCGGAGAATCAAATTCTGTTGTTTCTAAATCTAACCATGGAGTATTAGTAATGTCAATTTCCTCAACGAAACGGGATAGGGTGTCGGCGACAACGTTTTCTGAGCCTTTACGATGCTCGATTTCGAAATCGTATGATTGTAATTGTAAGGACCATCTAGCTAGTCGTCCAGAAAGGTCTTTTAATGACATCAACCACTTTAGACTAGCGTGGTCCGTTACCACGATGAATGGCATCATTTCGATGTAAGGTCGAAATCTCTTTACTGCTAAAACCGCTGCCAAGCACTCTTTTTCTGTAACGCTGTAGTTGCGTTGGCAGCTATTCAGTTTTTGCGAAAAATACGCTATTGGTTTCTCGTTGTCCTCGCGATCTTTCTGGTACAGTACCGCACCTACGCCCATTTCGGACGCATCGCACAGTACCCAGAACCGCGAAGAAAAATCGGGATGTGTTAGCACCGGAGCTGTTGTTAACGATCTTTTCAATCTATTGAACGCATCTATTGCTTCAGGCGTCATACTGAACTTAGGGCTCTTTTTCAAAGTGTCGCTCAATGGAGCCGATAATGTTGCGAAATTTTGGATAAACCGGCGATACCAGCCTGCAGTGCCTAAGAAACTTCTCACTTCCCTAGGTGACCTTGGAATTGATATCCTTTGTATTGCAGAAACCTTTTCGGGATCAGTTTTCAAACTGCCGCCGCCCACAAGGAATCCTAAATATTTCAGCTCTTTGAAGCAGAATTTCGATTTTTGCAATCCAATGGTTAAATTGGCTTTTTTAAGGCAGTCTGCAACCTCGCTCAAAACTTGCATGTGTGTGTCAAAGTCTGGCGCAATGATCAGAAGGTCGTCTAGATAGGTAAATACGTTGGATTTTAATTTCTGAGGGATCACCTTATCCATAAGTCGGCAGAGTCGCTGGGCGGCATTGCAAAGCCCAAATGGCGTAACCGCAAATTGATAAAGTGGTCGCCCAGGTACAGTGAAGGCCGTATACTGCTTACTTTTTTCCTCTAGGCTGATTTGCCAAAACGCAAACTTCAAATCTACACTACTGATGTAATGCGTATAATCAATACGGCTCAGTATGCCTTCTATGTTTTGCAGTGGATACGCGTCCTTGACCGTGCGGTCATTCAACTTTCGCGCGTCCAAGCAAAATCTGTTTTTTCTTGGCTTTCTGACTATCGTTACGCGATTGCTCCAGGGGCTTTCGCTTTCTTCTATCACCCCTAATGCTAACATCTTGTCAACCTCTGCATACACCAGATCTTGCACAGCTGGCGATATCGGATAGTGCCGATCTTTCACTGGTGTCGCATTTTCAGTCAACTGAATAGTGTGCACTTCCAGATTTGTTTTACCTAAGCCGTGTTCTTCATAGGTTCGAAATTTCTTTTTTACTTCGTTTAGTAGCTGTTGCTCATGTAAATTTAAAACGTGACGCTCCGGTTCTTCATCCGCACCTTCAACTGTATCGTTTTTAAAATTCTCTATGATTTTCTCCATATCGAGTTCCTCTACCCCAATAACTTCAGTTGCCAATTCGAATTTTCTCCAAAAATCGATCCCAAGATAGGTCTGTTGTTTCAAATTTGGACATAAATAAAACTTTATTAATTTGGTTTCATTTTGGTATTTGACAGGAAGCTCAACCTTGCCGATGACTGCATGTCTTTTCCCACCAGCAGTTCTAACTGTGGAAAAATATTTTTCAAGGTTAACTTTTAATTTTTCGACTAACTCTCGGCAACCTTGTCCTAGAATTGACACTGACGCCCCTGTATCCAAAAGTCCTTTTATTTTAACGCCACTGATTTCTACCTCAGCATACGCCCGTGGATCTTTTCCGCTTATTGTGTTGACCGCTTCCGCTACCTCCTTCCGAATTTTTTTTCGTTTCGCAAAATTATCACGCGCCTTTCTAACTTTTCTTGATACCTCTCGCCTACCTTGTAACTGGCTATCATTGAATATTCTTTCTCGTGCATCAATATAATTTTTCATTCGCTCTTCAATTGGTCTTATTTGAAATTGCTTTTTTTCAGTATTATTCGTAGTGTTACCTTTATTCATTGAAATTATGGCTTTTAAAATTTTAATATTTTTATTTTGTGCAGTCTCATCAGAACTACTGCTGCTTTTTTCTTCTAAACTATTGCCTTCTGTGGACTCTTTACGGGAATTTGTTTGGAGCGTGATTCCCCCGTTGAAATCACGTTCCTCGTGGAGTTTCCCACAGCGCAATTTGGACATTTTGGCGTGACAACATCAGGAGCTCCGCACTTATAACAAAAAATGGACCTTTGCATTATGGGACAGTCCATGTATACGTGCCCTTGCTGCTTGCAGTTCCAGCAGATTACCACTCGCTTCGGCTGTTGCTGGCGTTGTTCCTGTGGTTGCTGATAAGAATTTTGACTTTTCAGTTGTGATGGTTGCTGATAAGGCTTGTAAGCTGTAAAGTGTCTTGTTGTCTGAACTTCGTCCAGTAGCATATCGTCATACCGATTTTGTTGACACTCTTCATCTTCATGGCTTAACTCGTTTACGTCGTGACTACGCTGCGGTCTTGGGAATCTCTGGTTTGGATTAAACGTGCTGCGTGTGTCTCGACGTGTTAAAAACTGTTCCGCTTCAACACACTTCTCTCGAAACTGATCGACGGTATAAATCTCCATTGGGTATACCACTTGACCCAAACTGCCTCTCAAATTTTGTTTAATTATTTTAATGATGTCGTGATCATGTACCGGATTTCTTAATTTCGACCGTATTTTCAGCATGGCATGAAAAAGGGAATCGACGCTTTCGCCTTGCTGTTGTTTTCGCTCGTATAGCTCACTCATTATTTGGAAGTCGGTACGGTTATTCTGGTATTGGCGCATCAGGGCGTGTCTCAACGTGGACCAGTCACCGACATCATGCGTTTTGACCTCCAACCAATACCACTCACGAGCATTTCCATCGACTAGCAGATGAAATTCGCGAAGTATTTCCTCCCATGGACAATCATATTGGATTTGAAGACGCTCCAGCCGAAAAATGAAATCTTCCACCGACAGTTTCTCGGTTCGTCCATCGAACACCAAGCCCCACCGATCTATCTTCACGTGGTTATTCACGTTCGAGCGCCAGCCGCCTTGTCTTCTTGGTGGAATAACCGGATCAGTTGGCTCGTGATGTGTAGCTGTTCTGGGTACTGAGCGGATACTTGCATCACTTTGTCGACCTTGGTACGGCCTCTGATTTTTCTGCGACGTAGAATGCTGTATTTGTATTGCTCCCTGATAATATCGTGATTGTGGATGTTGCCATGATGTAACTGCATCTTTTATTTTTGGATAAGTATAATTTAAATTGTTATCCGTATTTGGACTAAAATTTCTATTTTCAGATCTATGCGAATTCAAAGAGGAGCCGGCGTTTCGCCCACCGCTAGCACTACCGTTTCCTGCCCTCAGGCTATCGACACGTTCCACATGTTTTTCCGTGGCCTCAGCAGCCTCTTGCGTAAGATTTAACCTACTCATTATTTCTTCTAACCCTGCACGTATACTTTCCTTAATTTTTTTCTCCATGGAATCTTCGAAAGCTTCCTTGAACTCCTGATTCGAACGCGTGACGATCTCATTAATCAATGCTATATTTTCGCGGTCTTTAAAAGGATTCGGTTTAGTGGTAAAATGTTTCTTTTGTTTAATCTCAGTCTGATTTAGTGGAGGGGGAAACGAAAAATCGGGTAGACATTGTTTACTAATTTTGGTAGCCGCAGCTTGTGCACGCGTGGCATAAGCGCCAGTAGCTTCCCTTGGCTTAGCCCCAACAATCTTTGGGTCCTGTTGTATAATTGTTCCCGACAAATCAATAAAATTACCCTCTCTCACGCTGTCACCACTTGGTTCCACAGGATCTTCATTTACTACATTTTTAACTGGGCTTCTTATAGTAGCCATTTCTGGACTGCGGTTACTTATTGGGTTTTCTACTTGATAAAATGGTGTTCTATTAGTTTTAGTATATCTTGGACTTTTCATGTGTTTTCCAATGATTTTACATTACTTTTACTTCTTTTTCTGACAAATAACAAAAAGGGGGGGGGTTTCATATGACCGATTTCTTTTGGTTAGTAAAAGGATTATTAGGCGTTGCTGTTTTCTGCGAACTCTTTTTGAGTAGTCCCTGTGATCTCCTACAAATTTTTTAATTAAAAAAAAAATACTTCTGTTTTGTGTGGGCTCACAAATTTTGTGCTACTAATTTTATTATTAACCTGTTATTAGGCCACAAATTTGACTGTCCATTTGACTACCTGTACGGCGTAAAAATTTAAACTCAAAAACATTATTTACGGTTACAGGGCCACACAGACTCCTGCCCCACTTTTGACTTCGAATGGTTTTGCTTCGAATATTCGAACTACTACTTATTTGCTCCTCTCAACACGTTCCAAGTCCAATGCAATTAGGTTCAAGATTTTGATCTTCATCCTAAGCCACTGGACCCAAAACGTTCTGAGTCGCGCTGCTTTAAAAAAAAAAAAAAATGGCTAAAATTGATTTTTGTTTTTGTTGGCAAAAATTCGGATTTATGGTACCCCTGGTCTCCCATCAGACGGCGCATATAGTTCTGCAGCGAGAGCTTATCTAAGCCACCCATGAGGGACCATTCCGAATAGTCTCGATTGTAAAGTCATCGATCACTCCAGCATCTGATGCATTTAGCTCCTTCGAATTTTCGAGGCTAAGCCATCACGCTGGAGTAATCGACAAGTCTCAATCGGAACCCTAGTATCTGGATATTACTTTACACGGCGCTGATGTTACTACGCCTCCACCTGACTTTTTTTATTCGGCCGCTATCTTATTAGACGGCGACCCTGGGTATTAGATTTTGTTCCCCAGAAATCTATAATTTTAATGTTGGGCGCCATATTGTTACATGTGTCCTTAGTTAGCGAATCTAACGCGGCCCCGCTACGGCTAGCTTGCGGTTCTTTTAGGGCGGTTCTCAACCCGCCGCGTTAGACCGAAGGATGAACAATAAACTTCACTCCCGAATTTCGACGGAAGTGAAATTTGAAGAATAATAAAAATCAAATCAACGTAATAACGGAATTCAATAATCCCAAAACAAAATACCGGAATGTTCAAAAATCTCAAAAAAAAAAACAACTCTAAACTCAAAAATTTTCAGAATCCAAAATACCAAAACCATTCCCCGAACCAAATCGCAATTAAAATAGTAGGATCGCCAGTACTAGGAAATAGATGTCGATTTCCTTCGCACCCGCCCAACCTGTGCCGCCTCCATGGCTTCTTTTGACGACACCCACTGCAAACACCGTCACCTCTTATCACCCTTGCCTACCTTCTACCATCGGTCATATTTTTCCGCCCCCTTTTTGACAAAAATTTAGCACATCATTTTTTTCTTTTCAACTTTCAAAACATAATTTTATTAATTATAAATTTTCAACCTAAAACTAATACAAATCTCTTCTTTTTTTTTTCTTTTCAGACCACCGTGTTTTAAAATCTAACGAAATCTACAGACGACGTATGGCAAGGAAAAATGCACAAACAAAAAAAAACATCCAGCAATGAAATTTAAAAGTATATATATAAGATTACCTATAGCTGTAACATAAAAAATACCTTGAAATTAAAAATGATTAATGTTATATAAATGAAATGTATATATGTTAATATAATTATATAAATATGATGTAAAAAAAAAGTAATTTGTAATGTAAAAAATAGTAGCATGTAATTAAAACCACATATGAAAATTAAAATCTCTTGTTTTCACTCGGAAATTCTTTTAACAGAAACTACGAGTAAGTATTCTGCAGAATCTATAAAAATTATTTTTAGAATGCAAATGAATCTCGAATTTTTAAGCCTGCATCAACAGCAGTAATAATTGCAACAAAAACCCACAGTGCTTTCTTAACCTTAAATGAACTCAGTTAAGACTAGCAAAACAACAAAAAAAATTTTGCACGAACGCGATCAAAATTTCCGAATAACAAGAAAAAAATAATGCCCAGGATTTGCAAGGACTTTAACTTTACACAACGAACTGGACTATTACTTAGATAAATACAATCAAATAAACTTAAATAAAATTAATATATATGCACGGACATGCAAGTGCAATCAATTTTTAACCAAAAAAAAAATTCTATTTTTGCGACAATTCGGTCCTGCGTTGATTTCCGAGGATCCGCACAGGTTCCTATTTTCACTCCAATATTTCAAATTGCCCTTTATTCTAGCAAATTTCTTAAATAGGGACTTCGTCCACTTTTGGTTCCTTCAAATTTAGTAATTTTCTCGTTTGACTAAGGCGATAATTTACGTCGAAGCCGCAATCAAATTTTTAATTTCTGACACTCAGAATTTTCGGGCAATTCTCCACTTGCACCACATATATATCGTATGTAAAAAACCAAAAATCGCAAAAAAAACCAAAACCAAAAATACATAGGAAAATTGTGACTGACTTATCTGGCAAATCCCTCTTGGTGGAAACAGGCAATTTCCAGTTTTCCTGCAGCCTCAGTTCAGGATCAGTCACACTATAAAAATAATTTTAACTCACGTTAAGCCCAGTCAAAATATACGAACTTTAAAAATGAACACTATCACTTGAAAAATTAGATCACTTACATTTTCCTGCTTTCTGTGAAAATCCAAATTTCGAAGCGATAATAGTCAGCCTTTTCCTTGCTTCCTATATGTCGACGGTTGCGTTTTTCTAATTAAAAGCGAAAAATTTTGTAACACAAGTTAAACTTTTAACATAAAATTGCTCACTTTAGTTTTAAAATTTAAACACCTTTACACTTTGTTACTACTATTAATTTCTTTGGAAAATTTTCACTTAGAGAGAACGATTTTAAGCACGACCGTACGCTTCGATGGATTTTTGGACTTTCACATGAAGAGTTCAGAAAATTTCAGTTGCCACCTAAATAATCCTACATACCTAATACGGATTACATATACTTAAGCCTAACAAAAACAAAACAGTCCAGAACATTCTTTAACATATATATGTTCCCTTATACAAAAATTGAATGTATTAAATTTAAGTAGGTGCTATATCTGTTCCCTTCTAAAATTTTAACATGCCAACATCTTCTCTGCAACTTTTCGGAGATCATAAAATTATCCAACAAAAATTGCACTTTTACTACTACACTCATATCCGCAAACCAGTATCCTACCTTTTTAAGTTTAGGTACGAACCTATGGACTGTGGCAAAGTGGAACCTACGAGAGCGAGAGAGTAATTTCGACAAGTCTCAGATCCACAATACACCTCATTTACATGTATGTGTCATGCTCATTCACACTGGTGGAGGTAATGTAACATGCTTCTTCTTCTTCCGTTTTACTTTTATTTAACCTGTATGGGAAGTCAGCACAAAGATACGCCTGCCACCCGCAACACTAGTGATGAAAATATTTCAATGGCAGTATATAATACATTACTATAATTGAATATATTCGATGATGATGCATCTATGGGTTTTGATACGACTCTCAGTAATACAGGCGAAAGATCTGGAGCATGTATTTCATTGCAGAACCAACTAGAACGTAAATTAATAAACCTTCCATGCCGCCATCTTACAAATGAAATTGTACTTCGAAGTGTTTTTGATATAAAGCTTGGTTCGAGTACTGCTCCTGAGGTTACCCTCTTTGAACGGTTTTCAAAGGAGTGGAATAAATTAGAGAAAAAAATCCTATAAAAGCGGCCTGGAAAAGATGATAATAAGGAATTTTTAGAGCTAGCACTGATATTTCTTGGTGCAGGGAGTGCTAAATTCCTTAAGCCTGGGCCAACGAGTCATACGCGATGGATGGCATACAATCTTTAAATTTTTATGTTTCATGATCATTCATTTTGGCTGCAAAACAATTAAATGGAGTCCGAGATACATATTTGTATTTTATAATACTAAAATATATTCGAGTACGGTTTGGATGTTCCAATGTTGTGGAAGCTCCATTTATTGATTATTCCTTCGTAAGAGGCTCGATTGCATATGAAAATACTGTTCCAACTGTTTCCATGACAATACAGAAAAAATTTCAAAATTAATTGTGGTATTTGGTAGAGAAAACATAATATCTCGCATTTTTTGATTCAAGAGTATATTATACAGAAATGGGGGTCAAATCCTTGAACCCCGTCGTAAAATTGAAAAACGGCAGGAACATCGAAAACGTCAAAATTTTACTGAACCATTGTCTAAGTCACTTTTTTTCACACAGAACCAAAAACTTTTTTTTTTTAATACAGAATTTCTCAATAATCATCCATCCATATGGGAATCTGATTTCAAAGATGTTCTCTCGTTTTGCAAAGGCTTAGATGTCGTAAATGACATCGCTGAAAGAGGTGTTGCGTTTATGAAAGAATACAACCAGATTTTGTCAAATGATGGAGAACACAAACAGCTAATGCTACAAATCGTAGAAGCATATCGTAAAAAGTATCCTTTTTGTGAAAAGAGCAAGTTAATAAGCAATGAACACAATAAAAATGAATATAATACAACCTAGTAGTGGTATTAATTAATTTTCAAAAATTTCTTAATTTTTTTCAAAGGGATCCCCCCAAAGGGGTTGAAATAGTGGGTAAGTATGTTCAGAAAAAATGTAGGGAGGACCTGGTAATACATTTGACGCCTCTACGGGTCACTCCGGGAAAGCTATGAATTGTTTTTCGAAATTTTCCTAATTTTTGGTATTTTTTGTAGGAGGACCCCCAAAAGGGTGGCAGATAGGGGGTAGGTGTGTCAAAAAGAAAGTTTGAAAGAGTAAATATAATTAAAATGGACTAACATTTTACCCCTCCAGAGGCGTCTGAGGGGAGGGGGGAGTCAATTTCATAATTTCACGAGAATGTCATTTTTGCAGGAAAACCCCCCTAAGGGGTAGTGATAGGGGGTAAGTATGTTCGGGAAAAATGTTGGAAGAAAAGAAATAATAGAACTTTGTCATACATTTGAACCCTCTACGAGGTAGCTTCGAGGAGATATTATTGATTTTCGATAGATTAAGGACCATTTTCCAGTTTTCAAAACGGTCGCGCGCCCATCAAATGTTTTCTGAAATGGACCAAATTTTACATGGCTCTTATTGGCACCAATACGAAACTTTTGGTGCCCGGAGAGCGAAGATCGGAGCAACTTTAATTTTTCCCATACATGTCTGAACCACCCTAATGGGCACACCTCTGTACATAAAAGAAGATCGTTCTGAGTAAATAAATTTACGCATTTTAATATGAAGTATAAACTCATTTTCATTGTTGTAGGCTTTCAGTGCATCTTGGACCAAACGCCGTCAGTGTTTTATTGGTGTATATTTACCACACACAAAACAAAATTGTTTTAATTTTTCACGATGGTCTTTGCGTTCTTCGTCTTTTATTTTTATAAATGTTTTCTTCACTTATAGTTGATTGAAATATATATTATGGTATTGACGTTCCTATGACGTTTTCAACAAAGAAACATTTATTAATTAGTTTTAATAAAAATTTCAGGTTACGTTTTTCATGTTTTATCGTTGAACTATGGGCTTTGATGGGAAATTGCGGAAAATAGTTTCAAATAATCACGCCCTTGTTTGGTACCCAACTGAAAATTTATGCTAGACACACATACCATTTTTTTTTCTCCTTAGCTCTATTATTAAGCAAGCACTATTGTAGATGGTAAGGGAGGTAGGCGTGTGCGTAGTCGGATTACACCCATTTCGGTTTTCAGATGGATATTGATGCTTCATACACACATAACAAATTTTACTACTATAGCACATACATACATATATAAGACCAATTATTAAGTTTTCACTATTATGGGTGATATAGAAGGTGGGCGTAATTTCGGGCGTATGCAAAAAAATTCAATAGGACTAGTCCTTGGATTCATATAAACGTATGTACCGAATTTCGTTTGATTTCGATGTGTTTTTATACATATATAAGAAAAATATAGCTAAAACAAGGGTTTAAAAGTGACAAAATGTCATTCGCGAATATCTCGAGATTTTGATCTGATTTTGAAAAACTGAGTGTGCGACCGTATTCTACGACCAAAAATTAAGTTGGGGTGTCTCGGCGTTTTTGTGTGTCTTTTTGACGTCCTTACAGTGTTATTGTAATTTTTGGGTTCGGTATTGGTTGATATTTTATTAAAAATTAAGAAAATAAAAGCGCGGCGTACTAATGTTTTTATGTGTAATAAGTGTAATTCCGAATTTAACATTGCAAATTCTAAGAAAACAGCTATTAGTAAACACCTAAGTGCATTGAAATCTGCTTCAATTATTCGTCCAGTGACCGGATATTTATTTATTATCTTCACTTGATCTTACAATGGCACAATACGAAGTCATTTGGACCTATAACGTGATTAAAGCAAAATTAAAGTTTTAATTGCAGCAAATGTGTATCAAATATATTTCGAACATGCTTCGAATTGAGAACATTTTTTTTTAGATATTTCACAGATAAATGTACTGCTTTTGCCGTGCAAAAGTCGTTTTTATTCCATTTGTGGCCTTTTTTTTCGTTATTTTACTGATGTGTACTACTTTTTGCCGGTCCAGAGTTGGCAGCATTATTAATGTAGTTTCCTCTACACAAAAGATATGTGCTTGTGTCATCCAGAATAAAGGGTTTGCAATAAGTACTAATTTTAAAAATTTTTATTTACCATAAAAGTCCGTAAAGCTTTCTGGCTTAAAGTGTTCCTTTGCAGTGATGGCATTTTCGGTACATTTGTACTTTTTTCGGTACATTTAAGTCCTGAAAAATCGTTGTCAGTACATTCGACAAGTTTTCAGTACATTCGGTACATTTGGGGCATTTTCAGTACATTCGCCAAATTTTTAGCACATTTTCAGTACATTTTCGGTACATTTGGACAATTTATAATATTTACCTTTTTTTTTGTTTTTTAGTAAATGAAAATAACCGCAATGAGTAGATTTATAGTAATTACCTGTATATAATATCATTACCCTATTATATTAATTACGTTTTTTTCTTAGTAAATGAAAATAATCGCGCAATGTGAAGATTTTGTAATTAATTTAATGTGACATATGTCTAATTTTGCTAGGGAAAAGTGAGGACCTTTTTTTTCTTTTTTTGATAGTAAATTTTAGAACAATTTCGTTGAAAATTGGGTGTTCAATACAAAAAAGTACATTCGGGATCTAAAAAGTACATTTGAAGTCTCGATTCAGTACATTTTCACAAAACCCAAATGCCATCACTGTTCCTTTGATAATAACTTTTTATTTATGAGACACTGAATTTTTAAAATTTTTGTCTGTCAATAATAAAGGTATAATTATACATAATAAATTCACCACATGGTTCAAAAACGTCGCTTTCACAAAAAAATTTATGATTAGAAAAAAATATGGAGGGCTTGGCCAATACTGTATAGTAAAATTTGTTTGCCCCCCCCCCCCCCCCCAACGCAAAGTCGGGTAGGTACGGGCCTGCCTGTCAAAAGTAGACCTGTTTTCCGAAATGTTAATACTGCATTTCTTATTGAATTGAGATATTTTAAAATTCAAATAGCTGCGTTCCAATGTGCAATATCGGGTCGACTGTATAGTGCAAGATGTAGTAAAGATTTTATAAGTGCCTGAGACTTAAGATTTTCTACTTTTTTGGCTTCTCCAGCTACCATAAATATGTTAGTATTTTTTTTCTGCAAAATAAATACATTGATTGTATTTTATGCAGTGCATACTTTTAATTTCAACACTCTATAATTTTGAAACTAATTGGAATATAAAAAAATTTTGATTTCATTTGAAAGAGCACAAATTTTAGTTTAAAAAAAGTATTATCTGGAATTCTAAAATTTAAAAATCAAAACCTACTACCAAATTTCATGTCACAGCTTTTTTCATGCAGTCATGTATAAATTGAAAAAACAATGTTTAAAATAATGATTTTGTAATTTTAAGTATGTAGTGTGGGAGCCTCTTTGGTTAACTACAGTTTAAAGACGGTTTGGCATCGAAGCTGCAAATTTTTTTTGGGTTTCTGGCGAATTATAGCGCCACTCAATTTTAAGTGCCTTTAGATCGTTTTTGTTTGAAATGTTGTGTATTCGGATATTTTTTTCCAAAATCGCTCATAAATTTACAAGCCATTTGAAAGAAAATATTGATATGCGGTTTACGGTTTTCTCTTAACCAAATAAAATTACATTAAAAATATTGTACAACGGGATCGGTGGTAGAATAATATGGGCCGATTTTGCAACTTGAAATCAGAAAATCGGTATTTTTTGTATTTTTTCGGTCAATTTTAAATTTTTTTATAAGAAAAAAAAAAGAAGAAGAAAATCTAATCACGTATTCAAGTTCCTAGATCGATAATAGCTGTTTAGAGCAAAAAAAAATTTTGAGTCGGCTTAATATGTATATATACACTAAAAAGTTATTTTCCAAAGAGTACTTTTGCAGTTTGCTATGAGAAATACAGCGCGAAAGAGTAGTTGCTCATGTATTTTGTTCCTGTAATTTTTTCTTCAACGCATCGACTCGTTTAAACTGCAAAAGCACTCTTTGGAAAATAACTTTTTTAGTGTAAAAAAACCTCAGCTTTTGATTAAAAGCATTAAAAAAAATATTATAAATACCGTTTTTGAGATATAACACGTTTTGTGATTTTTCACCAGGAAAATGGAAAATTTCGGGAAATCTGACAAAACCATTGCTGAGGAAAAAATACATCGAAATGATGTGTCAGAAATTTTTTTTAGGTATATTTATGTACCACCAGCACGAGTTGAAAACAACAGAATTTAGCGCTCGCGCACCGCGCTAGGACATTTGACGTATTTCTCCCCATATATGTCAACGCCGAATCGAAAAATTTCTGGTCTATTAATTTAGAAAAATGCAGATATCTTGGTTTTGAAAGAAGATATTGATATGCGGTTTATGGTTTTCTCTTAAGCAGATAAAGATACATTAAAAATAATGTACCACTAGATCGGCGGTAAAATATTATATAAAGATTATGCAACTTTAATGTAGAAAATCGGCATTTTTTAATTTTTGTCCGGGCAATTTTCAACTTTTTTATAAGTAATAAGAAGAAGAAAAGAACTATCACGGATTCGAATTCCTCGATCGATAATAGTTTGAAAATAATACCCACTTTGTTGCAAAATTTGATAACCTCTTTAGCTTGCACCATTTTCTAAATCAATATTTTCGAAAATGGGTAGGCAATTTAAAACAGGCGGCTGCAATCAAGCTTTCAAAATTGATGAAAATCCTTATGGGTTGTTTTGTCAAGACATATAGGGCTATAGTAATCCACTGACACATCGTAAAAAAATCAAAAAGTTTTTTTTAACCGCTCTTAATGTATATAAATACCGAGACATACTCAAAAAAACGTTAAAAAAATAAAAAGGTCGAAAAAAAAACGGCTGAACGTTTTATTTCGCTGTTCGCGGATTTTGACACTGGAAGGGTCCCCAACATTATCCCTGAAAAAAATCGCGGGTGGTATTTCGAAAAATTAAAATTTTTTAAAGACCACCGTGAAGCCCGCTTGTTTCAGGTCATAAATTGCCTTGAATTCAATTTGTAAACCTTGTACGAGCTTGTTTTTATATCAAGACCATCCGGTTGCTCCATATAGTATATCTCTTAAGTAATGTCACCGTTTAAAGACGCCGTTGACACATCTAGTGGTCTTAACTTCCAATCACATTCTACCGCAAGTGCATATAGCAACCTTAATGAGTTTTGACGCAGAACTGGTGCATATGCATCCAGTGGCGGATCAAGAATTTTCTTCAGGGGGGGGGGGGGGGGCGCTGAAATTTTTTTGAATGAAAAAAAAATTAGATTTATTTATATTCGGCTTATTGTACTTCTAGAAGGTATAAACTAATAATTTTTTTTATGTAACGCTTAGTTGGTAAGTTATGGACTTCTAAAAATTGACGTGATATGAAGAATAGATTTTTCGGAGGCAGTTTTTCGAAAGCTGTGCTCCAGCTATACTTTAGGTTAAATTTAATCGGAACTTTGTTAGATTTTGAAAGATATTTTATTACCTGCCATTTTCTCAGTGATCGGTTAGTTCTGTCTTTAACCAGCAGATAGTACGATAGCTAAAATAACAATTTCGTTTTCACCAAATGCTGATTCAGTTACTGGCTAGATATATAAAAAGGTGTGATATAGATTGACTTATTGTCTAGAAATGAAACGAATGACGGAAGAGCAGGCCAATTAAATTTTATTGACTTACTTCTCTGAAAATAAAGTGAAAACTGTTGAAAGTGAATACTTTTATGAAGTTGAATTGTCGGAGTCTTCGGAAAACCCATTTTTTGGTCCATATTTGCTGTTTTCTTCCACACGTTTTTTTCATTGATTGGCAATGTGTAGTATGGTACTTTATATATAATTGTAGCGGACGGTTGGCGGAGGATCAGTCAGTAAACAATGAAGGTGTTATTCTTGAAGAACCAAAACGTGGCCTAAATGCACTGAGTCGACGTCAAATATGGAATGGGATCAGTTTGAGGATAAAACTCGAATATTTACCACTGTTGGTAGTCCCGAGTGAAATGCATGTCTCATGAATGTATACCATTCGAAGATGGTGAAATGTTGGCTTGTGGCAGCATGCAATATTTGCGACAAAATATATACGAGCAAATTTTATTTGGAGATGAAAATTAAAGCTGGATGATGAGACGGTTGATTAAACGTAGTTATGTTCAATTTTTGTTTTTACTATACCGGCGAACGTAAGAAAATAAAATTTTATTTTTTGCAGAGCTACTGCAAACCTGTAAAGTACAAATTTAATTATTTTGAAAATTTCAATTTTAATTTTCATATCCGGTTATACAATCAAGTGCCTTTCAACGTATAATTAGTAATGATTGTGATATTCACAATCAATATACTATATTAAAGACTTTTATCATTTTCGAGTATAGTAAGCGAATCATTCAACCTACTTTGCTTTTGGAAAACAGCTGCTAGCTCCGAAAGTTTATGATTTTTCTAGAACAATAAAAATTAAGAAATGTTGGTAGCTCCGTAAAATTGCGTTCGTTAGAGTAATGAAAATGTTGGTACTTTTGAAAAGTTAAGATTTTGATGCTTTGCATATACCCAGCAAAGCAGAATTCTGCCTTTTTTCGATTGAGCCAACAATCTTCACAGTCATCTTTAAAACTTAAAATTTTTTTACTAAAGTTCTTTTTAAAAAAGTTTTATCAAAATTTCTTAAAGTCCTAAAATGGCTAAGTCTACCTAAATTAAAGCTAAAGTTTAAGGATAGACAAAAGTCTAGGCGAGAATTGAGATTCAATTTTCGAATGCAACAAAAAACATCATATTAAGTAAAACAAGCAGAAAATCGAATATTGGACAGAACAGGGAATCAATAGTTTCCACATCATCAGAGAATTTGTTCTGCGCATGATAATCATTATTATCATGGTAATCCAGCAGTGAAATTCACCACTAACGATCATTATGCCTTAGAAACAAGACTCCGCTAATGATCATAAAAAACAGCTACGACAGTTCATCATCGCGTTCCTGAGCTACACATTGGTTATCGTAGTGCCAAAAGAAAATAGAGTAAAGTAGTTTACAAATCGGCGTGAAAAAGCAAGAAATTTGCGCTTTGAATAGTGACTTTAAAACTAGAAAAAAAAAACGGCGGGTTGCACTCTGGGAGTGCCGACAGAAGTGAGAACTTAAAATAATATAATTGAAATTTGTTTTCATGATGTTTTGTAATGTTTATGGAATAATTTTCACCACACCAAGTTGTCTTGGCTACTGATCTATCAACATACCCTTAAAGCATGCTACATAATTTTAAAAATGTTGTCATTGTGACGTCATGAATGTCGGTGTCCTGTCGCCAGTTTATACATTTTTCCTCACCCGCACAACGTGCCTAAAGAAGTTCTCACTTCAAAAATCTTCTAAATAGAAACAAAATATTAATAATCTAAAATTGTATCACATTAGTGTTAAAAACTAGAAAGAGATTCAAAAAGAAACAGTTTTAGAACCAGATTTTACCTAATGCTACATAAATTCGCGGCTAAATTACACATCGTTTCATATATTGCACAATGTGTTAAACCGGATTCTAAAATAAATTACAAAAAAAAAATGTAAATAAATCATAATTAAGTATTCTACAAAATATCCTTTGATTCTGACCTGAAATGGCTTAATCATAATCTGGCGCTGGAATTAAAAGAAACATTTTAGAAAAAAAACATTCATATTTCTGTTCAATTGTGCAGAACTTTAATTAACATTTCTAGCAACAGTCATACATAGCTACCAGAGAACTGCAGTGAGCCACTCATCATTTTGGCATTCATGAATCTGTGGAAACTTTCAGCTGATTCACACAGATTCACGCTCACAGAAAATTTTGTGAAACTGAATGGTATTCAGTCTGATGGCGAAGTCTGTGAATGCGAGTGTGATTCACAATCACTTCTAGTGAATGTAGGCTTGCCAGATCCAAATTGTGTTTCACCTGGACATATTTAAAAAAAATCAAAAAAAATCGGGATTTATCTGGACACTTAAAAAAAAAATCTTGATTTATCTGGACAAAAAAGAAAACTAAAGCTTAGTGTCAGAGGAACATATATATTTTATTTAGATAAAATAAGCATAACAAAAACATAACAGAATCATAACAATTCAGTTAAAAAAAATAAGTGTTTTTTTAAATAAGTTGCATTAAGTCCATAAATACTTATTATTAGACCGAACTGCTTTTATGAATTTATTACCACTTGGAGTTTCTAAAATGTTACCAAATGATTGACAGTTTCGGTACAGTTTAATCTTATAATTAGTTCTGACTTTATCAGATCTGTCAGCATTCTATTTCTTTCTTTAGAGTATAAGCTGTTTAAAAGGCTAAAAACTTTTTCACAATAAGAGTTGGTTATTGGAATTGGAAAAATAAATGAGATCAATTTTCTTAAGATGTTCAATTCGTCATTTTTAAATTTGGAAAAAAATGATCACCAAATTTTATCGTTGGGAATATTTTTTGGTAGATTTTCATACACACTACGTAAGCAACAATAATCTGTAATATAATTCATCGTTGTTGATATAATTTTCTAAGCCTAAGACTCCTATTGCTGTTTGTAGTTCATCCCAGGAAATTAATTTATATTTAAGAAAAAATAAGGATAATTTTTAATTGAAACGTCACTATATTTATACCGGGTTTCTAAATAGTTAAGACAACTTTTTAAGAATTCAATTCTGGTTGACAAAATTATTACGTAAAAATAAAAGAGAAAATAAAAGAGAAAGAGGGAGCATTTGTCAGTGCAGTAACCATGTTAGTTAAATCATGGTGTTGCACACTTATTTTCATTTAAAGGTACGTAGCTGTTGGTTGCGTTCAGGAGGATTAAGAACTTATGACATCCTTATAAATCATCTTTTCTTGTTTGAAAAATGTCAACTTCTTGCGAGCAGTCCGTACCTTTTGGACGTAATTAATTTTTAATGCCTACGGCAGATATTTTTGTATCTAGTCCTATTTTTCTTTTATTTCATTGTTCGAATTTTATCTGGACATATTTCTGATTGTCGGGACTCTGGACATGGGACTAAAAATCTGGACAATCCCGACGAATCCAGTCCATCTGGCAACCCTAAGTGAATGCCGTTTCATTTCGTTTGCTTTCGTATGAATATGAGTGTTGCGTGAGCTATTCATGAAACGCGATTGTACAAAAAAATTTGTGTTTTTTTAAAATATGGGGAAAGGTCGAAAGGGACTTTGGACATCACTTGGGGTGGCTCCGGACTCTGGAAGGACCCCCCTCGACCCATTTTTGGAAATTTTTTTTTGCTTCAATCGATAGGGAAATGTCAAAATTAAACCCATTTTCGGAAATTTTTTTTTTGTTCCAATCGCGAAGGGGAAGGTCGAAAATGGATTTTAAACGTCACTTGGAGTACCTCCGGACCCTGAAAATTACCGCTTTTGACCCATTATTGGAAAACAATTTTTTTGCTCCAATCGAAGGGGAAAGGTCGAAAATGGATTTTGAACATCACTTGGAGTACCTCCGGACCTTGGAAAGTACCGTTTTTAACCCATTGTCGAAAAATTTTTTTTTGCTCCAATCGATGGGGAAAGGTCGAAAATGGATTTTGAACATCACTTGGAGTACCTCCGGACCTTGGAAAGTACCGTTTTTAACCCATTTTCGAAAAAATTTTTTTTTGCTCCAATCGATGGGAAAAGGTCGAAAATGGATTTTGAACAACACTTAGAGTTCCTCCGGACCCTGGAAAGGACCGTTTTTGACCCATTTATGGAAAAAAAATTTGTTTTTTCAAACGAAAGATAGCTCAAAAATATATTTGGACAGCACTAAGGAAGGCTCGGGACCCTGGATAGAACCGTTTTTGACCCGAAAATGTGTCCCCGGGCCATAGTACCTGTTTTTGACCCATTTTCGAGAAAAAAAACTAGTTTTTTCAAACGAAAGATAGCTCAAAAATATTTTTGTACAGCACTAAGGAAGGCTCGGGACCCTGGAAAGAACCGTTTTTGACCCGAAAATGTGTCCCCGGGCTATAGTACCCGTTTTTGATCCATTTTCGAGAAAAAAGAATTGTTTTTTCAAACGAAAAATACTTCAAAAGTATTTTTGGACAGCTCTAAGGAAGGTTCGGGACCCTGGAAAGAACCGTTTTTGACCCGACCATAGTACCCGTTTTTGACCCATTTTCGGAATAAAAATTTGTTTTTTTAAACAAACCCGTACCCGTTTTTGACCCATTTTCGGGTCAAAAACGGTTCTTTCCAGAGTCCGGAGGTACTCTAAGTGATGTTCACAATCCATTTTCGACCTTTCCCCATCGATTGGAGCAAAAAAAAAATTTACGAAAATGGGTCAAAAACGGTTCTTTCCAGGGTCCGGAAGTACTCCAAGTAATGTTCAAAATCCATTTTCGACCTTTCCCCATCGATTGGAGCAAAAAAAAATTTCCGAAAATGGGTTTAATTTTTACATTTCCCTATCGATTGAAGCAAAAAAAAATTTCCGAAAATGGGTCAAAACGGTTCTTGCCAGGGTCCGGAAGTACTCCAAGTAATGTTCAAAATCCATTTTCGACCTTTCCGCTTCGATTGGAGCAAAACAAAATGTTTCCGAAAATGGGTCAAAAACGGTCCTTTCCAGGGTATGGAGATACTCCAAGTTATGTCTACAGTCCATTTTCGACCTTTCCCCGTCGATTGGAACGGAAAAAAATTTTTCCGAAAATAGGTCAAAAACAGGTACTATGGTCCGGGAACCCATTTTCGGGTCAAAAACGGTTCTTTCCAGGGTCCGGAGGTACTCTAAGTGATGTCCAAAGACCATTTTCGAACTTTTCCTATCGATTGGAGCAAAAAAAACTTTTTTTTTTCTTGACACAGTTCAACTTAAGTGGCTCAAGCCATTCACTGCTTCATGAATGCTGACTGCATGTGAGTGAGCTTTTCAGGCATTCACATTCATGAGACTAGAGCTATTAAGCAGCTCACATTCATGAGCAGCATGCTATCTACGCATTCACTATTAGTGAGCGCAACTCAGATTCACACTCATTATTGCATGTAATATGCACACTCACGTCTCATATTTTTGGAAGTGGCTCATAACCCTCAGTGAGCTACTCAATGCAGTTCTCTGATAGCTACAATCGAAGGCCTTCATCGTGAACAGTTGTTGTTGTGGTAAGTTCTTTTAGTTCTTTTTCTACATTCTGTTAATATATGTAAATACCAGTTAATGTGGTGAATACTAAGAAGTCTGCAAAACGAATTCTCTGTTAAACAACATAAATAACATAAATTTTACGTTAACCGTACGTTGAGAGAGTTTTTTCTTTACATTGCTTTCGTTGAGCATGAATTATTAATATTCACCTCGATAGTTTTTTTTTATTTTGCTTTTTCGATTTTGACTGTTAATCGAGTATTATTCTCCCATTGTTTACAAAAGCCTATGGGGAGTTAATTGTGTAAAGTAAAATGCATTTGTCGAATTTTGATATTGAAATAAATTATTTGTACTTTGAAATGCGTATTATAATTAAAATCATTTTCGCATGCTAAGGAGCATAGTCTATGCTAATGACCCTGATGAATGTAGCCCAATTGGAAGACGACGAATTTGTGCAGTTCGTTCTTGGCGAGAAAAATTCCTAAAGTAGAGCACAAAGAAAACCTAAAGTAAAAGTCACGTTTGAAAAGACTTGGCGTGGCACTACTTTACCAAAACCCATTACTATTTATGGCACCAGCTACAAGGCAGACTATGCTTTGGAGCCTATAGATGAAATAAAACATAAAGAGAATAAGAAATAAGCGCAAGAACAAATTTTATCAACCAAAATTGATTTCCCTCCACTTTTCAGGAATTTATACGGAATGAGGCAGATGAAGAAAATCCAATGAAGAAGGTTCATTTCAATACGAAACGACAAAAATTTGCACGTCTAGTATATTGTGATCAAAAATCAACCGTTGAATTATCAATGGGTGCTAATAAGAAGGCACAAGTGACAAGTCTCCGATATTTTTGTTTTTTATGTGAAGCAGCGTTGTAGGAATAAATAATAAATCTTCAAAAAAAATGTCACGGTCTAGTTTCCGATGGCTAGGAAGTTGCGGATATTGCTTTATAAAAAACGGTGTAAGTTAGGAAACATTAAACAGATTTCTAAAATATGAGTACCATATGAATGGTAATTTGATAAGGTATATCGATAAATAAATATTTGAAATTCGTATAGTCATCAAGATATGACGGTTTTTGTAAAATTGTGACCATTTTTTTTTCCAGAAAATGTATAATTAACGAATAATTTTTTAAAGTTTCAAGAAAGCCTAATTCTTTTCCCTTAAAATGTATGTATTACATGTAAAAAATATTTTTATATTAACCCATTTATTACCAGAAAACAAAAACAGTAAAATTATTGGAAAAAGTCCCGCATTATAAAAAAAAGTCAAAATGTTTAAAAAATCCTCATATCTCGAAAGCTAAACAACAGAATTCTAATATTTATGCCTTATTATATTACCTTTCATATGATATCCATATTTTGGAAATCTGATCATGGGCTCCTACCTTGTATAGTGTTTTATAAAATCTATATCCGCAACTTCCGATGGTTATATCTCCGAAAACAGATCCGAGCGACTCTTTTTGATTACATATTAGATTGAAAAACTAAGTTAGAAAAATTTAGTTTAAAGAAGAAAGAAGGATTAAAGTCAACTTAAGCCAAAAAGAATAATGAAATAAAGATGAAAATTTTAAAAATTCATTTGTTTATTGAACTTTTGAACATGTACAATATTACATTGAGTTGTACATGTATTTTATTTTAATACTTATAAATTCAACATACATTAAAATAGGAAATAGGGTTTATGCAGCAATAACGAAAATGATTTTAGGAATGATTTACTTTGCAAAAAAAAAAAAAACAAACAGGCAGGACACTTGAGACATCCGTCTTAGATGAGAAATCATCTAACGAAAGTCGTAGTGAAATATCTATTTCCTTTTTAACACTTCTCGCAAGATGATCTACTTCGTAGCAGCATCAGTGCACGCAGCCAACTTATCCACCACGCACTTCACAACCTTGTTTAAGAATTTTTTCTCATTGTATGTTTAACTTGCGAGTCAGAATTTAAGTCATCATCAGCTTCACAATAACTTTGCCTCGTTGTGATCAAATGTTGACGTGCCTCTTGTTTTTCTGCTGGTTCCAATTTCAGACTCAATATAGTTGGATATCACTTTGATCCAATGATTGATGATCGATACTGTCAATAACATAAGAGTGGGTGCATAATTATTCTCATTCAGAGCATAACGCAGGAGATTTGTATGTCCTGACCGTCAGATTTTTATAATTTTTTATTTATTTGGCTGCTGACGTCTATGCTGAGCCAGTGATGGCATTTGGATTTTGTGAAAATGTACTGAATCGAGACTTCAAATGTACTTTTTAGATCCCGAATGTACTTTTTTGTATTGAACACCCAATTTTCAACGAAATTGTTCTAAAATTTACTATCAAAAAAAGAAAAAAAAGGTCCTCACTTTTCCCTAGCAAAATTAGACATATGTCACATTAAATTAATTACAAAATCTTCACATTGCGCGATTATTTTCATTTACTAAGAAAAAAACGTAATTAATATAATAGGGTAATGATATTATATACAGGTAATTACTATAAATCTACTCATTGCGGTTATTTTCATTTACTAAAAAACAAAAAAAAAGGTAAATATTATAAATTGTCCAAATGTACCGAAAATGTACTGAAAATGTGCTAAAAATTTGGCGAATGTACTGAAAATGCCCCAAATGTACCGAATGTACTGAAAACTTGTCGAATGTACTGACAACGATTTTTCAGGACTTAAATGTACCGAAAAAAGTACAAATGTACCGAAAATGCCATCACTGTGCTGAGCATAGACGATGAAATTCAGCTCCAGTAAAATGCTCACGTTATGATGGTTGCGTAGCAAATTCTGTGTGTAATAGAAATATGTAAATTGTAAAATTTCTAGCCAGATTTTCTAAATAAACCATGTAACTTACAATTTTGTTTTTGATCCATGCGCCACCAGACACTTAAAATTGCAATTGATATCGCCGACACCGGTATCAAACAATTTTTTCTTCCAGTACTCGTAAGTTGCATATTAATAATAATAAAATAAAAATATTTAGGTGCCTGCTGGAAACTTTGGCATTTCATATTCACCTCAGAACTGTCAAAATTTCATCAAAAATTTTATCAAAAGTAAAAAGATATCGATTGGGAAAGGCCCTTAGTAATTTATATTTACCGTTTTTTTATAATTTTAAGTCAGGTAAAATTAATATTTGATATTGAAAATATTAATTCTTTTGAAATCCAATTATATATCATTGTAACTCAGTTACCAACATTTTTGTTATTTCTTTTTCTTATAAAATTTAATATGAATTCTGTTTGAAAATAAAACTTTTCTTTGATAATATGGAACTTTAAATAATTTTAGTGTTTTCCTTGGATAAAAAGGTATTAGGATAATTTAATATGGGATCTTGGGATTACTTTTTCGCTTGATCTAAGATCATGGTGAGGTGGGTTAATAAGCGAGGGCCTGCATAACATATAACGGCTCAACGGTGTGTGAATTATTTTTATAATATTGAGTATATTGTTTTGGTACAGGTTTGAACGTCCTTTTTCGTGTGAAATAGTTTTATTTTGATGGTGAAAATTTCTATACCATACATTCAAGGAACTCTGAAATAACCTCCCCATACTGAAAGCTAGCTGAATAGACGGGTCCCAACCCGACCTGCTTTCTCCTCCGTCCACAGCCCATCCCTATAAGGTAAAAATATACATTACAAACCACATGCAGGAAGTTCTAATAAAAATGTGTCGACAGAATCCGCAAATGTCAAACGTGAACATCGCTACTTTGCTCGCAGTCGATAGAGTGGTTCTGCGATATCTTTCCAGCTGTTGTGTTGGTGGATTAGGACTAACTGGTATTAGGATGGGGTTAATGTGTATATGGTATATGGTATATACTTAAGTTATGTTATACGGATTAGGGAACATTTTTTACAGGCACGAACTTTTGACTGGCAAAATTTAGCTTAACGTCTAGAATCACTAGGCGCAAAAATTTAACGGCAAAATACATTTCAAGGCGGCGCACAGTGCGGCCAAAGGCCGATTTTGCGGCCAAAATTAAAAAAAAAAAAGTTTCTAGATTGGGATTTTTTATCACTGAGTTGGCTAAAGGGATCCTCTAAGAAGTGAAAACCGTTCACTGTAACGACCTGTACCCTAATTCCCCTCTATAATTTCAGTCGGAATGAGGCCTTCGCCCAAGTACAACATAATTGTTGATTTTGAGTTAAAAGTTATAAATTTGTGAAAGTGATTCGAGTAAAGGAAATTCAACAAAACAAAATGGATTCTACGTCTGAAGGTAAGTCAAATACGCTAAAAAAGTTTTGAATATCAATGCTGTAACAGAAAATTATAAAAAAGTAAAAAATATGAGGGTATTTTTTTTAAACAAAATTTGAGATTTAAATGAAACAGTAATAAAACGCTGTCGTATGCTGCCTTTAAAGATATTGGAGATTACTTAGAAAAGTATTTGCTACTGAATAAAACAAAATTCAGCTGCCAATATCTGCCGATTGAATTTTAACGTATATGTATAATTATTTAAACATTAATAGAAAAACATAGAAAAACGGAGCATTGACATAGAAAGTCATAGCTGTACAAAGAAGGAGAATGAGAAACAGAGAGAGAGAGAGAGAAAGAAGGGGAGAGGAGGGGAGATAGCGAGGGGATAGAGAGAGAAGTATTTCAGAAGTATTCTGTGGAATTAGCTAAACAAATTGTAAAAACTTATAAGTGGTATTGTATGCCGACCTTAGTGCATAAGCTATTAATTCATAGCCCGGAAATCATAAAACATTCAGTGTTACCTATCGGTCAAATGTCGGAAGATGTACAGGAGGCCTGTAATAAATTTTACTCGATCTAATGCCTTAGCTTTGCTCGAAAAAATTATCGTCAAAAAACAATGGAGGATACTTTCAAAAAATTTTTAATAGCTTCTGACCCATATATTTCCAGTTGCCGAAAATTGCCAGTGAGACCGACCGCTCAAGTCCTTATCTACAGAAGATGTTAAATTATTATAGTCTTCGTCTGCTATTAGAGAAGAAGAAGAAGAAAGTATTGCCAGCAGCTCAGCTTCTGAGTCAGAAACAGATGTAGATGTTTACGACCTACATGAAAATGAAACTTCTTTCCTGTAGCATTTTTAAAAAGTTATTATGTACATTTGAACATTTGATTTAAGTAAAAAATTATGATACTATTTCATAATTTTTTGTTGTTTTCGCACATTTATTTATAATTACTAGTATCGTATTTTGGTCGAAACTCGACCGTACCACCAAGTTGTAACTTTGGAAGAATTTTGCCGACCTATGACGAACAAAACCATGGACCATGATCTTATTTAATTTCGTTTTTCACCTCACCTCATTTTACCTCACCTCATCTCACCTTGCCTGTACCTCATGCAGCCATGAACGTGATCAAAATGCGTTGGTTAAAACGTTTCGTATGGGCGAATCATGCGCGTATGTTTTCTTTATTTTACATGCCTTTAAAGGCACATATTACACATTATTTTTATTTTGCGCACATCTATAAAACAGTACCTTTTAAATGATATAAGTTTCATTCCCCTTCTTTATAATAAATACTAAAAAATTGTACCATAAGTTTCGATGTTCACGTATTAATATATAGATATACTAAATTTTCTGATATATACAAAGATTTGGAACGCGGAGAAACTTTTAAATTTTTTGCAGGACCTGACGCCATATTGGATCCGCCTTTTACAATTTTGCAATTCTGACATCGGATTCGTAATCAGCGACCCCAAAAATCCCCTAGTACGAAACTACAAATCATTTCTTTAAAGTTTCAAATTTTTCGCATAAAACGACGCCATATTTTGTCCGCCATTTTGAATTTCGTAATTCTGACATCGGATTCGTAATCAGCGACCCCAAAAACCCCCGAGTGTACATTTTGAAGTGATTTACTTGAATTTTCGAATTTTGGACGCATATTGTGGCCTTTGGCCGCACTGTGCGGCGAGACGTAATTTTTAGTGTCGGTTTAATTAAATGAGTTTTTTCGGTGATATTTGAATTTAGTAAAAGTCGATGATTTTGAATAGTAAACCAAGTGTTAAATTTTGAAAAATTATTAAGTGTGCCCGCAGATTACCGAAACGCCAAGCCAACAATATAAAATTTTGTTGGTGAAATAAAGGTAATATTTGTTTTAATATTTTACCTAATACTTTGATGTGTAAATAAAGTAAAAATAATCTTTAGAAGACGCGAGGAAAAGGTATTGCCTGCCAAACAGTGGAGTTCTGCAGATTTAGTAAATTTAGTTCCAGGAAAATTAAGGAAATGTAAGTGGAGCAAAGAAGGAAGCATTTTTACGGCAATATTTTAAGCTAAAAAATTTTGTCTCCTCTATAGTGTGGCTGACTCCTACAAGGAAAGCGACGACACCGCTTGCGAATCCTGAGAAAATTCCAGAAACAATCAAATAAAGATTAGTCAGCCACAATTTCTTTTATATTTGTATATATATCTACGCACATATCATTTCAAATTTCGAGTAAAAAAAAAACAAATTTTAATATTTTCGCGCGCGACTGATCGCGTTCAAGAAAAGGTTCCATTTTGTAGTGGATGAAAACAAAATGGTGGAAGCCCTGTGAACGGCTCGGGCCCGGTGCAAACATTTTTTTTTTTGTAATCCAACCAAATTGGTATGAAGCAACGTAGCTGCACTGAACTTGCAAAGGTTTGATCGAACTGAACGGTGGCACAAAGAAGTGTGAATTTGCGATAAAATTTTGTGATACTTTTTTCTTTTATTTATATCATGGAATTTGTAATGAAGTAAATTCATAATTTACCAATACTGTTTTAACCCATCTTTGCCCGCACCAAGAAAACATGAACGGATTTTGATGAAACTTGATACCATACATTAAATTGGTCCAACCAAGATAAATTTTAAGTTTTATCAAAATGGTATTTCCAGTTTTCGAGTTATGAGGTGGTAATTTCACTTACCAGTAGGCTTATACGTATACAGCTTTCGACTTGATATTAAATTTTAGACTTAAATTATTTTTATTCAAACAATTGATTTTTATTACGAAATACTTTGCATAATTTATATAAAAACACAATATATATGGGCGTGACACCTTTATGTTATTTTGAAAATTTTATAGATTTTATTTCTTTTTTTTGCCTCTGTTATGGCATTAGGTTTAAAAATTTTTCTCAATAGGTTTGATCTAGGATGCTGAAGTTTTGGGAGAATTTTCTTTACGTTCAGTGCTAAAACATTGGCCTATGGGTACTCAAACCAAAAAAAAACCATTCGGATGCATCTTGTTCGCATTTTCAGCCACATGACAAATTTGGGCGTGGTTTGACAACAGGGTGTGGCAACTCAATACAACTAAAAACCTGAAGGGCTATATCTTGGCACATTAGGCAGATTTTTCTATGCATAAAAAGTTCGTTTATTTGTCAATTCATGGCATGTTGACAGTTTGCAATCTACGAAATGAGTTAATATATCGGCCTACTGGTAAGTAAACTTGAGTTTTCATCCGTATGGATCACGCATGGAGCTACTTGTACTATCACATAGATATATATTTGAAAGCTTGCATCAAGGGCATTCAGAATCATATAAAGAACTATAAAAAAAATTTTTAAAAATATTATCTTTTTTTTGAAAATTTGATAATTTGTAGACGTTCACATAAACCCACCTGACAGGTAAGTGGGAGGAGCTAGAAACATTTTCCTCAAATTGTTTTTTGCAAACAGATCATAAATCAATATTTAATCATAATAAAGAATATATGTGATATAAGTGAGACTGTATGTTTGATTAAAGAAGTGGTAAGCGAAATTACCGGTTGGGCAAAGATGGGTTAAATTTGTCGGTTGTACTAGTTATGCGCGACAAAAAAGAAAACTAAAGCTTAGTGTCAGAGGAACATATATATTTTATTTAGATAAAATAAGCATAACAAAAACATAACAGAATCATAACAATTCAGTTAAAAAAAATAAGTGTTTTTTTAAATAAGTTGCATTAAGTCCATAAATACTTATTATTAGACCGAACTGCTTTTATGAATTTATTACCACTTGGAGTTTCTAAAATGTTACCAAATGATTGACAGTTTCGGTACAGTTTAATCTTATAATAAGTTCTGACTTTATCAGATCTGTCAGCATTCGATTTCTTTCTTTAGAGTATAAGCTGTTTAAAAGGCTAAAAACTTTTTCACAATAAGAGTTGGTTATTGGAATTGGAAAAATAAATGAGATCAATTTTCTTAAGATGTTCAATTCGTCATTTTTAAATTTGGAAAAAAATGATCACCAAATTTTATCGTTGGGAATATTTTTTGGTAGATTTTCATACACACTACGTAAGCAACAATAATCTGTAATATAATTCATCGTTGTTGATATAATTTTCTAAGCCTAAGACTCCTATTGCTGTTTGTAGTTCATCCCAGGAAATTAATTTATATTTAAGAAAAAATAAGGATAATTTTTAATTGAAACGTCACTATATTTATACCGGGTTTCTAAATAGTTAAGACAACTTTTTAAGAATTCAATTCTGGTTGACAAAATTATTACGTAAAAATAAAAGAGAAAATAAAAGAGAAAGAGGGAGCATTTGTCAGTGCAGTAACCATGTTAGTTAAATCATGGTGTTGCACACTTATTTTCATTTAAAGGTACGTAGCTGTTGGTTGCGTTCAGGAGGATTAAGAACTTATGACATCCTTATAAATCATCTTTTCTTGTTTGAAAAATGTCAACTTCTTGCGAGCAGTCCGTACCTTTTGGACGTAATTAATTTTTAATGCCTACGGCAGATATTTTTGTATCTAGTCCTATTTTTCTTTTATTTCATTGTTCGAATTTTATCTGGACATATTTCTGATTGTCGGGACTCTGGACATGGGACTAAAAATCTGGACAATCCCGACGAATCCAGTCCATCTGGCAACCCTAAGTGAATGCCGTTTCATTTCGTTTGCTTTCGTATGAATATGAGTGTTGCGTGAGCTATTCATGAAACGCGATTGTACAAAAAAATTTGTGTTTTTTTAAAATATGGGGAAAGGTCGAAAGGGACTTTGGACATCACTTGGGGTGGCTCCGGACTCTGGAAGGACCCCCCTCGACCCATTTTTGGAAATTTTTTTTTGCTTCAATCGATAGGGAAATGTCAAAATTAAACCCATTTTCGGAAATTTTTTTTTTGTTCCAATCGCGAAGGGGAAGGTCGAAAATGGATTTTAAACGTCACTTGGAGTACCTCCGGACCCTGAAAATTACCGCTTTTGACCCATTATTGGAAAACAATTTTTTTGCTCCAATCGAAGGGGAAAGGTCGAAAATGGATTTTGAACATCACTTGGAGTACCTCCGGACCTTGGAAAGTACCGTTTTTAACCCATTGTCGAAAAATTTTTTTTTGCTCCAATCGATGGGGAAAGGTCGAAAATGGATTTTGAACATCACTTGGAGTACCTCCGGACCTTGGAAAGTACCGTTTTTAACCCATTTTCGAAAAAATTTTTTTTTGCTCCAATCGATGGGAAAAGGTCGAAAATGGATTTTGAACAACACTTAGAGTTCCTCCGGACCCTGGAAAGGACCGTTTTTGACCCATTTATGGAAAAAAAATTTGTTTTTTCAAACGAAAGATAGCTCAAAAATATATTTGGACAGCACTAAGGAAGGCTCGGGACCCTGGATAGAACCGTTTTTGACCCGAAAATGTGTCCCCGGGCCATAGTACCTGTTTTTGACCCATTTTCGAGAAAAAAAACTAGTTTTTTCAAACGAAAGATAGCTCAAAAATATTTTTGTACAGCACTAAGGAAGGCTCGGGACCCTGGAAAGAACCGTTTTTGACCCGAAAATGTGTCCCCGGGCTATAGTACCCGTTTTTGATCCATTTTCGAGAAAAAAGAATTGTTTTTTCAAACGAAAAATACTTCAAAAGTATTTTTGGACAGCTCTAAGGAAGGTTCGGGACCCTGGAAAGAACCGTTTTTGACCCGACCATAGTACCCGTTTTTGACCCATTTTCGGAATAAAAATTTGTTTTTTTAAACAAACCCGTACCCGTTTTTGACCCATTTTCGGGTCAAAAACGGTTCTTTCCAGAGTCCGGAGGTACTCTAAGTGATGTTCACAATCCATTTTCGACCTTTCCCCATCGATTGGAGCAAAAAAAAAATTTCCGAAAATGGGTCAAAAACGGTTCTTTCCAGGGTCCGGAAGTACTCCAAGTAATGTTCAAAATCCATTTTCGACCTTTCCCCATCGATTGGAGCAAAAAAAAATTTCCGAAAATGGGTTTAATTTTTACATTTCCCTATCGATTGAAGCAAAAAAAAATTTCCGAAAATGGGTCAAAACGGTTCTTGCCAGGGTCCGGAAGTACTCCAAGTAATGTTCAAAATCCATTTTCGACCTTTCCGCTTCGATTGGAGCAAAACAAAATGTTTCCGAAAATGGGTCAAAAACGGTCCTTTCCAGGGTATGGAGATACTCCAAGTTATGTCTACAGTCCATTTTCGACCTTTCCCCGTCGATTGGAACGGAAAAAATTTTTTCCGAAAATGGGTCAAAAACAGGTACTATGGTCCGGGAACCCATTTTCGGGTCAAAAACGGTTCTTTCCAGGGTCCGGAGGTACTCTAAATGATGTCCAAAGACCATTTTCGAACTTTTCCTATCGATTGGAGCAAAAAAAACTTTTTTTTTTTCTTGACACAGTTCAACTTAAGTGGCTCAAGCCATTCACTGCTTCATGAATGCTGACTGCATGTGAGTGAGCTTTTCAGGCATTCACATTCATGAGACTAGAGCTATTAAGCAGCTCACATTCATGAGCAGCATGCTATCTACGCATTCACTATTAGTGAGCGCAACTCAGATTCACACTCATTATTGCATGTAATATGCACACTCACGTCTCATATTTTTGGAAGTGGCTCATAACCCTCAGTGAGCTACTCAATGCAGTTCTCTGATAGCTACAATCGAAGGCCTTCATCGTGAACAGTTGTTGTTGTGGTAAGTTCTTTTAGTTCTTTTTCTACATTCTGTTAATATATGTAAATACCAGTTAATGTGGTGAATACTAAGAAGTCTGCAAAACGAATTCTCTGTTAAACAACATAAATAACATAAATTTTACGTTAACCGTACGTTGAGAGAGTTTTTTCTTTACATTGCTTTCGTTGAGCATGAATTATTAATATTCACCTCGATAGTTTTTTTTTATTTTGCTTTTTCGATTTTGACTGTTAATCGAGTATTATTCTCCCATTGTTTACAAAAGTCTATGGGGAGTTAATTGTGTAAAGTAAAATGCATTTGTCGAATTTTGATATTGAAATAAATTATTTGTACTTTGAAATGCGTATTATAATTAAAATCATTTTCGCATGCTAAGGAGCATAGTCTATGCTAATGACCCTGATGAATGTAGCCCAATTGGAAGACGACGAATTTGTGCAGTTCGTTCTTGGCGAGAAAAATTCCTAAAGTAGAGCACAAAGAAAACCTAAAGTAAAAGTCACGTTTGAAAAGACTTGGCGTGGCACTACTTTACCAAAACCCATTACTATTTATGGCACCAGCTACAAGGCAGACTATGCTTTGGAGCCTATAGATGAAATAAAACATAAAGAGAATAAGAAATAAGCGCAAGAACAAATTTTATCAACCAAAATTGATTTCCCTCCACTTTTCAGGAATTTATACGGAATGAGGCAGATGAAGAAAATCCAATGAAGAAGGTTCATTTCAATACGAAACGACAAAAATTTGCACGTCTAGTATATTGTGATCAAAAATCAACCGTTGAATTATCAATGGGTGCTAATAAGAAGGCACAAGTGACAAGTCTCCGATATTTTTGTTTTTTATGTGAAGCAGCGTTGTAGGAATAAATAATAAATCTTCAAAAAAAATGTCACGGTCTAGTTTCCGATGGCTAGGAAGTTGCGGATATTGCTTTATAAAAAACGGTGTAAGTTAGGAAACATTAAACAGATTTCTAAAATATGAGTACCATATGAATGGTAATTTGATAAGGTATATCGATAAATAAATATTTGAAATTCGTATAGTCATCAAGATATGACGGTTTTTGTAAAATTGTGACCATTTTTTTTCCAGAAAATGTATAATTAACGAATAATTTTTTAAAGTTTCAAGAAAGCCTAATTCTTTTCCCTTAAAATGTATGTATTACATGTAAAAAATATTTTTATATTAACCCATTTATTACCAGAAAACAAAAACAGTAAAATTATTGGAAAAAGTCCCGCATTATAAAAAAAAGTCAAAATGTTTAAAAAATCCTCATATCTCGAAAGCTAAACAACAGAATTCTAATATTTATGCCTTATTATATTACCTTTCATATGATATCCATATTTTGGAAATCTGATCATGGGCTCCTACCTTGTATAGTGTTTTATAAAATCTATATCCGCAACTTCCGATGGTTATATCTCCGAAAACAGATCCGAGCGACTCTTTTTGATTACATATTAGATTGAAAAACTAAGTTAGAAAAATTTAGTTTAAAGAAGAAAGAAGGATTAAAGTCAACTTAAGCCAAAAAGAATAATGAAATAAAGATGAAAATTTTAAAAATTCATTTGTTTATTGAACTTTTGAACATGTACAATATTACATTGAGTTGTACATGTATTTTATTTTAATACTTATAAATTCAACATACATTAAAATAGGAAATAGGGTTTATGCAGCAATAACGAAAATGATTTTAGGAATGATTTACTTTGCAAAAAAAAAAAAAACAAACAGGCAGGACACTTGAGACATCCGTCTTAGATGAGAAATCATCTAACGAAAGTCGTAGTGAAATATCTATTTCCTTTTTAACACTTCTCGCAAGATGATCTACTTCGTAGCAGCATCAGTGCACGCAGCCAACTTATCCACCACGCACTTCACAACCTTGTTTAAGAATTTTTTCTCATTGTATGTTTAACTTGCGAGTCAGAATTTAAGTCATCATCAGCTTCACAATAACTTTGCCTCGTTGTGATCAAATGTTGACGTGCCTCTTGTTTTTCTGCTGGTTCCAATTTCAGACTCAATATAGTTGGATATCACTTTGATCCAATGATTGATGATCGATACTGTCAATAACATAAGAGTGGGTGCATAATTATTCTCATTCAGAGCATAACGCAGGAGATTTGTATGTCCTGACCGTCAGATTTTTATAATTTTTTATTTATTTGGCTGCTGACGTCTATGCTGAGCCAGTGATGGCATTTGGATTTTGTGAAAATGTACTGAATCGAGACTTCAAATGTACTTTTTAGATCCCGAATGTACTTTTTTGTATTGAACACCCAATTTTCAACGAAATTGTTCTAAAATTTACTATCAAAAAAAGAAAAAAAAGGTCCTCACTTTTCCCTAGCAAAATTAGACATATGTCACATTAAATTAATTACAAAATCTTCACATTGCGCGATTATTTTCATTTACTAAGAAAAAAACGTAATTAATATAATAGGGTAATGATATTATATACAGGTAATTACTATAAATCTACTCATTGCGGTTATTTTCATTTACTAAAAAACAAAAAAAAAGGTAAATATTATAAATTGTCCAAATGTACCGAAAATGTACTGAAAATGTGCTAAAAATTTGGCGAATGTACTGAAAATGCCCCAAATGTACCGAATGTACTGAAAACTTGTCGAATGTACTGACAACGATTTTTCAGGACTTAAATGTACCGAAAAAAGTACAAATGTACCGAAAATGCCATCACTGTGCTGAGCATAGACGATGAAATTCAGCTCCAGTAAAATGCTCACGTTATGATGGTTGCGTAGCAAATTCTGTGGGTAATAGAAATATGTAAATTGTAAAATTTCTAGCCAGATTTTCTAAATAAACCATGTAACTTACAATTTTGTTTTTGATCCATGCGCCACCAGACACTTAAAATTGCAATTGATATCGCCGACACCGGTATCAAACAATTTTTTCTTCCAGTACTCGTAAGTTGCATATTAATAATAATAAAATAAAAATATTTAGGTGCCTGCTGGAAACTTTGGCATTTCATATTCACCTCAGAACTGTCAAAATTTCATCAAAAATTTTATCAAAAGTAAAAAGATATCGATTGGGAAAGGCCCTTAGTAATTTATATTTACCGTTTTTTTATAATTTTAAGTCAGGTAAAATTAATATTTGATATTGAAAATATTAATTCTTTTGAAATCCAATTATATATCATTGTAACTCAGTTACCAACATTTTTGTTATTTCTTTTTCTTATAAAATTTAATATGAATTCTGTTTGAAAATAAAACTTTTCTTTGATAATATGGAACTTTAAATAATTTTAGTGTTTTCCTTGGATAAAAAGGTATTAGGATAATTTAATATGGGATCTTGGGATTACTTTTTCGCTTGATCTAAGATCATGGTGAGGTGGGTTAATAAGCGAGGGCCTGCATAACATATAACGGCTCAACGGTGTGTGAATTATTTTTATAATATTGAGTATATTGTTTTGGTACAGGTTTGAACGTCCTTTTTCGTGTGAAATAGTTTTATTTTGATGGTGAAAATTTCTATACCATACATTCAAGGAACTCTGAAATAACCTCCCCATACTGAAAGCTAGCTGAATAGACGGGTCCCAACCCGACCTGCTTTCTCCTCCGTCCACAGCCCATCCCTATAAGGTAAAAATATACATTACAAACCACATGCAGGAAGTTCTAATAAAAATGTGTCGACAGAATCCGCAAATGTCAAACGTGAACATCGCTACTTTGCTCGCAGTCGATAGAGTGGTTCTGCGATATCTTTCCAGCTGTTGTGTTGGTGGATTAGGACTAACTGGTATTAGGATGGGGTTAATGTGTATATGGTATATGGTATATACTTAAGTTATGTTATACGGATTAGGGAACATTTTTTACAGGCACGAACTTTTGACTGGCAAAATTTAGCTTAACGTCTAGAATCACTAGGCGCAAAAATTTAACGGCAAAATACATTTCAAGGCGGCGCACAGTGCGGCCAAAGGCCGATTTTGCGGCCAAAATTAAAAAAAAAAAAGTTTCTAGATTGGGATTTTTTATCACTGAGTTGGCTAAAGGGATCCTCTAAGAAGTGAAAACCGTTCACTGTAACGACCTGTACCCTAATTCCCCTCTATAATTTCAGTCGGAATGAGGCCTTCGCCCAAGTACAACATAATTGTTGATTTTGAGTTAAAAGTTATAAATTTGTGAAAGTGATTCGAGTAAAGGAAATTCAACAAAACAAAATGGATTCTACGTCTGAAGGTAAGTCAAATACGCTAAAAAAGTTTTGAATATCAATGCTGTAACAGAAAATTATAAAAAAGTAAAAAATATGAGGGTATTTTTTTTAAACAAAATTTGAGATTTAAATGAAACAGTAATAAAACGCTGTCGTATGCTGCCTTTAAAGATATTGGAGATTACTTAGAAAAGTATTTGCTACTGAATAAAACAAAATTCAGCTGCCAATATCTGCCGATTGAATTTTAACGTATATGTATAATTATTTAAACATTAATAGAAAAACATAGAAAAACGGAGCATTGACATAGAAAGTCATAGCTGTACAAAGAAGGAGAATGAGAAACAGAGAGAGAGAGAGAGAAAGAAGGGGAGAGGAGGGGAGATAGCGAGGGGATAGAGAGAGAAGTATTTCAGAAGTATTCTGTGGAATTAGCTAAACAAATTGTAAAAACTTATAAGTGGTATTGTATGCCGACCTTAGTGCATAAGCTATTAATTCATAGCCCGGAAATCATAAAACATTCAGTGTTACCTATCGGTCAAATGTCGGAAGATGTACAGGAGGCCTGTAATAAATTTTACTCGATCTAATGCCTTAGCTTTGCTCGAAAAAATTATCGTCAAAAAACAATGGAGGATACTTTCAAAAAATTTTTAATAGCTTCTGACCCATATATTTCCAGTTGCCGAAAATTGCCAGTGAGACCGACCGCTCAAGTCCTTATCTACAGAAGATGTTAAATTATTATAGTCTTCGTCTGCTATTAGAGAAGAAGAAGAAGAAAGTATTGCCAGCAGCTCAGCTTCTGAGTCATAAACAGATGTAGATGTTTACGACCTACATGAAAATTAAACTTCTTTCCTGTAGCATTTTTAAAAAGTTATTATGTACATTTGAACATTTGATTTAAGTAAAAAATTATGATACTATTTCATAATTTTTTGTTGTTTTCGCACATTTATTTATAATTACTAGTATCGTATTGTGGTCGAAACTCGACCGTACCACCAAGTTGTAACTTTGGAAGAATTTTGCCGACCTATGACGAACAAAACCATGGACCATGATCTTATTTAATTTCGTTTTTCACCTCACCTCATTTTACCTCACCTCATCTCACCTTGCCTGTACCTCATGCAGCCATGAACGTGATCAAAATGCGTTGGTTAAAACGTTTCGTATGGGCGAATCATGCGCGTATGTTTTCTTTATTTTACATGCCTTTAAAGGCACATATTACACATTATTTTTATTTTGCGCACATCTATAAAACAGTACCTTTTAAATGATATAAGTTTCATTCCCCTTCTTTATAATAAATACTAAAAAATTGTACCATAAGTTTCGATGTTCACGTATTAATATATAGATATACTAAATTTTCTGATATATACAAAGATTTGGAACGCGGAGAAACTTTTAAATTTTTTGCAGGACCTGACGCCATATTGGATCCGCCTTTTACAATTTTGCAATTCTGACATCGGATTCGTAATCAGCGACCCCAAAAATCCCCTAGTACGAAACTACAAATCATTTCTTTAAAGTTTCAAATTTTTCGCATAAAACGACGCCATATTTTGTCCGCCATTTTGAATTTCGTAATTCTGACATCGGATTCGTAATCAGCGACCCCAAAAACCCCCGAGTGTACATTTTGAAGTGATTTACTTGAATTTTCGAATTTTGGACGCATATTGTGGCCTTTGGCCGCACTGTGCGGCGAGACGTAATTTTTAGTGTCGGTTTAATTAAATGAGTTTTTTCGGTGATATTTGAATTTAGTAAAAGTCGATGATTTTGAATAGTAAACCAAGTGTTAAATTTTGAAAAATTATTAAGTGTGCCCGCAGATTACCGAAACGCCAAGCCAACAATATAAAATTTTGTTGGTGAAATAAAGGTAATATTTGTTTTAATATTTTACCTAATACTTTGATGTGTAAATAAAGTAAAAATAATCTTTAGAAGACGCGAGGAAAAGGTATTGCCTGCCAAACAGTGGAGTTCTGCAGATTTAGTAAATTTAGTTCCAGGAAAATTAAGGAAATGTAAGTGGAGCAAAGAAGGAAGCATTTTTACGGCAATATTTTAAGCTAAAAAATTTTGTCTCCTCTATAGTGTGGCTGACTCCTACAAGGAAAGCGACGACACCGCTTGCGAATCCTGAGAAAATTCCAGAAACAATCAAATAAAGATTAGTCAGCCACAATTTCTTTTATATTTGTATATATATCTACGCACATATCATTTCAAATTTCGAGTAAAAAAAAAACAAATTTTAATATTTTCGCGCGCGACTGATCGCGTTCAAGAAAAGGTTCCATTTTGTAGTGGATGAAAACAAAATGGTGGAAGCCCTGTGAACGGCTCGGGCCCGGTGCAAACATTTTTTTTTTTGTAATCCAACCAAATTGGTATGAAGCAACGTAGCTGCACTGAACTTGCAAAGGTTTGATCGAACTGAACGGTGGCACAAAGAAGTGTGAATTTGCGATAAAATTTTGTGATACTTTTTTCTTTTATTTATATCATGGAATTTGTAATGAAGTAAATTCATAATTTACCAATACTGTTTTAACCCATCTTTGCCCGCACCAAGAAAACATGAACGGATTTTGATGAAACTTGATACCATACATTAAATTGGTCCAACCAAGATAAATTTTAAGTTTTATCAAAATGGTATTTCCAGTTTTCGAGTTATGAGGTGGTAATTTCACTTACCAGTAGGCTTATACGTATACAGCTTTCGACTTGATATTAAATTTTAGACTTAAATTATTTTTATTCAAACAATTGATTTTTATTACGAAATACTTTGCATAATTTATATAAAAACACAATATATATGGGCGTGGCACCTTTATGTTATTTTGAAAATTTTATAGATTTTATTTCTTTTTTTTGCCTCTGTTATGGCATTAGGTTTAAAAATTTTTCTCAATAGGTTTGATCTAGGATGCTGAAGTTTTGGGAGAATTTTCTTTACGTTCAGTGCTAAAACATTGGCCTATGGGTACTCAAACCAAAAAAAAACCATTCGGATGCATCTTGTTCGCATTTTCAGCCACATGACAAATTTGGGCGTGGTTTGACAACAGGGTGTGGCAACTCAATACAACTAAAAACCTGAAGGGCTATATCTTGGCACATTAGGCAGATTTTTCTATGCATAAAAAGTTCGTTTATTTGTCAATTCATGGCATGTTGACAGTTTGCAATCTACGAAATGAGTTAATATATCGGCCTACTGGTAAGTAAACTTGAGTTTTCATCCGTATGGATCACGCATGGAGCTACTTGTACTATCACATAGATATATATTTGAAAGCTTGCATCAAGGGCATTCAGAATCATATAAAGAACTATAAAAAAAATTTTTAAAAATATTATCTTTTTTTTGAAAATTTGATAATTTGTAGACGTTCACATAAACCCACCTGACAGGTAAGTGGGAGGAGCTAGAAACATTTTCCTCAAATTGTTTTTTGCAAACAGATCATAAATCAATATTTAATCATAATAAAGAATATATGTGATATAAGTGAGACTGTATGTTTGATTAAAGAAGTGGTAAGCGAAATTACCGGTTGGGCAAAGATGGGTTAAATTTGTCGGTTGTACTAGTTATGCGCGACAAAAAAGAAAACTAAAGCTTAGTGTCAGAGGAACATATATATTTTATTTAGATAAAATAAGCATAACAAAAACATAACAGAATCATAACAATTCAGTTAAAAAAAATAAGTGTTTTTTTAAATAAGTTGCATTAAGTCCATAAATACTTATTATTAGACCGAACTGCTTTTATGAATTTATTACCACTTGGAGTTTCTAAAATGTTACCAAATGATTGACAGTTTCGGTACAGTTTAATCTTATAATAAGTTCTGACTTTATCAGATCTGTCAGCATTCGATTTCTTTCTTTAGAGTATAAGCTGTTTAAAAGGCTAAAAACTTTTTCACAATAAGAGTTGGTTATTGGAATTGGAAAAATAAATGAGATCAATTTTCTTAAGATGTTCAATTCGTCATTTTTAAATTTGGAAAAAAATGATCACCAAATTTTATCGTTGGGAATATTTTTTGGTAGATTTTCATACACACTACGTAAGCAACAATAATCTGTAATATAATTCATCGTTGTTGATATAATTTTCTAAGCCTAAGACTCCTATTGCTGTTTGTAGTTCATCCCAGGAAATTAATTTATATTTAAGAAAAAATAAGGATAATTTTTAATTGAAACGTCACTATATTTATACCGGGTTTCTAAATAGTTAAGACAACTTTTTAAGAATTCAATTCTGGTTGACAAAATTATTACGTAAAAATAAAAGAGAAAATAAAAGAGAAAGAGGGAGCATTTGTCAGTGCAGTAACCATGTTAGTTAAATCATGGTGTTGCACACTTATTTTCATTTAAAGGTACGTAGCTGTTGGTTGCGTTCAGGAGGATTAAGAACTTATGACATCCTTATAAATCATCTTTTCTTGTTTGAAAAATGTCAACTTCTTGCGAGCAGTCCGTACCTTTTGGACGTAATTAATTTTTAATGCCTACGGCAGATATTTTTGTATCTAGTCCTATTTTTCTTTTATTTCATTGTTCGAATTTTATCTGGACATATTTCTGATTGTCGGGACTCTGGACATGGGACTAAAAATCTGGACAATCCCGACGAATCCAGTCCATCTGGCAACCCTAAGTGAATGCCGTTTCATTTCGTTTGCTTTCGTATGAATATGAGTGTTGCGTGAGCTATTCATGAAACGCGATTGTACAAAAAAATTTGTGTTTTTTTAAAATATGGGGAAAGGTCGAAAGGGACTTTGGACATCACTTGGGGTGGCTCCGGACTCTGGAAGGACCCCCCTCGACCCATTTTTGGAAATTTTTTTTTGCTTCAATCGATAGGGAAATGTCAAAATTAAACCCATTTTCGGAAATTTTTTTTTTGTTCCAATCGCGAAGAGGAAGGTCGAAAATGGATTTTAAACGTCACTTGGAGTACCTCCGGACCCTGAAAATTACCGCTTTTGACCCATTATTGGAAAACAATTTTTTTGCTCCAATCGAAGGGGAAAGGTCGAAAATGGATTTTGAACATCACTTGGAGTACCTCCGGACCTTGGAAAGTACCGTTTTTAACCCATTGTCGAAAAATTTTTTTTTGCTCCAATCGATGGGGAAAGGTCGAAAATGGATTTTGAACATCACTTGGAGTACCTCCGGACCTTGGAAAGTACCGTTTTTAACCCATTTTCGAAAAAATTTTTTTTTGCTCCAATCGATGGGAAAAGGTCGAAAATGGATTTTGAACAACACTTAGAGTTCCTCCGGACCCTGGAAAGGACCGTTTTTGACCCATTTATGGAAAAAAAATTTGTTTTTTCAAACGAAAGATAGCTCAAAAATATATTTGGACAGCACTAAGGAAGGCTCGGGACCCTGGATAGAACCGTTTTTGACCCGAAAATGTGTCCCCGGGCCATAGTACCTGTTTTTGACCCATTTTCGAGAAAAAAAACTAGTTTTTTCAAACGAAAGATAGCTCAAAAATATTTTTGTACAGCACTAAGGAAGGCTCGGGACCCTGGAAAGAACCGTTTTTGACCCGAAAATGTGTCCCCGGGCTATAGTACCCGTTTTTGATCCATTTTCGAGAAAAAAGAATTGTTTTTTCAAACGAAAAATACTTCAAAAGTATTTTTGGACAGCTCTAAGGAAGGTTCGGGACCCTGGAAAGAACCGTTTTTGACCCGACCATAGTACCCGTTTTTGACCCATTTTCGGAATAAAAATTTGTTTTTTTAAACAAACCCGTACCCGTTTTTGACCCATTTTCGGGTCAAAAACGGTTCTTTCCAGAGTCCGGAGGTACTCTAAGTGATGTTCACAATCCATTTTCGACCTTTCCCCATCGATTGGAGCAAAAAAAAAATTTCCGAAAATGGGTCAAAAACGGTTCTTTCCAGAGTCCGGAAGTACTCCAAGTAATGTTCAAAATCCATTTTCGACCTTTCCCCATCGATTGGAGCAAAAAAAAATTTCCGAAAATGGGTTTAATTTTTACATTTCCCTATCGATTGAAGCAAAAAAAAATTTCCGAAAATGGGTCAAAACGGTTCTTGCCAGGGTCCGGAAGTACTCCAAGTAATGTTCAAAATCCATTTTCGACCTTTCCGCTTCGATTGGAGCAAAACAAAATGTTTCCGAAAATGGGTCAAAAACGGTCCTTTCCAGGGTATGGAGATACTCCAAGTTATGTCTACAGTCCATTTTCGACCTTTCCCCGTCGATTGGAACGGAAAAAAATTTTTCCGAAAATGGGTCAAAAACAGGTACTATGGTCCGGGAACCCATTTTCGGGTCAAAAACGGTTCTTTCCAGGGTCCGGAGGTACTCTAAGTGATGTCCAAAGACCATTTTCGAACTTTTCCTATCGATTGGAGCAAAAAAAACTTTTTTTTTTTCTTGACACAGTTCAACTTAAGTGGCTCAAGCCATTCACTGCTTCATGAATGCTGACTGCATGTGAGTGAGCTTTTCAGGCATTCACATTCATGAGACTAGAGCTATTAAGCAGCTCACATTCATGAGCAGCATGCTATCTACGCATTCACTATTAGTGAGCGCAACTCAGATTCACACTCATTATTGCATGTAATATGCACACTCACGTCTCATATTTTTGGAAGTGGCTCATAACCCTCAGTGAGCTACTCAATGCAGTTCTCTGATAGCTACAATCGAAGGCCTTCATCGTGAACAGTTGTTGTTGTGGTAAGTTCTTTTAGTTCTTTTTCTACATTCTGTTAATATATGTAAATACCAGTTAATGTGGTGAATACTAAGAAGTCTGCAAAACGAATTCTCTGTTAAACAACATAAATAACATAAATTTTACGTTAACCGTACGTTGAGAGAGTTTTTTCTTTACATTGCTTTCGTTGAGCATGAATTATTAATATTCACCTCGATAGTTTTTTTTTATTTTGCTTTTTCGATTTTGACTGTTAATCGAGTATTATTCTCCCATTGTTTACAAAAGTCTATGGGGAGTTAATTGTGTAAAGTAAAATGCATTTGTCGAATTTTGATATTGAAATAAATTATTTGTACTTTGAAATGCGTATTATAATTAAAATCATTTTCGCATGCTAAGGAGCATAGTCTATGCTAATGACCCTGATGAATGTAGCCCAATTCGAAGACGACGAATTTGTGCAGTTCGTTCTTGGCGAGAAAAATTCCTAAAGTAGAGCACAAAGAAAACCTAAAGTAAAAGTCACGTTTGAAAAGACTTGGCGTGGCACTACTTTACCAAAACCCATTACTATTTATGGCACCAGCTACAAGGCAGACTATGCTTTGGAGCCTATAGATGAAATAAAACATAAAGAGAATAAGAAATAAGCGCAAGAACAAATTTTATCAACCAAAATTGATTTCCCTCCACTTTTCAGGAATTTATACGGAATGAGGCAGATGAAGAAAATCCAATGAAGAAGGTTCATTTCAATACGAAACGACAAAAATTTGCACGTCTAGTATATTGTGATCAAAAATCAACCGTTGAATTATCAATGGGTGCTAATAAGAAGGCACAAGTGACAAGTCTCCGATATTTTTGTTTTTTATGTGAAGCAGCGTTGTAGGAATAAATAATAAATCTTCAAAAAAAATGTCACGGTCTAGTTTCCGATGGCTAGGAAGTTGCGGATATTGCTTTATAAAAAACGGTGTAAGTTAGGAAACATTAAACAGATTTCTAAAATATGAGTACCATATGAATGGTAATTTGATAAGGTATATCGATAAATAAATATTTGAAATTCGTATAGTCATCAAGATATGACGGTTTTTGTAAAATTGTGACCATTTTTTTTCCAGAAAATGTATAATTAACGAATAATTTTTTAAAGTTTCAAGAAAGCCTAATTCTTTTCCCTTAAAATGTATGTATTACATGTAAAAAATATTTTTATATTAACCCATTTATTACCAGAAAACAAAAACAGTAAAATTATTGGAAAAAGTCCCGCATTATAAAAAAAAGTCAAAATGTTTAAAAAATCCTCATATCTCGAAAGCTAAACAACAGAATTCTAATATTTATGCCTTATTATATTACCTTTCATATGATATCCATATTTTGGAAATCTGATCATGGGCTCCTACCTTGTATAGTGTTTTATAAAATCTATATCCGCAACTTCCGATGGTTATATCTCCGAAAACAGATCCGAGCGACTCTTTTTGATTACATATTAGATTGAAAAACTAAGTTAGAAAAATTTAGTTTAAAGAAGAAAGAAGGATTAAAGTCAACTTAAGCCAAAAAGAATAATGAAATAAAGATGAAAATTTTAAAAATTCATTTGTTTATTGAACTTTTGAACATGTACAATATTACATTGAGTTGTACATGTATTTTATTTTAATACTTATAAATTCAACATACATTAAAATAGGAAATAGGGTTTATGCAGCAATAACGAAAATGATTTTAGGAATGATTTACTTTGCAAAAAAAAAAAAAACAAACAGGCAGGACACTTGAGACATCCGTCTTAGATGAGAAATCATCTAACGAAAGTCGTAGTGAAATATCTATTTCCTTTTTAACACTTCTCGCAAGATGATCTACTTCGTAGCAGCATCAGTGCACGCAGCCAACTTATCCACCACGCACTTCACAACCTTGTTTAAGAATTTTTTCTCATTGTATGTTTAACTTGCGAGTCAGAATTTAAGTCATCATCAGCTTTACAATAACTTTGCCTCGTTGTGATCAAATGTTGACGTGCCTCTTGTTTTTCTGCTGGTTCCAATTTCAGACTCAATATAGTTGGATATCACTTTGATCCAATGATTGATGATCGATACTGTCAATAACATAAGAGTGGGTGCATAATTATTCTCATTCAGAGCATAACGCAGGAGATTTGTATGTCCTGACCGTCAGATTTTTATAATTTTTTATTTATTTGGCTGCTGACGTCTATGCTGAGCCAGTGATGGCATTTGGATTTTGTGAAAATGTACTGAATCGAGACTTCAAATGTATTTTTTAGATCCCGAATGTACTTTTTTGTATTGAACACCCAATTTTCAACGAAATTGTTCTAAAATTTACTATCAAAAAAAGAAAAAAAAGGTCCTCACTTTTCCCTAGCAAAATTAGACATATGTCACATTAAATTAATTACAAAATCTTCACATTGCGCGATTATTTTCATTTACTAAGAAAAAAACGTAATTAATATAATAGGGTAATGATATTATATACAGGTAATTACTATAAATCTACTCATTGCGGTTATTTTCATTTACTAAAAAACAAAAAAAAAGGTAAATATTATAAATTGTCCAAATGTACCGAAAATGTACTGAAAATGTGCTAAAAATTTGGCGAATGTACTGAAAATGCCCCAAATGTACCGAATGTACTGAAAACTTGTCGAATGTACTGACAACGATTTTTCAGGACTTAAATGTACCGAAAAAAGTACAAATGTACCGAAAATGCCATCACTGTGCTGAGCATAGACGATGAAATTCAGCTCCAGTAAAATGCTCACGTTATGATGGTTGCGTAGCAAATTCTGTGGGTAATAGAAATATGTAAATTGTAAAATTTCTAGCCAGATTTTCTAAATAAACCATGTAACTTACAATTTTGTTTTTGATCCATGCGCCACCAGACACTTAAAATTGCAATTGATATCGCCGACACCGGTATCAAACAATTTTTTCTTCCAGTACTCGTAAGTTGCATATTAATAATAATAAAATAAAAATATTTAGGTGCCTGCTGGAAACTTTGGCATTTCATATTCACCTCAGAACTGTCAAAATTTCATCAAAAATTTTATCAAAAGTAAAAAGATATCGATTGGGAAAGGCCCTTAGTAATTTATATTTACCGTTTTTTTATAATTTTAAGTCAGGTAAAATTAATATTTGATATTGAAAATATTAATTCTTTTGAAATCCAATTATATATCATTGTAACTCAGTTACCAACATTTTTGTTATTTCTTTTTCTTATAAAATTTAATATGAATTTTGTTTGAAAATAAAACTTTTCTTTGATAATATGGAACTTTAAATAATTTTAGTGTTTTCCTTGGATAAAAAGGTATTAGGATAATTTAATATGGGATCTTGGGATTACTTTTTCGCTTGATCTAAGATCATGGTGAGGTGGGTTAATAAGCGAGGGCCTGCATAACATATAACGGCTCAACGGTGTGTGAATTATTTTTATAATATTGAGTATATTGTTTTGGTACAGGTTTGAACGTCCTTTTTCGTGTGAAATAGTTTTATTTTGATGGTGAAAATTTCTATACCATACATTCAAGGAACTCTGAAATAACCTCCCCATACTGAAAGCTAGCTGAATAGACGGGTCCCAACCCGACCTGCTTTCTCCTCCGTCCACAGCCCATCCCTATAAGGTAAAAATATACATTACAAACCATATGCAGGAAGTTCTAATAAAAATGTGTCGACAGAATCCGCAAATGTCAAACGTGAACATCGCTACTTTGCTCGCAGTCGATAGAGTGGTTCTGCGATATCTTTCCAGCTGTTGTGTTGGTGGATTAGGACTAACTGGTATTAGGATGGGGTTTATGTGTATATGGTATATGGTATATACTTAAGTTATGTTATACGGATTAGGGAACATTTTTTACAGGCACGAACTTTTGACTGGCAAAATTTAGCTTAACGTCTAGAATCACTAGGCGCAAAAATTTAACGGCAAAATACATTTCAGTGCGGCCAAAGGCCGATTTTGCGGCCAAAATTAAAAAAAAAAAAGTTTCTAGATTGGGATTTTTTATCACTGAGTTGGCTAAAGGGATCCTCTAAGAAGTGAAAACCGTTCACTGTAACGACCTGTACCCTAATTCCCCTCTATAATTTCAGTCGGAATGAGGCCTTCGCCCAAGTACAACATAATTGTTGATTTTGAGTTAAAAGTTATAAATTTGTGAAAGTGATTCGAGTAAAGGAAATTCAACAAAACAAAATGGATTCTACGTCTGAAGGTAAGTCAAATACGCTAAAAAAGTTTTGAATATCAATGCTGTAACAGAAAATTATAAAAAAGTAAAAAATATGAGGGTATTTTTTTTAAACAAAATTTGAGATTTAAATGAAACAGTAATAAAACGCTGTCGTATGCTGCCTTTAAAGATATTGGAGATTACTTAGAAAAGTATTTGCTACTGAATAAAACAAAATTCAGCTGCCAATATCTGCCGATTGAATTTTAACGTATATGTATAATTATTTAAACATTAATAGAAAAACATAGAAAAACGGAGCATTGACATAGAAAGTCATAGCTGTACAAAGAAGGAGAATGAGAAACAGAGAGAGAGAGAGAGAAAGAAGGGGAGAGGAGGGGAGATAGCGAGGGGATAGAGAGAGAAGTATTTCAGAAGTATTCTGTGGAATTAGCTAAACAAATTGTAAAAACTTATAAGTGGTATTGTATGCCGACCTTAGTGCATAAGCTATTAATTCATAGCCCGGAAATCATAAAACATTCAGTGTTACCTATCGGTCAAATGTCGGAAGATGTACAGGAGGCCTGTAATAAATTTTACTCGATCTAATGCCTTAGCTTTGCTCGAAAAAATTATCGTCAAAAAACAATGGAGGATACTTTCAAAAAATTTTTAATAGCTTCTGACCCATATATTTCCAGTTGCCGAAAATTGCCAGTGAGACCGACCGCTCAAGTCCTTATCTACAGAAGATGTTAAATTATTATAGTCTTCGTCTGCTATTAGAGAAGAAGAAGAAGAAAGTATTGCCAGCAGCTCAGCTTCTGAGTCAGAAACAGATGTAGATGTTTACGACCTACATGAAAATGAAACTTCTTTCCTGTAGCATTTTTAAAAAGTTATTATGTACATTTGAACATTTGATTTAAGTAAAAAATTATGATACTATTTCATAATTTTTTGTTGTTTTCGCACATTTATTTATAATTACTAGTATCGTATTTTGGTCGAAACTCGACCGTACCACCAAGTTGTAACTTTGGAAGAATTTTGCCGACCTATGACGAACAAAACCATGGACCATGATCTTATTTAATTTCGTTTTTCACCTCACCTCATCTCACCTTGCCTGTACCTCATGCAGCCATGAACGTGATCAAAATGCGTTGGTTAAAACGTTTCGTATGGGCGAATCATGCGCGTATGTTTTCTTTATTTTACATGCCTTTAAAGGCACATATTACACATTATTTTTATTTTGCGCACATCTATAAAACAGTACCTTTTAAATGATATAAGTTTCATTCCCCTTCTTTATAATAAATACTAAAAAATTGTACCATAAGTTTCGATGTTCACGTATTAATATATAGATATACTAAATTTTCTGATATATACAAAGATTTGGAACGCGGAGAAACTTTTAAATTTTTTGCAGGACCTGACGCCATATTGGATCCGCCTTTTACAATTTTGCAATTCTGACATCGGATTCGTAATCAGCGACCCCAAAAATCCCCTAGTACGAAACTACAAATCATTTCTTTAAAGTTTCAAATTTTTCGCATAAAACGACGCCATATTTTGTCCGCCATTTTGAATTTCGTAATTCTGACATCGGATTCGTAATCAGCGACCCCAAAAACCCCCGAGTGTACATTTTGAAGTGATTTACTTGAATTTTCGAATTTTAGACGCATATTGTGGCCTTTGGCCGCACTGTGCGGCGAGACGTAATTTTTAGTGTCGGTTTAATTAAATGAGTTTTTTCGGTGATATTTGAATTTAGTAAAAGTCGATGATTTTGAATAGTAAACCAAGTGTTAAATTTTGAAAAATTATTAAGTGTGCCCGCAGATTACCGAAACGCCAAGCCAACAATATAAAATTTTGTTGGTGAAATAAAGGTAATATTTGTTTTAATATTTTACCTAATACTTTGATGTGTAAATTAAGTAAAAATAATCTTTAGAAGACGCGAGGAAAAGGTATTGCCTGCCAAACAGTGGAGTTCTGCAGATTTAGTAAATTTAGTTCCAGGAAAATTAAGGAAATGTAAGTGGAGCAAAGAGGGAAGCATTTTTACGGCAATATTTTAAGCTAAAAAATTTTGTCTCCTCTATAGTGTGGCTGACTCCTACAAGGAAAGCGACGACACCGCTTGCGAATCCTGAGAAAATTCCAGAAACAATCAAATAAAGATTAGTCAGCCACAATTTCTTTTATATTTGTATATATATCTACGCACATATCATTTCAAATTTCGAGTAAAAAAAAAACAAATTTTAATATTTTCGCGCGCGACTGATCGCGTTCAAGAAAAGGTTCCATTTTGTAGTGGATGAAAACAAAATGGTGGAAGCCCTGTGAACGGCTCGGGCCCGGTGCAAACATTTTTTTTTTTGTAATCCAACCAAATTGGTATGAAGCAACGTAGCTGCACTGAACTTGCAAAGGTTTGATCGAACTGAACGGTGGCACAAAGAAGTGTGAATTTGCGATAAAATTTTGTGATACTTTTTTCTTTTATTTATATCATGGAATTTGTAATGAAGTAAATTCATAATTTACCAATACTGTTTTAACCCATCTTTGCCCGCACCAAGAAAACATGAACGGATTTTGATGAAACTTGATACCATACATTAAATTGGTCCAACCAAGATAAATTTTAAGTTTTATCAAAATGGTATTTCCAGTTTTCGAGTTATGAGGTGGTAATTTCACTTACCAGTAGGCTTATACGTATACAGCTTTCGACTTGATATTAAATTTTAGACTTAAATTATTTTTATTCAAACAATTGATTTTTATTACGAAATACTTTGCATAATTTATATAAAAACACAATATATATGGGCGTGGCACCTTTATGTTATTTTGAAAATTTTATAGATTTTATTTCTTTTTTTTGCCTCTGTTATGGCATTAGGTTTAAAAATTTTTCTCAATAGGTTTGATCTAGGATGCTGAAGTTTTGGGAGAATTTTCTTTACGTTCAGTGCTAAAACATTGGCCTATGGGTACTCAAACCAAAAAAAAACCATTCGGATGCATCTTGTTCGCATTTTCAGCCACATGACAAATTTGGGCGTGGTTTGACAACAGGGTGTGGCAACTCAATACAACTAAAAACCTGAAGGGCTATATCTTGGCACATTAGGCAGATTTTTCTATGCATAAAAAGTTCGTTTATTTGTCAATTCATGGCATGTTGACAGTTTGCAATCTACGAAATGAGTTAATATATCGGCCTACTGGTAAGTAAACTTGAGTTTTCATCCGTATGGATCACGCATGGAGCTACTTGTACTATCACATAGATATATATTTGAAAGCTTGCATCAAGGGCATTCAGAATCATATAAAGAACTATAAAAAAAATTTTTAAAAATATTATCTTTTTTTTGAAAATTTGATAATTTGTAGACGTTCACATAAACCCACCTGACAGGTAAGTGGGAGGAGCTAGAAACATTTTCCTCAAATTGTTTTTTGCAAACAGATCATAAATCAATATTTAATCATAATAAAGAATATATGTGATATAAGTGAGACTGTATGTTTGATTAAAGAAGTGGTAAGCGAAATTACCGGTTGGGCAAAGATGGGTTAAATTTGTCGGTTGTACTAGTTATGCGCGACAAAAAAGAAAACTAAAGCTTAGTGTCAGAGGAACATATATATTTTATTTAGATAAAATAAGCATAACAAAAACATAACAGAATCATAACAATTCAGTTAAAAAAAATAAGTGTTTTTTTAAATAAGTTGCATTAAGTCCATAAATACTTATTATTAGACCGAACTGCTTTTATGAATTTATTACCACTTGGAGTTTCTAAAATGTTACCAAATGATTGACAGTTTCGGTACAGTTTAATCTTATAATAAGTTCTGACTTTATCAGATCTGTCAGCATTCGATTTCTTTCTTTAGAGTATAAGCTGTTTAAAAGGCTAAAAACTTTTTCACAATAAGAGTTGGTTATTGGAATTGGAAAAATAAATGAGATCAATTTTCTTAAGATGTTCAATTCGTCATTTTTAAATTTGGAAAAAAATGATCACCAAATTTTATCGTTGGGAATATTTTTTGGTAGATTTTCATACACACTACGTAAGCAACAATAATCTGTAATATAATTCATCGTTGTTGATATAATTTTCTAAGCCTAAGACTCCTATTGCTGTTTGTAGTTCACCCCAGGAAATTAATTTATATTTAAGAAAAAATAAGGATAATTTTTAATTGAAACGTCACTATATTTATACCGGGTTTCTAAATAGTTAAGACAACTTTTTAAGAATTCAATTCTGGTTGACAAAATTATTACGTAAAAATAAAAGAGAAAATAAAAGAGAAAATAAAAGAGAAAGAGGGAGCATTTGTCAGTGCAGTAACCATGTTAGTTAAATCATGGTGTTGCACACTTATTTTCATTTAAAGGTACGTAGCTGTTGGTTGCGTTCAGGAGGATTAAGAACTTATGACATCCTTATAAATCATCTTTTCTTGTTTGAAAAATGTCAACTTCTTGCGAGCAGTCCGTACCTTTTGGACGTAATTAATTTTTAATGCCTACGGCAGATATTTTTGTATCTAGTCCTATTTTTCTTTTATTTCATTGTTCGAATTTTATCTGGACATATTTCTGATTGTCGGGACTCTGGACATGGGACTAAAAATCTGGACAATCCCGACGAATCCAGTCCATCTGGCAACCCTAAGTGAATGCCGTTTCATTTCGTTTGCTTTCGTATGAATATGAGTGTTGCGTGAGCTATTCATGAAACGCGATTGTACAAAAAAATTTGTGTTTTTTTAAAATATGGGGAAAGGTCGAAAGGGACTTTGGACATCACTTGGGGTGGCTCCGGACTCTGGAAGGACCCCCCTCGACCCATTTTTGGAAATTTTTTTTTGCTTCAATCGATAGGGAAATGTCAAAATTAAACCCATTTTCGGAAATTTTTTTTTTGTTCCAATCGCGAAGGGGAAGGTCGAAAATGGATTTTAAACGTCACTTGGAGTACCTCCGGACCCTGAAAATTACCGCTTTTGACCCATTATTGGAAAACAATTTTTTTGCTCCAATCGAAGGGGAAAGGTCGAAAATGGATTTTGAACATCACTTGGAGTACCTCCGGACCTTGGAAAGTACCGTTTTTAACCCATTGTCGAAAAATTTTTTTTTGCTCCAATCGATGGGGAAAGGTCGAAAATGGATTTTGAACATCACTTGGAGTACCTCCGGACCTTGGAAAGTACCGTTTTTAACCCATTTTCGAAAAAATTTTTTTTTGCTCCAATCGATGGGAAAAGGTCGAAAATGGTTTTTGAACAACACTTAGAGTTCCTCCGGACCCTGGAAAGGACCGTTTTTGACCCATTTATGGAAAAAAAATTTGTTTTTTCAAACGAAAGATAGCTCAAAAATATATTTGGACAGCACTAAGGAAGGCTCGGGACCCTGGATAGAACCGTTTTTGACCCGAAAATGTGTCACCGGGCCATAGTACCTGTTTTTGACCCATTTTCGAGAAAAAAAACTAGTTTTTTCAAACGAAAGATAGCTCAAAAATATTTTTGTACAGCACTAAGGAAGGCTCGGGACCCTGGAAAGAACCGTTTTTGACCCGAAAATGTGTCCCCGGGCTATAGTACCCGTTTTTGATCCATTTTCGAGAAAAAAGAATTGTTTTTTCAAACGAAAAATACTTCAAAAGTATTTTTGGACAGCTCTAAGGAAGGTTCGGGACCCTGGAAAGAACCGTTTTTGACCCGACCATAGTACCCGTTTTTGACCCATTTTCGGAATAAAAATTTGTTTTTTTAAACAAACCCGTACCCGTTTTTGACCCATTTTCGGGTCAAAAACGGTTCTTTCCAGAGTCCGGAGGTACTCTAAGTGATGTTCACAATCCATTTTCGACCTTTCCCCATCGATTGGAGCAAAAAAAAAATTTCCGAAAATGGGTCAAAAACGGTTCTTTCCAGGGTCCGGAAGTACTCCAAGTAATGTTCAAAATCCATTTTCGACCTTTCCCCATCGATTGGAGCAAAAAAAAATTTCCGAAAATGGGTTTAATTTTTACATTTCCCTATCGATTGAAGCAAAAAAAAATTTCCGAAAATGGGTCAAAACGGTTCTTGCCAGGGTCCGGAAGTACTCCAAGTAATGTTCAAAATCCATTTTCGACCTTTCCGCTTCGATTGGAGCAAAACAAAATGTTTCCGAAAATGGGTCAAAAACGGTCCTTTCCAGGGTATGGAGATACTCCAAGTTATGTCTACAGTCCATTTTCGACCTTTCCCCGTCGATTGGAACGGAAAAAATTTTTTCCGAAAATGGGTCAAAAACAGGTACTATGGTCCGGGAACCCATTTTCGGGTCAAAAACGGTTCTTTCCAGGGTCCGGAGGTACTCTAAGTGATGTCCAAAGACCATTTTCGAACTTTTCCTATCGATTGGAGCAAAAAAAACTTTTTTTTTTTCTTGACACAGTTCAACTTAAGTGGCTCAAGCCATTCACTGCTTCATGAATGCTGACTGCATGTGAGTGAGCTTTTCAGGCATTCACATTCATGAGACTAGAGCTATTAAGCAGCTCACATTCATGAGCAGCATGCTATCTACGCATTCACTATTAGTGAGCGCAACTCAGATTCACACTCATTATTGCATGTAATATGCACACTCACGTCTCATATTTTTGGAAGTGGCTCATAACCCTCAGTGAGCTACTCAATGCAGTTCTCTGATAGCTACAATCGAAGGCCTTCATCGTGAACAGTTGTTGTTGTGGTAAGTTCTTTTAGTTCTTTTTCTACATTCTGTTAATATATGTAAATACCAGTTAATGTGGTGAATACTAAGAAGTCTGCAAAACGAATTCTCTGTTAAACAACATAAATAACATAAATTTTACGTTAACCGTACGTTGAGAGAGTTTTTTCTTTACATTGCTTTCGTTGAGCATGAATTATTAATATTCACCTCGATAGTTTTTTTTTATTTTGCTTTTTCGATTTTGACTGTTAATCGAGTATTATTCTCCCATTGTTTACAAAAGTCTATGGGGAGTTAATTGTGTAAAGTAAAATGCATTTGTCGAATTTTGATATTGAAATAAATTATTTGTACTTTGAAATGCGTATTATAATTAAAATCATTTTCGCATGCTAAGGAGCATAGTCTATGCTAATGACCCTGATGAATGTAGCCCAATTGGAAGACGACGAATTTGTGCAGTTCGTTCTTGGCGAGAAAAATTCCTAAAGTAGAGCACAAAGAAAACCTAAAGTAAAAGTCACGTTTGAAAAGACTTGGCGTGGCACTACTTTACCAAAACCCATTACTATTTATGGCACCAGCTACAAGGCAGACTATGCTTTGGAGCCTATAGATGAAATAAAACATAAAGAGAATAAGAAATAAGCGCAAGAACAAATTTTATCAACCAAAATTGATTTCCCTCCACTTTTCAGGAATTTATACGGAATGAGGCAGATGAAGAAAATCCAATGAAGAAGGTTCATTTCAATACGAAACGACAAAAATTTGCACGTCTAGTATATTGTGATCAAAAATCAACCGTTGAATTATCAATGGGTGCTAATAAGAAGGCACAAGTGACAAGTCTCCGATATTTTTGTTTTTTATGTGAAGCAGCGTTGTAGGAATAAATAATAAATCTTCAAAAAAAATGTCACGGTCTAGTTTCCGATGGCTAGGAAGTTGCGGATATTGCTTTATAAAAAACGGTGTAAGTTAGGAAACATTAAACAGATTTCTAAAATATGAGTACCATATGAATGGTAATTTGATAAGGTATATCGATAAATAAATATTTGAAATTCGTATAGTCATCAAGATATGACGGTTTTTGTAAAATTGTGACCATTTTTTTTCCAGAAAATGTATAATTAACGAATAATTTTTTAAAGTTTCAAGAAAGCCTAATTCTTTTCCCTTAAAATGTATGTATTACATGTAAAAAATATTTTTATATTAACCCATTTATTACCAGAAAACAAAAACAGTAAAATTATTGGAAAAAGTCCCGCATTATAAAAAAAAGTCAAAATGTTTAAAAAATCCTCATATCTCGAAAGCTAAACAACAGAATTCTAATATTTATGCCTTATTATATTACCTTTCATATGATATCCATATTTTGGAAATCTGATCATGGGCTCCTACCTTGTATAGTGTTTTATAAAATCTATATCCGCAACTTCCGATGGTTATATCTCCGAAAACAGATCCGAGCGACTCTTTTTGATTACATATTAGATTGAAAAACTAAGTTAGAAAAATTTAGTTTAAAGAAGAAAGAAGGATTAAAGTCAACTTAAGCCAAAAAGAATAATGAAATAAAGATGAAAATTTTAAAAATTCATTTGTTTATTGAACTTTTGAACATGTACAATATTACATTGAGTTGTACATGTATTTTATTTTAATACTTATAAATTCAACATACATTAAAATAGGAAATAGGGTTTATGCAGCAATAACGAAAATGATTTTAGGAATGATTTACTTTGCAAAAAAAAAAAAAACAAACAGGCAGGACACTTGAGACATCCGTCTTAGATGAGAAATCATCTAACGAAAGTCGTAGTGAAATATCTATTTCCTTTTTAACACTTCTCGCAAGATGATCTACTTCGTAGCAGCATCAGTGCACGCAGCCAACTTATCCACCACGCACTTCACAACCTTGTTTAAGAATTTTTTCTCATTGTATGTTTAACTTGCGAGTCAGAATTTAAGTCATCATCAGCTTCACAATAACTTTGCCTCGTTGTGATCAAATGTTGACGTGCCTCTTGTTTTTCTGCTGGTTCCAATTTCAGACTCAATATAGTTGGATATCACTTTGATCCAATGATTGATGATCGATACTGTCAATAACATAAGAGTGGGTGCATAATTATTCTCATTCAGAGCATAACGCAGGAGATTTGTATGTCCTGACCGTCAGATTTTTATAATTTTTTATTTATTTGGCTGCTGACGTCTATGCTGAGCCAGTGATGGCATTTGGATTTTGTGAAAATGTACTGAATCGAGACTTCAAATGTACTTTTTAGATCCCGAATGTACTTTTTTGTATTGAACACCCAATTTTCAACGAAATTGTTCTAAAATTTACTATCAAAAAAAGAAAAAAAAGGTCCTCACTTTTCCCTAGCAAAATTAGACATATGTCACATTAAATTAATTACAAAATCTTCACATTGCGCGATTATTTTCATTTACTAAGAAAAAAACGTAATTAATATAATAGGGTAATGATATTATATACAGGTAATTACTATAAATCTACTCATTGCGGTTATTTTCATTTACTAAAAAACAAAAAAAAAGGTAAATATTATAAATTGTCCAAATGTACCGAAAATGTACTGAAAATGTGCTAAAAATTTGGCGAATGTACTGAAAATGCCCCAAATGTACCGAATGTACTGAAAACTTGTCGAATGTACTGACAACGATTTTTCAGGACTTAAATGTACCGAAAAAAGTACAAATGTACCGAAAATGCCATCACTGTGCTGAGCATAGACGATGAAATTCAGCTCCAGTAAAATGCTCACGTTATGATGGTTGCGTAGCAAATTCTGTGGGTAATAGAAATATGTAAATTGTAAAATTTCTAGCCAGATTTTCTAAATAAACCATGTAACTTACAATTTTGTTTTTGATCCATGCGCCACCAGACACTTAAAATTGCAATTGATATCGCCGACACCGGTATCAAACAATTTTTTCTTCCAGTACTCGTAAGTTGCATATTAATAATAATAAAATAAAAATATTTAGGTGCCTGCTGGAAACTTTGGCATTTCATATTCACCTCAGAACTGTCAAAATTTCATCAAAAATTTTATCAAAAGTAAAAAGATATCGATTGGGAAAGGCCCTTAGTAATTTATATTTACCGTTTTTTTATAATTTTAAGTCAGGTAAAATTAATATTTGATATTGAAAATATTAATTCTTTTGAAATCCAATTATATATCATTGTAACTCAGTTACCAACATTTTTGTTATTTCTTTTTCTTATAAAATTTAATATGAATTCTGTTTGAAAATAAAACTTTTCTTTGATAATATGGAACTTTAAATAATTTTAGTGTTTTCCTTGGATAAAAAGGTATTAGGATAATTTAATATGGGATCTTGGGATTACTTTTTCGCTTGATCTAAGATCATGGTGAGGTGGGTTAATAAGCGAGGGCCTGCATAACATATAACGGCTCAACGGTGTGTGAATTATTTTTATAATATTGAGTATATTGTTTTGGTACAGGTTTGAACGTCCTTTTTCGTGTGAAATAGTTTTATTTTGATGGTGAAAATTTCTATACCATACATTCAAGGAACTCTGAAATAACCTCCCCATACTGAAAGCTAGCTGAATAGACGGGTCCCAACCCGACCTGCTTTCTCCTCCGTCCACAGCCCATCCCTATAAGGTAAAAATATACATTACAAACCACATGCAGGAAGTTCTAATAAAAATGTGTCGACAGAATCCGCAAATGTCAAACGTGAACATCGCTACTTTGCTCGCAGTCGATAGAGTGGTTCTGCGATATCTTTCCAGCTGTTGTGTTGGTGGATTAGGACTAACTGGTATTAGGATGGGGTTAATGTGTATATGGTATATGGTATATACTTAAGTTATGTTATACGGATTAGGGAACATTTTTTACAGGCACGAACTTTTGACTGGCAAAATTTAGCTTAACGTCTAGAATCACTAGGCGCAAAAATTTAACGGCAAAATACATTTCAAGGCGGCGCACAGTGCGGCCAAAGGCCGATTTTGCGGCCAAAATTAAAAAAAAAAAAGTTTCTAGATTGGGATTTTTTATCACTGAGTTGGCTAAAGGGATCCTCTAAGAAGTGAAAACCGTTCACTGTAACGACCTGTACCCTAATTCCCCTCTATAATTTCAGTCGGAATGAGGCCTTCGCCCAAGTACAACATAATTGTTGATTTTGAGTTAAAAGTTATAAATTTGTGAAAGTGATTCGAGTAAAGGAAATTCAACAAAACAAAATGGATTCTACGTCTGAAGGTAAGTCAAATACGCTAAAAAAGTTTTGAATATCAATGCTGTAACAGAAAATTATAAAAAAGTAAAAAATATGAGGGTATTTTTTTTAAACAAAATTTGAGATTTAAATGAAACAGTAATAAAACGCTGTCGTATGCTGCCTTTAAAGATATTGGAGATTACTTAGAAAAGTATTTGCTACTGAATAAAACAAAATTCAGCTGCCAATATCTGCCGATTGAATTTTAACGTATATGTATAATTATTTAAACATTAATAGAAAAACATAGAAAAACGGAGCATTGACATAGAAAGTCATAGCTGTACAAAGAAGGAGAATGAGAAACAGAGAGAGAGAGAGAGAAAGAAGGGGAGAGGAGGGGAGATAGCGAGGGGATAGAGAGAGAAGTATTTCAGAAGTATTCTGTGGAATTAGCTAAACAAATTGTAAAAACTTATAAGTGGTATTGTATGCCGACCTTAGTGCATAAGCTATTAATTCATAGCCCGGAAATCATAAAACATTCAGTGTTACCTATCGGTCAAATGTCGGAAGATGTACAGGAGGCCTGTAATAAATTTTACTCGATCTAATGCCTTAGCTTTGCTCGAAAAAATTATCGTCAAAAAATAATGGAGGATACTTTCAAAAAATTTTTAATAGCTTCTGACCCATATATTTCCAGTTGCCGAAAATTGCCAGTGAGACCGACCGCTCAAGTCCTTATCTACAGAAGATGTTAAATTATTATAGTCTTCGTCTGCTATTAGAGAAGAAGAAGAAGAAAGTATTGCCAGCAGCTCAGCTTCTGAGTCAGAAACAGATGTAGATGTTTACGACCTACATGAAAATGAAACTTCTTTCCTGTAGCATTTTTAAAAAGTTATTATGTACATTTGAACATTTGATTTAAGTAAAAAATTATGATACTATTTCATAATTTTTTGTTGTTTTCGCACATTTATTTATAATTACTAGTATCGTATTGTGGTCGAAACTCGACCGTACCACCAAGTTGTAACTTTGGAAGAATTTTGCCGACCTATGACGAACAAAACCATGGACCATGATCTTATTTAATTTCGTTTTTCACCTCACCTCATCTCACCTTGCCTGTACCTCATGCAGCCATGAACGTGATCAAAATGCGTTGGTTAAAACGTTTCGTATGGGCGAATCATGCGCGTATGTTTTCTTTATTTTACATGCCTTTAAAGGCACATATTACACATTATTTTTATTTTGCGCACATCTATAAAACAGTACCTTTTAAATGATATAAGTTTCATTCCCCTTCTTTATAATAAATACTAAAAAATTGTACCATAAGTTTCGATGTTCACGTATTAATATATAGATATACTAAATTTTCTGATATATACAAAGATTTGGAACGCGGAGAAACTTTTAAATTTTTTGCAGGACCTGACGCCATATTGGATCCGCCTTTTACAATTTTGCAATTCTGACATCGGATTCGTAATCAGCGACCCCAAAAATCCCCTAGTACGAAACTACAAATCATTTCTTTAAAGTTTCAAATTTTTCGCATAAAACGACGCCATATTTTGTCCGCCATTTTGAATTTCGTAATTCTGACATCGGATTCGTAATCAGCGACCCCAAAAACCCCCGAGTGTACATTTTGAAGTGATTTACTTGAATTTTCGAATTTTGGACGCATATTGTGGCCTTTGGCCGCACTGTGCGGCGAGACGTAATTTTTAGTGTCGGTTTAATTAAATGAGTTTTTTCGGTGATATTTGAATTTAGTAAAAGTCGATGATTTTGAATAGTAAACCAAGTGTTAAATTTTGAAAAATTATTAAGTGTGCCCGCAGATTACCGAAACGCCAAGCCAACAATATAAAATTTTGTTGGTGAAATAAAGGTAATATTTGTTTTAATATTTTACCTAATACTTTGATGTGTAAATAAAGTAAAAATAATCTTTAGAAGACGCGAGGAAAAGGTATTGCCTGCCAAACAGTGGAGTTCTGCAGATTTAGTAAATTTAGTTCCAGGAAAATTAAGGAAATGTAAGTGGAGCAAAGAAGGAAGCATTTTTACGGCAATATTTTAAGCTAAAAAATTTTGTCTCCTCTATAGTGTGGCTGACTCCTACAAGGAAAGCGACGACACCGCTTGCGAATCCTGAGAAAATTCCAGAAACAATCAAATAAAGATTAGTCAGCCACAATTTCTTTTATATTTGTATATATATCTACGCACATATCATTTCAAATTTCGAGTAAAAAAAAAACAAATTTTAATATTTTCGCGCGCGACTGATCGCGTTCAAGAAAAGGTTCCATTTTGTAGTGGATGAAAACAAAATGGTGGAAGCCCTGTGAACGGCTCGGGCCCGGTGCAAACATTTTTTTTTTTGTAATCCAACCAAATTGGTATGAAGCAACGTAGCTGCACTGAACTTGCAAAGGTTTGATCGAACTGAACGGTGGCACAAAGAAGTGTGAATTTGCGATAAAATTTTGTGATACTTTTTTCTTTTATTTATATCATGGAATTTGTAATGAAGTAAATTCATAATTTACCAATACTGTTTTAACCCATCTTTGCCCGCACCAAGAAAACATGAACGGATTTTGATGAAACTTGATACCATACATTAAATTGGTCCAACCAAGATAAATTTTAAGTTTTATCAAAATGGTATTTCCAGTTTTCGAGTTATGAGGTGGTAATTTCACTTACCAGTAGGCTTATACGTATACAGCTTTCGACTTGATATTAAATTTTAGACTTAAATTATTTTTATTCAAACAATTGATTTTTATTACGAAATACTTTGCATAATTTATATAAAAACACAATATATATGGGCGTGGCACCTTTATGTTATTTTGAAAATTTTATAGATTTTATTTCTTTTTTTTGCCTCTGTTATGGCATTAGGTTTAAAAATTTTTCTCAATAGGTTTGATCTAGGATGCTGAAGTTTTGGGAGAATTTTCTTTACGTTCAGTGCTAAAACATTGGCCTATGGGTACTCAAACCAAAAAAAAACCATTCGGATGCATCTTGTTCGCATTTTCAGCCACATGACAAATTTGGGCGTGGTTTGACAACAGGGTGTGGCAACTCAATACAACTAAAAACCTGAAGGGCTATATCTTGGCACATTAGGCAGATTTTTCTATGCATAAAAAGTTCGTTTATTTGTCAATTCATGGCATGTTGACAGTTTGCAATCTACGAAATGAGTTAATATATCGGCCTACTGGTAAGTAAACTTGAGTTTTCATCCGTATGGATCACGCATGGAGCTACTTGTACTATCACATAGATATATATTTGAAAGCTTGCATCAAGGGCATTCAGAATCATATAAAGAACTATAAAAAAAATTTTTAAAAATATTATCTTTTTTTTGAAAATTTGATAATTTGTAGACGTTCACATAAACCCACCTGACAGGTAAGTGGGAGGAGCTAGAAACATTTTCCTCAAATTGTTTTTTGCAAACAGATCATAAATCAATATTTAATCATAATAAAGAATATATGTGATATAAGTGAGACTGTATGTTTGATTAAAGAAGTGGTAAGCGAAATTACCGGTTGGGCAAAGATGGGTTAAATTTGTCGGTTGTACTAGTTATGCGCGACAAAAAAGAAAACTAAAGCTTAGTGTCAGAGGAACATATATATTTTATTTAGATAAAATAAGCATAACAAAAACATAACAGAATCATAACAATTCAGTTAAAAAAAATAAGTGTTTTTTTAAATAAGTTGCATTAAGTCCATAAATACTTATTATTAGACCGAACTGCTTTTATGAATTTATTACCACTTGGAGTTTCTAAAATGTTACCAAATGATTGACAGTTTCGGTACAGTTTAATCTTATAATAAGTTCTGACTTTATCAGATCTGTCAGCATTCGATTTCTTTCTTTAGAGTATAAGCTGTTTAAAAGGCTAAAAACTTTTTCACAATAAGAGTTGGTTATTGGAATTGGAAAAATAAATGAGATCAATTTTCTTAAGATGTTCAATTCGTCATTTTTAAATTTGGAAAAAAATGATCACCAAATTTTATCGTTGGGAATATTTTTTGGTAGATTTTCATACACACTACGTAAGCAACAATAATCTGTAATATAATTCATCGTTGTTGATATAATTTTCTAAGCCTAAGACTCCTATTGCTGTTTGTAGTTCATCCCAGGAAATTAATTTATATTTAAGAAAAAATAAGGATAATTTTTAATTGAAACGTCACTATATTTATACCGGGTTTCTAAATAGTTAAGACAACTTTTTAAGAATTCAATTCTGGTTGACAAAATTATTACGTAAAAATAAAAGAGAAAATAAAAGAGAAAGAGGGAGCATTTGTCAGTGCAGTAACCATGTTAGTTAAATCATGGTGTTGCACACTTATTTTCATTTAAAGGTACGTAGCTGTTGGTTGCGTTCAGGAGGATTAAGAACTTATGACATCCTTATAAATCATCTTTTCTTGTTTGAAAAATGTCAACTTCTTGCGAGCAGTCCGTACCTTTTGGACGTAATTAATTTTTAATGCCTACGGCAGATATTTTTGTATCTAGTCCTATTTTTCTTTTATTTCATTGTTCGAATTTTATCTGGACATATTTCTGATTGTCGGGACTCTGGACATGGGACTAAAAATCTGGACAATCCCGACGAATCCAGTCCATCTGGCAACCCTAAGTGAATGCCGTTTCATTTCGTTTGCTTTCGTATGAATATGAGTGTTGCGTGAGCTATTCATGAAACGCGATTGTACAAAAAAATTTGTGTTTTTTTAAAATATGGGGAAAGGTCGAAAGGGACTTTGGACATCACTTGGGGTGGCTCCGGACTCTGGAAGGACCCCCCTCGACCCATTTTTGGAAATTTTTTTTTGCTTCAATCGATAGGGAAATGTCAAAATTAAACCCATTTTCGGAAATTTTTTTTTTGTTCCAATCGCGAAGGGGAAGGTCGAAAATGGATTTTAAACGTCACTTGGAGTACCTCCGGACCCTGAAAATTACCGCTTTTGACCCATTATTGGAAAACAATTTTTTTGCTCCAATCGAAGGGGAAAGGTCGAAAATGGATTTTGAACATCACTTGGAGTACCTCCGGACCTTGGAAAGTACCGTTTTTAACCCATTGTCGAAAAATTTTTTTTTGCTCCAATCGATGGGGAAAGGTCGAAAATGGATTTTGAACATCACTTGGAGTACCTCCGGACCTTGGAAAGTACCGTTTTTAACCCATTTTCGAAAAAATTTTTTTTTGCTCCAATCGATGGGAAAAGGTCGAAAATGGATTTTGAACAACACTTAGAGTTCCTCCGGACCCTGGAAAGGACCGTTTTTGACCCATTTATGGAAAAAAAATTTGTTTTTTCAAACGAAAGATAGCTCAAAAATATATTTGGACAGCACTAAGGAAGGCTCGGGACCCTGGATAGAACCGTTTTTGACCCGAAAATGTGTCCCCGGGCCATAGTACCTGTTTTTGACCCATTTTCGAGAAAAAAAACTAGTTTTTTCAAACGAAAGATAGCTCAAAAATATTTTTGTACAGCACTAAGGAAGGCTCGGGACCCTGGAAAGAACCGTTTTTGACCCGAAAATGTGTCCCCGGGCTATAGTACCCGTTTTTGATCCATTTTCGAGAAAAAAGAATTGTTTTTTCAAACGAAAAATACTTCAAAAGTATTTTTGGACAGCTCTAAGGAAGGTTCGGGACCCTGGAAAGAACCGTTTTTGACCCGACCATAGTACCCGTTTTTGACCCATTTTCGGAATAAAAATTTGTTTTTTTAAACAAACCCGTACCCGTTTTTGACCCATTTTCGGGTCAAAAACGGTTCTTTCCAGAGTCCGGAGGTACTCTAAGTGATGTTCACAATCCATTTTCGACCTTTCCCCATCGATTGGAGCAAAAAAAAAATTTTCGAAAATGGGTCAAAAACGGTTCTTTCCAGGGTCCGGAAGTACTCCAAGTAATGTTCAAAATCCATTTTCGACCTTTCCCCATCGATTGGAGCAAAAAAAAATTTCCGAAAATGGGTTTAATTTTTACATTTCCCTATCGATTGAAGCAAAAAAAAATTTCCGAAAATGGGTCAAAACGGTTCTTGCCAGGGTCCGGAAGTACTCCAAGTAATGTTCAAAATCCATTTTCGACCTTTCCGCTTCGATTGGAGCAAAACAAAATGTTTCCGAAAATGGGTCAAAAACGGTCCTTTCCAGGGTATGGAGATACTCCAAGTTATGTCTACAGTCCATTTTCGACCTTTCCCCGTCGATTGGAACGGAAAAAAATTTTTCCGAAAATGGGTCAAAAACAGGTACTATGGTCCGGGAACCCATTTTCGGGTCAAAAACGGTTCTTTCCAGGGTCCGGAGGTACTCTAAGTGATGTCCAAAGACCATTTTCGAACTTTTCCTATCGATTGGAGCAAAAAAAACTTTTTTTTTTTCTTGACACAGTTCAACTTAAGTGGCTCAAGCCATTCACTGCTTCATGAATGCTGACTGCATGTGAGTGAGCTTTTCAGGCATTCACATTCATGAGACTAGAGCTATTAAGCAGCTCACATTCATGAGCAGCATGCTATCTACGCATTCACTATTAGTGAGCGCAACTCAGATTCACACTCATTATTGCATGTAATATGCACACTCACGTCTCATATTTTTGGAAGTGGCTCATAACCCTCAGTGAGCTACTCAATGCAGTTCTCTGATAGCTACAATCGAAGGCCTTCATCGTGAACAGTTGTTGTTGTGGTAAGTTCTTTTAGTTCTTTTTCTACATTCTGTTAATATATGTAAATACCAGTTAATGTGGTGAATACTAAGAAGTCTGCAAAACGAATTCTCTGTTAAACAACATAAATAACATAAATTTTACGTTAACCGTACGTTGAGAGAGTTTTTTCTTTACATTGCTTTCGTTGAGCATGAATTATTAATATTCACCTCGATAGTTTTTTTTTATTTTGCTTTTTCGATTTTGACTGTTAATCGAGTATTATTCTCCCATTGTTTACAAAAGTCTATGGGGAGTTAATTGTGTAAAGTAAAATGCATTTGTCGAATTTTGATATTGAAATAAATTATTTGTACTTTGAAATGCGTATTATAATTAAAATCATTTTCGCATGCTAAGGAGCATAGTCTATGCTAATGACCCTGATGAATGTAGCCCAATTGGAAGACGACGAATTTGTGCAGTTCGTTCTTGGCGAGAAAAATTCCTAAAGTAGAGCACAAAGAAAACCTAAAGTAAAAGTCACGTTTGAAAAGACTTGGCGTGGCACTACTTTACCAAAACCCATTACTATTTATGGCACCAGCTACAAGGCAGACTATGCTTTGGAGCCTATAGATGAAATAAAACATAAAGAGAATAAGAAATAAGCGCAAGAACAAATTTTATCAACCAAAATTGATTTCCCTCCACTTTTCAGGAATTTATACGGAATGAGGCAGATGAAGAAAATCCAATGAAGAAGGTTCATTTCAATACGAAACGACAAAAATTTGCACGTCTAGTATATTGTGATCAAAAATCAACCGTTGAATTATCAATGGGTGCTAATAAGAAGGCACAAGTGACAAGTCTCCGATATTTTTGTTTTTTATGTGAAGCAGCGTTGTAGGAATAAATAATAAATCTTCAAAAAAAATGTCACGGTCTAGTTTCCGATGGCTAGGAAGTTGCGGATATTGCTTTATAAAAAACGGTGTAAGTTAGGAATCATTAAACAGATTTCTAAAATATGAGTACCATATGAATGGTAATTTGATAAGGTATATCGATAAATAAATATTTGAAATTCGTATAGTCATCAAGATATGACGGTTTTTGTAAAATTGTGACCATTTTTTTTCCAGAAAATGTATAATTAACGAATAATTTTTTAAAGTTTCAAGAAAGCCTAATTCTTTTCCCTTAAAATGTATGTATTACATGTAAAAAATATTTTTATATTAACCCATTTATTACCAGAAAACAAAAACAGTAAAATTATTGGAAAAAGTCCCGCATTATAAAAAAAAGTCAAAATGTTTAAAAAATCCTCATATCTCGAAAGCTAAACAACAGAATTCTAATATTTATGCCTTATTATATTACCTTTCATATGATATCCATATTTTGGAAATCTGATCATGGGCTCCTACCTTGTATAGTGTTTTATAAAATCTATATCCGCAACTTCCGATGGTTATATCTCCGAAAACAGATCCGAGCGACTCTTTTTGATTACATATTAGATTGAAAAACTAAGTTAGAAAAATTTAGTTTAAAGAAGAAAGAAGGATTAAAGTCAACTTAAGCCAAAAAGAATAATGAAATAAAGATGAAAATTTTAAAAATTCATTTGTTTATTGAACTTTTGAACATGTACAATATTACATTGAGTTGTACATGTATTTTATTTTAATACTTATAAATTCAACATACATTAAAATAGGAAATAGGGTTTATGCAGCAATAACGAAAATGATTTTAGGAATGATTTACTTTGCAAAAAAAAAAAAAACAAACAGGCAGGACACTTGAGACATCCGTCTTAGATGAGAAATCATCTAACGAAAGTCGTAGTGAAATATCTATTTCCTTTTTAACACTTCTCGCAAGATGATCTACTTCGTAGCAGCATCAGTGCACGCAGCCAACTTATCCACCACGCACTTCACAACCTTGTTTAAGAATTTTTTCTCATTGTATGTTTAACTTGCGAGTCAGAATTTAAGTCATCATCAGCTTTACAATAACTTTGCCTCGTTGTGATCAAATGTTGACGTGCCTCTTGTTTTTCTGCTGGTTCCAATTTCAGACTCAATATAGTTGGATATCACTTTGATCCAATGATTGATGATCGATACTGTCAATAACATAAGAGTGGGTGCATAATTATTCTCATTCAGAGCATAACGCAGGAGATTTGTATGTCCTGACCGTCAGATTTTTATAATTTTTTATTTATTTGGCTGCTGACGTCTATGCTGAGCCAGTGATGGCATTTGGATTTTGTGAAAATGTACTGAATCGAGACTTCAAATGTACTTTTTAGATCCCGAATGTACTTTTTTGTATTGAACACCCAATTTTCAACGAAATTGTTCTAAAATTTACTATCAAAAAAAGAAAAAAAAGGTCCTCACTTTTCCCTAGCAAAATTAGACATATGTCACATTAAATTAATTACAAAATCTTCACATTGCGCGATTATTTTCATTTACTAAGAAAAAAACGTAATTAATATAATAGGGTAATGATATTATATACAGGTAATTACTATAAATCTACTCATTGCGGTTATTTTCATTTACTAAAAAACAAAAAAAAAGGTAAATATTATAAATTGTCCAAATGTACCGAAAATGTACTGAAAATGTGCTAAAAATTTGGCGAATGTACTGAAAATGCCCCAAATGTACCGAATGTACTGAAAACTTGTCGAATGTACTGACAACGATTTTTCAGGACTTAAATGTACCGAAAAAAGTACAAATGTACCGAAAATGCCATCACTGTGCTGAGCATAGACGATGAAATTCAGCTCCAGTAAAATGCTCACGTTATGATGGTTGCGTAGCAAATTCTGTGGGTAATAGAAATATGTAAATTGTAAAATTTCTAGCCAGATTTTCTAAATAAACCATGTAACTTACAATTTTGTTTTTGATCCATGCGCCACCAGACACTTAAAATTGCAATTGATATCGCCGACACCGGTATCAAACAATTTTTTCTTCCAGTACTCGTAAGTTGCATATTAATAATAATAAAATAAAAATATTTAGGTGCCTGCTGGAAACTTTGGCATTTCATATTCACCTCAGAACTGTCAAAATTTCATCAAAAATTTTATCAAAAGTAAAAAGATATCGATTGGGAAAGGCCCTTAGTAATTTATATTTACCGTTTTTTTATAATTTTAAGTCAGGTAAAATTAATATTTGATATTGAAAATATTAATTCTTTTGAAATCCAATTATATATCATTGTAACTCAGTTACCAACATTTTTGTTATTTCTTTTTCTTATAAAATTTAATATGAATTTTGTTTGAAAATAAAACTTTTCTTTGATAATATGGAACTTTAAATAATTTTAGTGTTTTCCTTGGATAAAAAGGTATTAGGATAATTTAATATGGGATCTTGGGATTACTTTTTCGCTTGATCTAAGATCATGGTGAGGTGGGTTAATAAGCGAGGGCCTGCATAACATATAACGGCTCAACGGTGTGTGAATTATTTTTATAATATTGAGTATATTGTTTTGGTACAGGTTTGAACGTCCTTTTTCGTGTGAAATAGTTTTATTTTGATGGTGAAAATTTCTATACCATACATTCAAGGAACTCTGAAATAACCTCCCCATACTGAAAGCTAGCTGAATAGACGGGTCCCAACCCGACCTGCTTTCTCCTCCGTCCACAGCCCATCCCTATAAGGTAAAAATATACATTACAAACCACATGCAGGAAGTTCTAATAAAAATGTGTCGACAGAATCCGCAAATGTCAAACGTGAACATCGCTACTTTGCTCGCAGTCGATAGAGTGGTTCTGCGATATCTTTCCAGCTGTTGTGTTGGTGGATTAGGACTAACTGGTATTAGGATGGGGTTTATGTGTATATGGTATATGGTATATACTTAAGTTATGTTATACGGATTAGGGAACATTTTTTACAGGCACGAACTTTTGACTGGCAAAATTTAGCTTAACGTCTAGAATCACTAGGCGCAAAAATTTAACGGCAAAATACATTTCAGTGCGGCCAAAGGCCGATTTTGCGGCCAAAATTAAAAAAAAAAAAGTTTCTAGATTGGGATTTTTTATCACTGAGTTGGCTAAAGGGATCCTCTAAGAAGTGAAAACCGTTCACTGTAACGACCTGTACCCTAATTCCCCTCTATAATTTCAGTCGGAATGAGGCCTTCGCCCAAGTACAACATAATTGTTGATTTTGAGTTAAAAGTTATAAATTTGTGAAAGTGATTCGAGTAAAGGAAATTCAACAAAACAAAATGGATTCTACGTCTGAAGGTAAGTCAAATACGCTAAAAAAGTTTTGAATATCAATGCTGTAACAGAAAATTATAAAAAAGTAAAAAATATGAGGGTATTTTTTTTAAACAAAATTTGAGATTTAAATGAAACAGTAATAAAACGCTGTCGTATGCTGCCTTTAAAGATATTGGAGATTACTTAGCAAAGTATTTGCTACTGAATAAAACAAAATTCAGCTGCCAATATCTGCCGATTGAATTTTAACGTATATGTATAATTATTTAAACATTAATAGAAAAACATAGAAAAACGGAGCATTGACATAGAAAGTCATAGCTGTACAAAGAAGGAGAATGAGAAACAGAGAGAGAGAGAGAGAAAGAAGGGGAGAGGAGGGGAGATAGCGAGGGGATAGAGAGAGAAGTATTTCAGAAGTATTCTGTGGAATTAGCTAAACAAATTGTAAAAACTTATAAGTGGTATTGTATGCCGACCTTAGTGCATAAGCTATTAATTCATAGCCCGGAAATCATAAAACATTCAGTGTTACCTATCGGTCAAATGTCGGAAGATGTACAGGAGGCCTGTAATAAATTTTACTCGATCTAATGCCTTAGCTTTGCTCGAAAAAATTATCGTCAAAAAACAATGGAGGATACTTTCAAAAAATTTTTAATAGCTTCTGACCCATATATTTCCAGTTGCCGAAAATTGCCAGTGAGACCGACCGCTCAAGTCCTTATCTACAGAAGATGTTAAATTATTATAGTCTTCGTCTGCTATTAGAGAAGAAGAAGAAGAAAGTATTGCCAGCAGCTCAGCTTCTGAGTCAGAAACAGATGTAGATGTTTACGACCTACATGAAAATGAAACTTCTTTCCTGTAGCATTTTTAAAAAGTTATTATGTACATTTGAACATTTGATTTAAGTAAAAAATTATTATACTATTTCATAATTTTTTGTTGTTTTCGCACATTTATTTATAATTACTAGTATCGTATTGTGGTCGAAACTCGACCGTACCACCAAGTTGTAACTTTGGAAGAATTTTGCCGACCTATGACGAACAAAACCATGGACCATGATCTTATTTAATTTCGTTTTTCACCTCACCTCATTTTACCTCACCTCATCTCACCTTGCCTGTACCTCATGCAGCCATGAACGTGATCAAAATGCGTTGGTTAAAACGTTTCGTATGGGCGAATCATGCGCGTATGTTTTCTTTATTTTACATGCCTTTAAAGGCACATATTACACATTATTTTTATTTTGCGCACATCTATAAAACAGTACCTTTTAAATGATATAAGTTTCATTCCCCTTCTTTATAATAAATACTAAAAAATTGTACCATAAGTTTCGATGTTCACGTATTAATATATAGATATACTAAATTTTCTGATATATACAAAGATTTGGAACGCGGAGAAACTTTTAAATTTTTTGCAGGACCTGACGCCATATTGGATCCGCCTTTTACAATTTTGCAATTCTGACATCGGATTCGTAATCAGCGACCCCAAAAACCCCCTAGTACGAAACTACAAATCATTTCTTTAAAGTTTCAAATTTTTCGCATAAAACGACGCCATATTTTGTCCGCCATTTTGAATTTCGTAATTCTGACATCGGATTCGTAATCAGCGACCCCAAAAACCCCCGAGTGTACATTTTGAAGTGATTTACTTGAATTTTCGAATTTTGGACGCATATTGTGGCCTTTGGCCGCACTGTGCGGCGAGACGTAATTTTTAGTGTCGGTTTAATTAAATGAGTTTTTTCGGTGATATTTGAATTTAGTAAAAGTCGATGATTTTGAATAGTAAACCAAGTGTTAAATTTTGAAAAATTATTAAGTGTGCCCGCAGATTACCGAAACGCCAAGCCAACAATATAAAATTTTGTTGGTGAAATAAAGGTAATATTTGTTTTAATATTTTACCTAATACTTTGATGTGTAAATAAAGTAAAAATAATCTTTAGAAGACGCGAGGAAAAGGTATTGCCTGCCAAACAGTGGAGTTCTGCAGATTTAGTAAATTTAGTTCCAGGAAAATTAAGGAAATGTAAGTGGAGCAAAGAAGGAAGCATTTTTACGGCAATATTTTAAGCTAAAAAATTTTGTCTCCTCTATAGTGTGGCTGACTCCTACAAGGAAAGCGACGACACCGCTTGCGAATCCTGAGAAAATTCCAGAAACAATCAAATAAAGATAAGTCAGCCACAATTTCTTTTATATTTGTATATATATCTACGCACATATCATTTCAAATTTCGAGTAAAAAAAAAACAAATTTTAATATTTTCGCGCGCGACTGATCGCGTTCAAGAAAAGGTTCCATTTTGTAGTGGATGAAAACAAAATGGTGGAAGCCCTGTGAACGGCTCGGGCCCGGTGCAAACATTTTTTTTTTTGTAATCCAACCAAATTGGTATGAAGCAACGTAGCTGCACTGAACTTGCAAAGGTTTGATCGAACTGAACGGTGGCACAAAGAAGTGTGAATTTGCGATAAAATTTTGTGATACTTTTTTCTTTTATTTATATCATGGAATTTGTAATGAAGTAAATTCATAATTTACCAATACTGTTTTAACCCATCTTTGCCCGCACCAAGAAAACATGAACGGATTTTGATGAAACTTGATACCATACATTAAATTGGTCCAACCAAGATAAATTTTAAGTTTTATCAAAATGGTATTTCCAGTTTTCGAGTTATGAGGTGGTAATTTCACTTACCAGTAGGCTTATACGTATACAGCTTTCGACTTGATATTAAATTTTAGACTTAAATTATTTTTATTCAAACAATTGATTTTTATTACGAAATACTTTGCATAATTTATATAAAAACACAATATATATGGGCGTGTTACCTTTATGTTATTTTGAAAATTTTATAGATTTTATTTCTTTTTTTTGCCTCTGTTATGGCATTAGGTTTAAAAATTTTTCTCAATAGGTTTGATCTAGGATGCTGAAGTTTTGGGAGAATTTTCTTTACGTTCAGTGCTAAAACATTGGCCTATGGGTACTCAAACCAAAAAAAAACCATTCGGATGCATCTTGTTCGCCTTTTTCAGCCACATGACAAATTTGGGCGTGGTTTGACAACAGGGTGTGGCAACTCAATACAACTAAAAACCTGAAGGGCTATATCTTGGCACATTAGGCAGATTTTTCTATGCATAAAAAGTTCGTTTATTTGTCAATTCATGGCATGTTGACAGTTTGCAATCTACGAAATGAGTTAATATATCGGCCTACTGGTAAGTAAACTTGAGTTTTCATCCGTATGGATCACGCATGGAGCTACTTGTACTATCACATAGATATATATTTGAAAGCTTGCATCAAGGGCATTCAGAATCATATAAAGAACTATAAAAAAAATTTTTAAAAATATTATCTTTTTTTTGAAAATTTGATAATTTGTAGACGTTCACATAAACCCACCTGACAGGTAAGTGGGAGGAGCTAGAAACATTTTCCTCAAATTGTTTTTTGCAAACAGATCATAAATCAATATTTAATCATAATAAAGAATATATGTGATATAAGTGAGACTGTATGTTTGATTAAAGAAGTGGTAAGCGAAATTACCGGTTGGGCAAAGATGGGTTAAATTTGTCGGTTGTACTAGTTATGCGCGGAGAATCTCGTTACACTAAAGTCCAAAGTTTTTTTTATAATTTTTATTTGCTCCTACTAAAAGATCTCTTATAGGTCAGGCCAGCAACTGAACATATGGAAAGTATTTTAATTTTAAAGTTTCGAAACTTGAGTCGCGTAAATTTCTCCGTAATACCTTAATTAATTGTTTTATTTTTTCTTGTATATCCTGTACTTAGTTTAAGTAATTTTAATCATTTTTGCTTTATTCTTAAATTTGTATTTGTTATTATTTTTGGTCACAAATTATTTTCGGTTTTAAGCATAGAAGTTTGAATACCTTTTTCTAAATTTTTGTATATTTTTTTGACGAAACAACGTTTGATTTTTACGTTACAATCAGGCATTTCTCTTGATTGCCTTAGCTTAAATATTCTTCCTGTTGAATAAGTAAAAAATTTGATTTTTTTTTTTCATAGTAACTATATTTCATCTTTTTCTGTTGTGTTAGAACAAACTTAATTTGTGAATTTCATAGCTATAAGTTATACGCATATCATTTACATATTATTACATATATTTACATATAACATAAACTTATATCCATACCAGAATTTTTCCTAGCAATCTAGTCTTAGAATAATATTTACTTTTATATAAATTAAAAATTTTTAACTGCAACATATCATGTGAAAACCTGGGTGCTCTGAAAAGCAAGAAATTTTTGAATTAGTTGTAATTTTCTGTCAAATTTAATAAAATTATTTTGTGAATTTTTTTTAGAAAAACCATGGTGTGCTAAATTAATAAAAAGGGGGAGGGGCGAAATCATATGACCGATGAATGGTGGTAATAGTGGTTAACGACGGATGAAGGCGGTAGTTGTGGGTGTTGTCATAAGGCTTTTGAAGGCAACACAGGATGGGAGGGAGCGCAGGGAGCAACCATCTATTCCCATGCTGGTGTAGAAAATTTATGTTCTACGACGATTTTCGATTTAGGTAATGATAGTAAAGTTTTTGAGCTTAGATTATTTTGAATTATTTTTTTATGAAGTTGAAATTTAATATAGTAGAATGATTTAAATTTTTGAATTTCACGTGCGGCGGAAGCCGGAAGTAAAATTTAATGTGGTTTTCCTCGACCTAACGCAGCGGGTTGAGAATCCTCTGAAAATCCGGAGTTAGCCGCGGTGGACTGCTACACACTGATTTTTCTTGGCCTACCCCATTTGCCCTCTATCTCTGGTCACGACTTTCAACCCCTCTCCATAACGCAACTTTAACACATCATAGTTGTCTCTTTGTGTAATTCACATTTATTATTTTGTTCTAAAATTTATATAACTTCTAACAATACTTTCTAATAGAAAAAATTATTGGTTCTTATCTTCCTTTTAAAAACCGTGTGGAAATAAATTCATGGCTATATAAATTCCAAATTCGGTTCTTTTTTGGGAAATATTAAAAATTAATTGAGGGATTCCTCTCTGATTATTTTGCCCAAAACGAAATATACAAAAATGCTGTGCACAAGAAAATATAAGATAAACATTTAAAATCAGAATAAATTGTAATATCTACTTAATAATACTACAAATAAAATATATATATATCATAATTTAGGAGATTCAAAAAATTCTAAGTTTCAATTATCGCAAGCAATTCAGCGTGAGTAACCAGAAATTCAATCTACGAATGTTCCCCAAAAAATATAAATTTATGAAAACGAAATATTCTGCAAATTTTCCTAATCCTAAAGAAGCTCGCTTAAGATTAAAAAAAACTAGTTTTCACCCTCCACTCAAATTCTCAACATTCGCGGAACTTCGCTGTTAAATGCTCCCGACTAAGAGGGACTTATTACAAAAAAAATACAAAATTTTAAACACTAAAAATTAAATATATAAATAATAAATAACATGCAAATAAAAGTTATGATAGCCTAAGAAAAATATTCATCCGGTCCTATGTAGTTTTCACTCACTGTACTAAGGTTTTCTTTGTGGAACTTTGTTATTAAGCTGGACCACTTATTGGATGGTGTGTTTGTGCACTTCACTTCTCGCTTCTTTAGGGTTTCGCACTCGGATAATTTTCAATTTCCGCATCCACCGAAACTAATTGGATTTGGCTTATATTTGCTGCCAACAAGATCAGCATAGGACCTCTAACTTTCTCGGTGATTTTACGTTTATTCTTAAAAATAATAGAAAATTGTGACTGACTTATCTGTGGTTTATTTCTTCTTGTCGGTTTTGCGAATAATGGCCCCTATAAAAACTTCTTCAGCCTCGTCTCCAGGGTCAGTCACACTACAAAAAATATTTTCATTTTAATCTATACTTCTTTTGTTTTAATAAACGTTAACACTTTCTACTTATTTTAATGAAATAAATAATTGCCTTAGCCACTTACATTTTCTTATTTCCTCACAGACAAAAATAGCTTGAATTTAAGATGAAGACGAAATCCTGCCACTTTTGCTCTCGACTATAATTTTGCTTTATGCGATCGCTTTTTTTCTTCTTTATATGCAGCTACCACTTGTTATTAATTTTCACTTTAACAGGACAATTACTTTTTTACAGGGAAACGGCGACTGTACCACTTAAAACACCGAAGGATTTTATTTTCAAAACTATTTAAAATAAATTAAGCAAAACACGACTTTTCTTCCCGAGATTTTTTCTGGAAGGATCTTTCCGATTCTAAAATTTTTGTTACTAAGTCTAATTTACATACATAAATTGAAACAGTTTCAAAACACTTGAACATAATATTTAACATACAATAACTAACAAAAATCATATCAAACAGTTTCTTATTAGGTACACGACATTCAATGTATTTGTCATTCGAACCTATATCCATTTTCCTCTAAAATTTTCATGTTCCTTAAATGTTGCAACATTTTCTTCAAGCAAAAGTTGACAAGCTTTTTGTTTCGACTGTTGACGTAAACAACATTATCGACATTAATAAAGAAAAAGTGTTGGAGATTTTATTGGAACCTAAAAGCAGGGAAGCTATAAATATTTGACAGATTGACATTTGACTTGTCAGAAATTAATGATGGCCGACTTATTGTATGTGTTTGTTGTTCGTAGCCATTCGGTGTGAGGTAAGTGCAAAAAAAATAACTAAACATTTTCTGATCTATTTCGCAGGTTTACTTGAAAGTTTTGGAGGACATAACTGCAGCTAATCCCCACACGCAACAAATTTAAGCCCTGAACAAGTTGGAAAACAACCGGCGAAAGCTCGGAAAAAATTAATGTATTTGTTTCATTTACATTAAATTAAAATGTTGACCAAAAGAGTCGTTCTTTTTTTAATATACAAATTAAACATTATGAAATCAGATTTGAATTCTTAATTTTTTTTTCTTGCGGAAAACCCGAAGTGAACATTTCATCTCAGAATTTAAACTATTTCGACATATTTTATTGGTTTTATTTTAATTTAAAAATATAGCTTAAGGTATACAAATAATATGTTAAAAATATTAAAATGTGATCTGCATTAGTTTACGAGACATATGAATTGAAGTGACTTTGCATGGTACCTGACCTACTAATACCGTTCACGTTATAATATTTTTTGTGAAACATCTACAATATATACTTAAAGCTTTTTTTGAAGTTAAAACATTTAAGAAAAATTAAAAATGAAAATCTACACATTGTAGGTACTACCGGTTTTCTATACACACAAAAATTTAAATTTGACTAAAAAAATTTAAAAAAGCATTCTTTTTACTAGTTAAAACAATATTGTTTATGTTTTATTATAACGTGATTCCAATATCAGCGTTCAAAAATGACGGTTCTCAAACTTTGTTAATTCATCAAAAGCCCATAACTCGGCAATTGAGGCTCATAGCCAAAAAAAATTGTGTGTACACATTTATGTCTACTAAGGACTGTTCCAGAAAAAACTTACGTACTGTTTTTTAGTTATAAAAAATTACCCAGTAACTTTTTTGGTTTTTTTTCTTTTTTTTTTTTGTTAATAATGGCTAGTGTTCAGAACATAAATAACTAAAAACTAATTAACAATTTTTTTTTCTATAAAAATTTCTTAATTTTTTCTTAAGGCCCTTCATTAAATTTTGCACAGTTGTTTCATCGACAGTACGGTACGATCTTTTCCACTTTAGTCTGAAGTCTAGCAAATTTTTTGCAGTCTTGCCACTCTTTCGAAGATCTCTTTTCATTAGAGCCCAATATCTTTCAATTGGGCGAAGCTTGGGGCAGTTGGGCGGATTTGCTATTTTTGGTGAAAAATTTATGGTTTTACTTGCATACCATTCCATCGTAGCTTTAGAGTAATGAGAGGTTTTTAAATCAGGCCAGAATATCACGGTACCCTCATGTGCATGAATAAATGGTAGAAGACTTTTTCGATGCACTCGTCTATATAAACTTTGGAATTGACTGTCCCTTGCGGAACAAAGAAGCTGCTTCTGAGGCCATAGCGATAGCTGCTGATGCCAATTCACATCATACACAATGGGGCAGTACAGGTATAAATGTCCGTGGTGAGTCTCTTTTTGATTTTATTTTTAATTCTTCTCTTTTAATTTGCAATAAAGGAAACGAACCAACTTTTGTAATTCGTACAAGATCTGAAGTTTTGGATATTACTTTAATCACAGAGTCTAATACATTGAAAGTTGATAACTGGCTCGTTTCTGAAAATGCCACTTTATCTGATCATATGTACGTTACTTTTTGTCGATTTAAAATCGAAGAAGTAAAATTTCGAAATCCTTTGAAAACAAGTGGTCGAAATTTGCTTATTTTCTTGTTAAGGACCTAGCTCCTCCGAAAATGGAGAAGCTGGAAAGCTCAGAGCAAATTAACAGGGTTGTGAACGACCTTACAACAAAATTACGTTCAGCTTTTGAAAAGTGTTGTCCACTACGTAGAACATCAAAAAAAAAGTTACCACCCTGGTTTAATGAAAGTGTGCTAATAAGTTGTACCACCGCAAGAATGCTGTTTAAAGTTGCACGGAAAAGCGGCTCTGCAGTAGACTGGACAGTATACAGATTACATTTAAGACTTTTTAAGAAAACTGTTCGAATTGCGAAACGTACATCCTGGCGTGACCTATGCAATTCAATAGAGAGCATCAACCAATCGGGAAGGCTCAGGAAAATTCTTACTAAAGAATCATTATCATTAAGCTGGCTGAAAGGTCCAAATGGGTTATGGACTGAGTACCCGAAAGACACACTAAATTTGCTTTTTGATGCACATTTTCCAGAAAACTCATCAGGTTTTCAAAATACTTCGATAAACGAAAATGAGATCGAAGACTGGAATTTAGCATTGACTATTGTATCTGATGAAAAAGTTAGATTAGCTATTAGTTCTTTTGCACCTTATAGATTTCCAGGGCTCGATTGTGTCATTCCTAAATTGATTAAAGAAGCCCCTTGCATCCTTCTGAGTTGGTTGAAGGTTATTTATAGCAGCTGTCTAGTTTTACGCTTCCTGCCCTTAGAATGGAAAAACGTGAAAGTCTCTTTTATTCCAAAAGCATTAAAATCTAGCCATGCAACAGCAACTGATTTTAGACCTATCAGTTTATCTTCATTTCTGTTAAAAACTTTTGAGAGATTATTGGATTATCATTTGCGCGATGAGGCAGCAGCTTATGGATTATCTAATGATCAGCATGCATATATGAAGAGGAAATAAACAGAAACAGCTTTGCATGATGCTGTGACTGTTATCGAAAAATCTCTTTTCCATAAAGAATTTACACTTGGTGCCTTTATTGATATAGGAGCTTTGAACAATATTCTTCCTACCGCTATGATTGTGGCTCTAAACCGCATTGGCCCGGAAGGATGTGTTCAATTAATTGTTAAAAACATGCTTCTTAACAGGACGATTTCTTTAGAACTAGGAGGTAGTTCATTAGCTCATTTGATCTGTATCAATGGGTGGTGTTTTATCAAAATTACTTTGGATTCTTGTTGTAGACGATATGCTGCGAATCATTGGTCGACAAGGTGTCAAAGTGGTAGCGTACGCTGATGATCTTCTTTTGCTTCTGTCTGGTAAAGACTTAAATATTTTAAGTGAGTTTATGTCCCAAGCTTTTAAAAACATAAAATTATGGACCACAAAATGTGGACTTAGCATTAACGCTCAGAAAACGGATTTTGTCGTCTTTACAAATAAGCACAATGTACCAAGTTTTAAGCTTCCAGTTCTTAACGACATATGTTACCTCGAGAGAGTGCCAAATATTTGGGCGTAATACTTGACAGAGAATTGTCTTGGATGCTAAACATAGAGGAAAGGGCACGAAAAGCATGTGTTGCTTTTTATACGTAAGAGGATGTTCGGCTTCGTATGAAATGCCCCACTTAACAAAAAAAGGTTAATTTTAGCATTTTTATAAAACATAGAGAATTTTTTCATTTTATTAGTAGTCCAGTCGAGGGTTTCAAGAGGTTTTATTCTGGCAAAATAATTCATCAATTTCAGCTGAGCTGATATCGATTTCTTTATGATTATTTCCCAAAGCTAACCCATTCAAGCGATCTTCTGCGACTGTAGATCTTAAACTCGATTTCAATCGTTTAAGCACAGAGAAACTTCGTTTCTGTGATGCCGAAGTCACTGGAATCGTGGAAAATATTTGCAGTAGAATTGTGTTGCTTGACAAGAACGATTACATTTGTTTACTTTTGATAATGGTCAATCCTTCCATTGCATCCAAAGCATCTTTGAAATTGGCTAACAAACCTTCTAACTGACGCAATCGAGTGATTTACCGCTAACAAACCTTCTAAGGATAAAATGCTCAAAAATTTAGCGAGGAATTTTGATTTTAATTCTAAAACCATATGATCCAAATAAGGGTGATATATTGTGGCTCTGAAACACTTGAGAAATGTAAAAGTAATTAAAAAATCAATAACGGAATTCACGATTTGTAGTTAATTTAGTATTGTTTGTAAATGCTTATAATTTTTACTACAGATTGTGAGCGCTCTAAAATGTTTTTTTGTTTCTTTTGACGTGTGTTGATTTTGACATAATTCAACATTCAAATATTCTTGCAAGTTGCCAAGCTCATTCCAGAAGTGAACATAAAAAACAATTTTGATTTCTGAAAATACTAAACAAAAGTTACAAGAGGATTTTGTCATTGTATTTTTGATATTTAAAGTATTTGAAAAAAGCAAGTGTTTTCTTTTTGTTACGATTTAAAATTTACTACAAATATAAATTAATCAAAAATACACAATACAAGACCGAATGCTACAGATCCTGAATACCACTAATTACAAAAGGTAATTTTCATATTTTCATGCATTCCCGAGTATTGGCTATTGACTACATATGTAATTGAATAAAGAACTAATTCGCTAAAAGTATTTTATTGTCTTATATGTTCAGTTGTCGGACGCACTCGCCGGGCTGGATGTAGAAGGACCTTAGGGCGGAGTACTCTCCCCATTACTCTGGCTGGCTGTAATTAACAGTGTCCTCAATCAGCTTAACAAAAATGGAGTAAAAGTCATTGCGTATGCAGATAATGTGGTCGTGCTAGTATTAGGGCCATTCCCTGACGTGATAAGCAATATCGTGGAAGGAGCTTTGGTTAAGCTTTGCTCTTGGGCCACTAGGTGTGGCCTGGGGGTAAAAACCAATTCCGTATCGTTGATTTTACTTGCTATAGGGGTAAGTAGTTCACCCGGCAATCGAAGTGTTGAGCCGTATACCATCTCGGCTGGCGTCGCGTCGATGTCTTCTTTTACCGTGGATCGAAAGCCCAGAAACACGAAAGGTAGGGCATCCAACCAATTTTCGTTCATGTAGCAAGTGATAGCAGCTTTCAAAGCGCGGTGCCACCTTTCAATGATTCCATCTGCCTGGGGATGATACAGCGTCGTTCGGTCGTTTCCAAAATTTGGTTCAGCTGCCGAAAAACGTCCGATTCGAACTGGCGACCAAGGTCGGTGATGATCTTGACTGGTACGCCATACCTGGAGATCCAGTCGTCGACGAGCGTCCGTGCTACCGTTATCGCTGCCATGTCGGGAATTGGGAACGCCTCTGGCCACCTTGTAAATCGATCTATTGCCAGTAATTTTCGATCATATGTAGAATACTTCTTCTCCGTCTCAGTTAGAAACGAAACAGTGTGTTATAGAAACGAAATCTGTGTCTTGTGGGCTGCCACACTAGCAATCTTCTCCGACAGCCAGGCCGCCATCAAGGCTCTGAACTCGGACACGATAAAATCCAAATTAGTAGAACAATGCAGGAAGGAGCTAACTAAGCTGGGGCGTCAGCTCGACGTTACTCTCATATGGGTTTCAGGCCACAGGAACATTGAGGGTAATGAAAAGGTGGAAAGCAAGGCGCGGTTCCTCTCTTGACGAAACTAGAGCTTGCGAGCGCGTGCATAGAACAGCAAAGAACTGGAGGACCCTTAAGACCTTTAAAACAATAATTTGGCCATCCTATAACAATTCAAAAACCACTCACCTACTGTCCAAGACCCGAAGTGACATTGTGAGAATCACCGCTACTTGCACTGGCCGATTTGGCCGAAAATGACTTCAGATCGCTGCTTAACTACCCGAACAGGACTAACTGGATATAGCTTTAATCGCTGTTTAGACTATATAGATTCTTTTGATAACCGCATTACTATTCTTTTGCGGGTCACGTATGTGGTATTAAAACGGCACATCTAGTGCTACTTAAGGATTCTAGCATACTTGCTAATCCTGCCACTTTAACCTAACCTAACCTATGTTCAATTGTACCCAAAAAATGAGAACTCTTCTAAAAGTACTATTATATTTAGGCTCGGACTTTTGAGAACGGTGCAAATTTGTCTCTTTCTTTAGTTTTTTTAATTATAACTCAAAATCTATACATTTTTGGTCGATACACATTGTTAGATTATTTGTAAGGAATAAAATCCTATCGAAATGACATTTTATAAAGTCAAAAAATTTATTTTTTCAACAAAATCAGTTAAAAAACTATTTTAAAAAAATCGAAAAATAAAGTATGTATATATAAATTATGAACCTTCGTCATTATGATTGATAAGCTGAAAATAATAATTATTGAATAAAAATTATTTTTATGTGTAAAAATTAAAACTATTATGGTATAAAAGTAAAACTCATACAAAAGTATGAAACTTTGGACGACTGTATCCAATTTTCATCAAAAACAGCTTTTATGGGTCACCAAGTTTGTCAGCTTTCTTTTTTATGAAACAATAAAAACACTTATTTCACTCAGAAAAAAGTTATGTTCGAAAGCTTAAAAAATTTAAATATTTCGGTTTTTCTAACTTTATCTGTTGAAGAAATAAGTTTTTGACTTTATAAAATGCCATTTCGATAGGGTTTTATTCCCTACACATAATCAGATAATAGACACACACATATGATTTATTACGAGTAGACGTGTTTCTTCAGTGTCCGTAGAACTGCTGCAATTTTTAAGGATATTTACCATAGAAACGGCTAAGAATTATTTTAGCAAACGAATAAACGCGGTCGCAAGAGGATTTTTGAGAATTACTACGGTATAATTGTAAAATCTAGTCGTTAAATAAATTTTAATTCCACGCATATTTTGTTTTGTTTTTATTTTCTCTTGCTTATTATTTCGAACTGAGTGTTAATATGTCACTTAAAAATACTCACGTAAACTGCTCTCTGGCCCCGCTACCCCCCATGGATTAAGTGGCACACTCAGAGATGAGTCATCACCTAAAGTGCAAGTAGAAGAAGACCTTAATGCTAAGATCATTGTGATGAAGGAGAGCATAATCGAGCAGATGACTAATTCTCTATCAACAACCGAGGGAAGAATTTTACAGCGTTTTTTGATTTAGAACATACATATATAATAGTACCGAAAAAGCCTGTTCACACAAATACTTCATACAAAACGGAATCAAGATTTGGAGGGCATTATTTGCAAGTGCAGGGTAATCGGATTTTAGGAGTAATTAAAAGTTAGCTAGTTCAATTTTATTTAAATTTAGTTTCAAAACCGAATCAGAAGAGATATCCACGAGCATATCTTGCTCTAATGTCGATAATTGCTTAGCATTACTAGCATCTGTGTTGAATGGATCCCAGAAACAGTCGTTACCAGAATTAGGACAGGGAAAATACTTTTGAAGTTGCTTTTTAGAGCCATTAAATGTTCGACAAAAAGCAGCCGCGATTCATTATCGAGCTCTTTATTAGAAAATTCTATAAAATCGCCGAATGTTGGAAAAGACTCATAAACACACTTTTGAATGCGATTTGAATATAATTCGATTTTTTTTTTATAATCACTTCTATTTTATCTTCAACTTTAAATTTATTGGAAACTGCACCTTGTAGGCTCAAATATAAATTTACAAAAATTGATGATAATGTCAAAGAGTGGAAACAGTTAGATGCTGGGCATCCCTGGTTTAAACAAAAGTAAACGCACCCCCAGGGGTCCGCGGACCACAGTTTAAGAATCTCTGAAATAGGGTAATTCACGATCTTGTTGCATCTTTGCAAATGCAAAATTAGCTGTTTTTACAAAAACAAAACGCATTGATATGCATTTGCAATATGGTGTGTTCAAAAAAATCTTCTCTTGCAAAAACGCATTTGCAACGATGACAGACTTTTTTGTGGGTGACTTAAAAATTTTTCAATTTAATATTTATTTATTGTTTTTTGTATTTATTAATTTTCATATTTATTAATTTTATTTTGTTTTTTTACTAAACCTTTCTAATTTGAATTATATAATTGCTCTTATATCGGAGATAATTATTTATTTATTATTTAAAGTTTTACTTATTTTTTAAGTTGTTATTTATCATTATTTATTTTTTTATTATTACTTATTATGCCTTTTAATTATATTATTTTATTTATATTTTTAATCTATTTCTCTATTTTCTTTTGCTACTTATCTGCCATCCTTTTACTACTCCTTAGTTTTAATCTTTTTTCATCATTTCATATTCTCAAAATACTGTCTATGTTTGAAGCAGTTTCCTGTGGTTGCCTGTGTTCCGAACCTTATTGACCCCTCTTATTGTGCTAATGATAACTATAGAGCCATGGTTCATATTCTATGTACAATGGATTAAATGTATTGCACTTTAATGCTAGAAGCTTAAATGGGGTGAATTTGATTATGCTAGGTACATCTTTGAAAACTCCCCGGTCGATGTAGTATAACTGTAACTGGAGGTCCCCCTACAATTAAGCTTAATAGTCCAGTAAATAAGCCGGAAAATACTAACAAATGTGGAAAAGTGTCAAACAAGCACCGATTTTAAAAATTTTTTTTGATACGTGTTCCTTAGACCTCCTAGAATATTCTTCCGGTCTAACTTTTGCCTCATAAACATAAATGAATTAATGGGGGTGATTTTACGCCCCCAAACCACCCTAAAAAGTAGCAGTCTTGTAAAAATTAAAAAAATTAGAATTTTGCTTTGGAAATGTGCTCTAGTAGGTTTTTTGGGTCGCTGATCACGAATCCGACGTCCGAATGGGGGTAGTTCCACCCCCACCCCAAACCACCCCAAAACGTAGCTATTGCGTAAAAAAATTAGAATTTTGCTTTGAAAATGTGCTCTATTAGGTTTTTTGGATCGCTGATCATGAATCCGACGTCCAAATGGGGGTAGTTCCATCCCCTACCCCCCCCCCCCAAACCACTCCAAACTCTATATAAAACAGGAGGTGTTTTACCACACAAAGGCCCGCATTCAAAGCTAGACACTCTATTTGCCTCACTTCATACTCCTCTTTCTTAAAAAAAAATTGGCGTGATTTGGGGGGTAGGGGATGGAACTACCCCCATTTGGACGTCGAATTCGTGATCAGCGACCTAAAAAACCTAATAGAGCACATTTCCAAAGCAATATGCTCATTTTTTACGCAATAGCTATGTTTTGGGGTAGTTTGGAGGGTAGAGGATGGAACTACCCCCATTTCGATGTCGGATTCGTGATCAGCGACCCAAAAACCTAATAGAGCACATTTCCAAAGCAAAATGTTAATTTTTTACGTAATAGCTACGTTTTGGGGTAGTTTGGTGGGGTTGAGGATGGAACTACCCCCATTTGGACATCGGATTCGTTATCAGCGATCCAAAAAACATAATAGAGTACATTTTCAAAGCAAAATGCAAACTTTTTCAATTTTTACACAATAGCTACGTTTTGGGGTGGTTTGGAGGGTAGGGGATGGAACTACTCCCATTTGGACATCGGATTTGTGATCAGCGACCCAAAATGTGCTAGAGCACATTTCCAAAGCAAAATTCTAATTTTTTAATTTTTACATGACTGCTACTTTTTGGGGTGGCTTGGGGGCGTAAAACACCCCCATTAATTCATTTATGTTTATGAGGCAAAGGTTAGACCGGACGAATGTTCTAGGAGGTCTAAGGAACACGTATCAAAAAATATTTTTAAAATCGGTGCTTGTTTGACACTTTTCCACATTTTCCGGCTTATTTACTGGACTATAAATAAATTATTGTCACCTCTACAGTCTGGGTTTCGAAATGGCCACAGATGTTCTACCGCTGTCTTGAAAGTTATTGATGATATCAGAGTCGCTTATGATGAAAATTTGTTAACCCTACTTTGTCTTTTAGATTTTTCCAAAGCCTTTGACTCTGTTAACCACCTTTTGCTTTGTAAAAAATTTAAACATTATTTTGGATTCAGTAACTCCGCTTTATTGTTGTTGTCGAATTATTTAGGTGATAGACTGCAGAGAGTAAGGGTTGGAAATAATTGTTCGTCTTTTAAAACAGTAAGTGCCGGAGTTCCTCAAGGTTCTATTTTAGGTACCTTATTAATTTCTATCTTAATTAACGACATTTTTCAGCTTGTAAACTTGCTGCTGTCCACGGCTACGCTGAAGATATTCAAGTTTATCTCTCTAGGCCCATTGGACTTGCTGAGGATCTAAGCTATAGACTTAATGTTGACTTAAGTGCATTCAGCTTATGGGCAAAAAACAATTTACTTCGTATTAACTCCTTAAAATCTAAAGCATTGCCGATTGCAAGAAGTGAGCTAAGCTACGTAGGGATTCCTCCATTATTTATTGATTCTGTACAATTAGAGTTTGTTAATAAGGTAAGTAATCTAGGATTTATTTTAAATTCTAAACTTACATGTAATGATCATATTAATAATTTGATAGGATAGATATACATGTCCTTGAGGTATTTGAGAACATCTATTGCTTTTACTCCTGTAGAAACTAGGCGTAGGATCGTTATACAATTGATTGTTCCCTATATTTCCTATTTTGCTTTCAATAATACTGCTTTATATGCTTTGAGCATATATCTGAGATAAGTAAAGGTATACTTGGTTGTAGTTTAGTTGAGTACCTGAACATGCGTAATTTACGATTACTACATAAACTTATTTACTCTCGCTGTGCTAGCTATCTAAGTATATGATAAACTTCATATGGTCCACCAAGTCACTAAGGTTGATTGTCCCTAGATATATTTACCTAAACTCTTCCAGATTTTTTTTCAATAGCACAATAAGAATGTGGAATTCTTTACCAATTCATTTAAGGCGAATTACATCAGGAAATAGCTTCAAATAAACACTTCTCAACTATGTACTTCTGAAATTATAAATCTTACTTCGTGGTTTCTTTTTTCCTCCATTTATTTCTTAATTCTCTTTTCGTATCTATGTACCTTCTAAATCCTAATTTTAATGCTAATGTTAAAAATTTTATTTTATTTTTAAATTTTACATTGTTCATGCATGATTTCCTCATTTGATGTACTATTAAAGACTAAGTCTTTTTGTATAATGAATTATTGTTAATAAATTAAATTAAAAATTAAAAAAAAAAATATAATATGTATCTTCCAAAAATGTATAGATTTTGAGTCATTATTAAAAAAAAAAAGGGAAAAATATGCACCGTTCTCAAGAGTTCAAGCCTAAATTTAATAGTACTTTTGGATTTATCATTTTTAGTGTACAAATGAACATATAAGACAATAAAATACCTTTAACGAATTAGTTCCTTATTCAAGTACATAGTCAATAGCCTACACGGTAATGCATGTATACATTTACATTTCTTGTCCGATTTGACAAGATAATTGAGAATTGCAATAGAATGGGTTTTCATCCTAAATCTTAAAAATATGAAAAAGAAAGATTTTTGCATTTAACAATTTTAGGTTTTCTGAAACGTTCTTGAATCGAAATATTTTTCGGCGGATCCCAGGAGGGCTACAACCCCCATATCTCCCCTTGAATCCGCCACTGTATGTATCCATATAATCAAATCCGTATTGTTGAGAGTACCGCTTTGCTACTAGTCTAGCTTTTCGTTTATCAATGATACCATCTGGATAATATTTTGTCGTGAAAATCCATTTATGGTACATCCTACTGGGCCGCGCCCTTCTGATAAATCTGTCAGCTCCCAAGTTTCATTTTTATCAAAGAATCGTACTCGCTCTGCATGGCAATCATCCATTCCTGCGTTCAATTCTGCAAGAAAATTTCCACAATCATCCATTCCTTTTTATATGCTGATTTTTCACATCATTAAATGTTTTTAAATCTTTTTCTTTAATATTTTGGGCGACTTCTTTGCTTTTAATAGTCCATGACCTTGAGCAAGATTTAATAGAATCTAATAGATTTGATTGCTGCACATCTTGCTCATCATTTTTGTGGCATAATTTTAGTTTAGGGGCGCTGCCCCAAAATTTTTTTTTTTAAAACATGGAGTTTTACCCCCTAAAACCGAATCTGAAAAAAAAATCTGTCTTCCGAGATAAAATTGGTCAAAGTTGAAAATATCATGTATCCCCCCTTGTATAAATAAATTGTGTAAAAATTTTCTATTAATTTTTTATTTTGTGTATACGTGCTTTGTGTTATTCTTATGTAAAATTACTGTAACTGAAGACCGCCGCGAAGCCACTGTTGGATTTTTGAGAGTCTTAAATCCACTTACCCTAGTTTTTATGAATAATTACTGTGGCTAGCGAAGCCGGCGTTGGACATATATAAAAAATAAAATAATTAAAAAATTTTTACACAATTTATTTAAACAAGGGGGGGGGGGGGGTACACGGTAAAATCACCAGCTCAAATTTTATTAAAAATTAATAGGAGAATATAAAAATTAAAAGCGAAAAACAAATATTACTCTTTTACAGTAATAAATAAAAATTCCTTATTAAAAATTCTATTCTAGTTTGTTATTATTTTCATTTTACATTTATATTTTCTTCATTTTATTTATTACCTAAAAACTTTGAAATTTTACAAAGAATTTATTAAATTTTAATAAATTGCGGCATTAGAATTTTTACATATTTCATATTGATTCCCGCTTTATAATTTAGAAGTAGTCATAGAAAAATTTTTTCAAGATTAGTAATTTTTATATTATTGTATTTTATTTCTCTTTTGTTTTTAATTTGTACTCACTTTGAGTTCTTAATATGTTCATGCAAAGAAATAAATATATAGACTAATAATCATACTAATTTTTCTTAAATTTTGATTAATATGTACAAGAATTTCGAGTTTCGTTTTTTCCGTGTACATGATATTTTCAACTTTGATCAATTTTATCTCGGAAGCCATAAGAGACCGACTTTTTTCAGATTCGGTTTTAAGGGCTAAAACTCCATGGTTCTAAAAAAAAATTTTAGAGCATCGCCCCTAAAGTAAAATTGTTTCATTTTTGTTTTGATTTTGCTCTGGAGTATTAAGAATATTATTCACCGTATCCGCAAAAATGTCTTCTTCTTGGCATTATTTTTGACTTTGATTTAATCCTTCAGATTTTCTCAAGTTTTAATGACAAATTTTAAATTTATAAAATCCATCATTGCTTTCTAAGTTTTTCTCATCTACTTCGGCTTTGTTAACAGAAAATATCTCTCCTTCTAGAAATTTATTTTGACGACTTATTACAATTGTTTTTGTACCTCTATGACTTGTGACAGTAACCCACTAACACAAGTTCCTCACTTCTAGGTTTCCACTTGCCCTTACATGGTCTTTTATTTAAAACAAAAGATCTACTACCAATCTGATGAAAGTGAGAGATATTTGGAAATTTCCCAGACCAAATTTCTTCAGGTGTTTTGTCAAAACTCAAATTTTCTGGGCGTCTGTTTCGTATATAGACTGCAATGTTTATCATTTCAGCCCATAACATTTTAGATAAGTTTTCTTCATGCATCAAACATCTTCCCATTTCAACCAAAGTCCGTTTCATTCGCGTCGCAACATCATTTTGTTGGGGAGTATGCGCTGTTGTAAGTCGATGCCTTGTACCTTTCATCTTAAGATATTGCGTAAATTCGCTGCTGACAAACTCTTTAGCATTATCACTTCGAAGAGTCTGAATTTTGTGCCCTGTTTCTAATTTAACAGCTTTTTTATATGCTTCAATTGCTAATGAATATTCAGATTTTCACGTAAAAATGAAACCATCACTTTCCTTTTAAACATACAACACATTTAATAGTTTGTACATACATTAAATCGTGGTAATTCCTTGACCATACTTTATTTAGTGAGTCAATATTAAGGTGGCCATATCTTTTATGCCACAACTCAAACTGGTTGTCGTTTTTCTGTTTTAATGCATAGCAATTTCGTTTTTCTAGTGTATTGATCGTATAAAGACCATTTTCTTTAAATGCTTCGAGTAATATTTCTTTATTTTTAAATATTTTTAGGATTGAACCCTTTATCTCTATTATGCACCCATTATCAATAGCTTTACTAGCTGATATCAAATTATTCTTTAGTAGTGTTTTGAAAAGTTGTACTTCTCTTACATAATTTTGCAATTTTATATTAAAATCCCATTCATTTAACTGGAAGTTGCTTGTTATCTGATAAAGTTACTGTTCCTTCATAGCAGTTATCCAAATCTTTGAATAATTTTTCATTAGATGTCATGTGTGAAGTAGCCCCGCTGTCGATGAACCATTTCTTGCTGCTATTGGTTTTACCGACACTATGTACTAAAGCGCTGCAGAAGACATTCTATTCTATGCTGGACAATATTTCACAGTATTGCTTATCGCCTTTCAGTACTTACTTTTTCTACATTAAGTATTGTCATAACATAGCTTACAGTAAATAAGTCGGGTCGTGCAGAAAACCCGATTGCCTTTTCGACACGACACGATCTTCTCTTAATCGCGAACGACAGAGGCTGTAAAAGGTTTTATTGTGGTCTGGCAACATACCTGTTGCGACCTACCAAATAAGTTTTGACAGCTGTGCATTTCCATTTCATTCGCCGCAGTTGGCAATCTGGATTATGAAATATGACAGCTTCCTATTGCATCAGCAAATTCTGATTGGCTGATTAAGGCAATGGGGAGAACATTTTTCGTTTTGTCGACATGGGTGGGATGTCATACGTGTCATTGTAGGGAGAACTTAGTTGCCTGTTCTTTTTCTTGTGGTGTGGTCATCCGTCGTATGTTTTTTTTTGGTGGTGCAAAGCACAAAAACTAGACCGCAAGTTAATTTTGCTTTAGAAGTTTTTCGTTTTAAAACTCATTTGTTAAAGTTTAACTGGAATAAACTATTTAAAAAAGAGCACCGAAACTAATTTTTCTAAAGCATGAATAATGCCTTAAACGTCATTTTAAGCTTTATTAAAATTTTAAAGAAAAAGTGTAGTTAAAAATTTATTTGCATTAATGAACACCTGTGAGGTACTACCATGGGAACATAATTAAAATTTTTTTTTAGCAATAATGCCTAAAACTACGCTATAAGCTCAACTAAAGTTCTATAAAGAAAAAGAGGAGTAAAATAAACTTTTCTTTGCATTGATTAACAATATTGTGAGGTTCTACCATGGGAAAATAATTTTAAAAAAATTCGATTTGGATTCAAAGCCACAGGTTATTATAACACAAAAGATTCACCAGAAAGAGTTTAAGATGTGCTGTATTTCCGATGCAATTTAAAACTATAATTGTAACAATTTATTGTGACCAATTCTAAAAGAAAGAAAGAAAGACCTTAATATTATAAATAATTAATATTATTTAAAATCAAACTGTTCACTTACTTTTATATAAACATTAAAAAATGTACAATACTTTGATTGTAAATTCCAGTCATTGTAAATTTAGTCATTAAATGTGAATTAAAATGAACCACTGATTTTTTTTTTAAATTGAGGAACAGAGATGAGCGGAAGTGTACGTATGCTTACGCAGTGATAAAAATTTAAATATTTAGAAAATTAATGCCCGGTTTCACCAAAATCAATTAAAATCACTTTTAACTAACAGGCTTTTAGAATTTATCAAGCTGTTCAAATTAACTCTGTTTCATCAACATTAGAAATTATACTTTTAGCTAACAGCCTGTTAGTCGAATGAATGAAACAGAAATTCCTTACACAAATCTCTGATTGTATGCGAAAGAGTGAAACTAAATTTTGATAAGCAGCGCGTAACAAGGCAACCACAGCATATGACAATAAACAGCAATATAAAAGCAAAAATAGCAAAAGCAAGAGCAACAAATACACTAGTGAATTCGTTGTTATTGGCTTCTAGCTGAACAGCGAAATATGCACACATTGTTTGCATCATAAGCTTAAGAATGCGGGGTAATTTAAGAAGAAAGTGTGATATAACACGGTACAGTCTTACCATCAGGTGCCTTTGGGATTCAAACCTTTACAGAAATTTTTGTTACTTTGTATGAATTTTATGTACAAAATTTTCAAAATTAGAATACGAAAAAAGCACTTATGTAAGTAATCATATCCAAGTTGCATTATCTCCATGAACATGTGTTGTTATTTTGATAAGAGTAATTTTTTTTTTTTATTCTTTAATTTGTATATTAATTTGAGTAATTAAATAAATTCAAAATACCTTGTCAAATGGTTCCTTATTTTCTTAAACCACCATTTTTCATAATTATTTCCAATTTATTTTAGTGCAATTTTCCTAGTATTAAACTTTGCATAACATATCAAAGTTTTTCCATTGTGGCTCTACACCCAATTGATCATCCCATCATGTTTCTAATAACACCCACACAGACTCATTTCATAAGAAGTCCCCTGCAGCCCTAATTGTTTTTTAACTGTGACACTGTTCATAAAAAAGAATACATACATACATAAATGTATTACATATTACCTTTCCTTCTACTTTCTTGTTGCTCAATATTGCCACAACGGATTTGAAGGATCACAATATTGACAATGATGTTTACTATTGTGTTGTTATCATATCATTGACATAAAGTGTTGTTGTTCGTTTTTTGTCGTGTATGCGAAGAGCATCAAGACTTTATTTGTATGAGGCAGCAGAAGCAATGACAACACTCGATCAGTCAATTGAATTAGAGTCATAACAATGTTTGCGCAGCCCTTTGCTATGTACTATATGAGTTTGTGCATTTAAAACTACAAATCCACTTGAATTGACTATGTTGGTCTGTTCTTTGGTATTCAACTTACAGTTTTTAGCCATGTGTCCCGTTTTACCACATCGATAACATTTATAAAATCTGACCCCACTATAAATCGAAATTATTTCTGAGTCCCTACAAGTAAATTCAGTACATATTTTCCCTCTATAACTCCGAAAAATAAACTTGGCCTCTGCATCTCGAACATAGCAATGTTTGATTTTGCAACCTTTACAACTCGATTATTTGAAACTAATTACTTCTACAGCTTGAAGAACATAAGGCACCGACTTTAAGAATATGCCCACAATGTACATCATTGTTTCTTAAAAATCAAGGTAAAAGTTGGAATAAATCTTAACCTCTACAAGTCGAACATTTCCTGACAAAAGTCGAAGTCCTCCATAAGGCGAAAACTCTATAACTCGAAATTTTTGGTGTTTCCCTTCAAGTTTGACTTACAGAGGTTCTACTGTACTTGATTTCGCCTTCAGTACTTCATTGTTGCCATTTCGATTATATTGAACGCTGTTTATCTCCAACAACCGAGATCTTAAAGTTTTGATTGTTAGATTTGTTGTTGTCCACTTGCAGTATTGAGCGCTACCTTAATATCCTTGTATCGTTCGGTCAGACCATCTAAAGTAATGATGACTTTCAGCTCTTCTTCAATCTTACCACCCACTTCTTCTAAACGGGTATTGAGCTCATCAAGTTCTTCTAAATAACTTTGCACTGAATGTCCTTCACGCATTTTTAAATTCATCACATTTCTGTAAAGTTCCACCTTTGCCGTGTAGATTTCCGATCGTAAGTTTGTGTTACAAGATCCCAAATTTGCTTCGAAGTTAAAATCCCTTCACAAGTAAAATGGTGTATGGTGCTAAAGCCATGAGAATGTCAGCGCGGGCGTCTAGATCCTTGTCTTTCCATTGTTCTCGTTCTGGAGCTTCAGCTGGTGCAGTCATTGTTTCGTTAACATTTTTCAGCAACCGCTCCTTATGCAACAAAGCATTCATTTGGATTTTTCATATTGAAAAATTGATCCCTTGGAGAAGTGGTATTTTCGCCGCAAACGTATTTAAAGTCATTTTAATTTCTTTTATATTAAATATTTTTCTTTTCTATTTCTCTCATCATGGATCCTAGGGCCTATAACCTATTATATTATAGTTATATTGTGTTTGATTCAGAATATTTTATTGAATGAGAAAATATTTGATATTAAAATACCAAATTAAACAAGTCTTATACAATTAAATATAAACATTTAGCGCAGTAGATTTCAAACAAATTCAGCTTGATACTTCAACACTAACATAACAATCCATTACCATGGTTACCATTCGCTTTATTTGGTACACTCGGTGTATTTTTTACCATTGACATTTTGTTTTTGTTTGATGAAACAAACAATATTCTCGCGAGATGAGACTAGAATGTTTTGATTTCAAAGCAATGCGATGGTTCGTAACACACTTAGAAGGCAGTAAATCACACCTCCTCCATTAGCGTTCCTTGGGGATGGCCGAGAGTGCGGTCGCCCCTGTAGGTGAAAATTTGCAAAGTTAAATATATGTCATTTTGTTAGAGTCTTTTAATGTCAAAACTGAAGTCCTTTTTTTTTGGGTGAGGTAAATGAAATTTTTGTTAAAAAGTACGAAAATTTCTTTCACTAGGGGCGGCAAATAAGTTTTTTTTTCCTGGACGTACGATATGCACAGTACGCCTCTGACCACCCCATACACTTATGTACAAACCTAATATACTTTGCCAATGCATACCGGACACGTTTCGGCCTGTAGAAATGGTGATTTTCAAATTAAAAAAATTGTATTCAATAGATCTTAATTTGCCCTTTCGATCTACGTCAATTAATTAATTTGTCCCTTCCTTGTTCTCCAAGGAGAAATCGAAATAATATTTTCATTTTGTCTATATTTCAAACACCAATATCTCTTTATCCAACGTTTATTTCTTACTCTAACAAGTGTAGAAAATTGCCCTTTAGCTAATTTAATTTGCCCGTATGTCAATTGTAATGAATAAACAATAATTTTTATTAAAAAAAGTAGAAAACCGTAAATGAGATTTCTAAGCATATAATCTGCGCATTGCACATGCGCGGTTGAATTGAGATAGTACTTACAACAAAAGCGCGCAGTGTGCACGCAGGTCATGTAGTAGTAGTAATATTTATTAGTATTTTCAATTACATTAACATTTTATGTTTATATCTCCAATAAAAAATTTACATATGTATTATTTATTTTGCTTTTATAGTTATATATCATAAAATCTATTATTTTTTATATATAATATACCTACATCTTTTTTTAAAAACTCTTATATCGTCTTCCATTTTTATGCTAGACTGAAGTTCGTTAAACAATTGGATTCCTTTGTACTCAAATGTGTTCTGTGCTGCAGTGGACCCTCTGAAGTTCAGTCTTAAGTCGCTGACGCTACGTAGTGTATAAGGCTACACCTCTCCCACTTCTCTGATTCCTCTTGCTATATTTTTTGGAAGTTCTCCTTGTTTAAATTTATGGACAGCCATCAATGTGTTCAGTTCTATTTTCTGTCTGATATTTAGCCATTTTAGTGTCTCCAGCATATACGTTATCGATGTATATATGCTACACTTTAGAATACATCTCATTGCCTTGTTTTGAAGCTATTGCAGTCTTTCTATGTGACTCTGATTGCAGCATGCATGTAAAATTGTTGAGCAATATTCGAAATGAGGATTTATAATGGTATTGTAGACATTTATGACGGTTAAAAAATCTAGTCTATTACGAATTCTTCTGAGAAATCCAATATTTTTACCAATTTTCTTACTTATATATTCAATATGATCATTAAATTTTAGTTTTTTATCAATCATCATACCTAGGTATTTGATAGTTTTAACTGTCTCTAGTTCCTGATTATTGATTTCTAAGCTCCCATCTGAGTTTATGTTCACTGCCATTGCTGTCGTTTTTTTCTCATTTAGTTTAAGCTTGTTCATATTGAGCCAATTCGTTACCTTTTGAATATCTTTTATTAGTAGGTTTTTGCAATTTTGCAATTTCCTTTTGCATATATCATTGTGTCATCAGCATATAGGACTATGTTACAATGTTCTAAAACATTTGGCAGGTCATTTATATATATTATAAAAAGCAGTGCACCTAGAATTGATCCTTGTGGAACACCTGTTACTATTCTAATAGGATCCGATATACTATTTTTAACTTTTGTTACATTTGAACGTTTAGTTCGGTTTCCAAGGTATGTTTTAAACCATTTTAGTTCATTTTCTCTTATCCCGTATTTATACAACTTTTTTAAGAGAATGTTATGGTCGACTGTTTGAAAGGCTCTTTTAAAATCTAGAGACATCGCGATGATTTTACTATTTGCTTCATTTCCTTTCCAGCTATTTATAATGCAATTTATTACTGCTTCACACGAATGATTGGCTCTGAAACCAAATTGGTACTCTGAAAGAATGTGATTTTCTTCCATGTATTTCATAAGTTGTTTTTTGACTACCATTTCCAGTACTTTTTCGCAAAATTTTAATGTATTTATTAGCCGAAATTCTTCGCATTTTGTGTTTGTAATTTTTTCAACTGGTGTGATTATGCATTCTTTCCATGACTGCGGAAACTCTCCTGTTGCAATAGAATCATTAATTATTTGCGTTAATGTGCCAGTTGTCTATTATTATCTTAGGACTTATCTTCTCAAAGTCTGATTTGTTTTTCATTTTTTTAACCATTTCTTTTATCTCTTGTTTAGTTACTTGGTATATTGTGTTAACTGTATTTATATTATTTATGTATTCAACTCTATCAATTGAATGAATTTGCTATTAAAGACTGTCCCAGATAAAACTTACTTACTTACTTACTTAGATTATACTCTACCTGATATTCTTATACGTCTTAAAAGACACAATATTTGTTCGACATAAAGTGACGTTTGATATGATGTATAACACTTGAAGATAGCACTTCTAACGACAAAGATATCTAGCAAGCAAGAAAAAGTCCGCGAATTAATTTTGTCCACATACCTGCAAAATCTAGAATTAAAATAATCAGCTATGGCAAAAATAATTGGTGCATCAGATAAAACTCTCTTTACGGTTATTTCTAAATATAAAATAGACCCGGTGCCGAAAAAAAGGTTTAGGCAAAAAACCAGAAATTTCTATCCCAAAGGTAGCGGCGAAGGTGAATCGTCTTTTTAGGCAGAATCCCAACACCTCAGTGCGAGATATGGTGGCTAGATCGGGTACATCGAAATCAACTGTACAATGTATAACGGAGAAAAGTAAGCTGAAGACATATAGAGTTCAAAAAGTACCAGACCTTTCTGATAAAAAGCAGTTGATGGATTAGATGCGAGCCCGAAAATTGTATGAAAGGTACCTAACTAAATTTGATTCTTGCGTTATGGACGACGAAACTTACGTTAAAGCAGATTTCACCGAAGAAGGGGCATGTGCCTAGTAAATTCAAAGAAAAAAAATTTCGAAATTTCCGAAGCAATATATGGTTTGGCAGGCCATATGCATCTGTGGCCTCAGAAGCAGCTTCTTCGTTACGCAAGGCACAATCAATTCCAAAGTTTGTATAGACGAGTGCCTCGAAAAACGTGTTCCACCATTTATTTGTACAGATGAGGGTACAGTGATCTGGCCTGATTTAGCAACCTCTCATACTCTAAAGCTACGATGGCACGGTATCAGAGTAAAAAGATCAATTTTGTACCAAAAATAGCAAATTCTTCAACTGCTGCTTCGCCCAATTGAGAGATATTGCGCTCAAATGAAAAGAGATCTTCGAAAGAGTGGTAAGACTGTAAAAAAATTACAAGACTTCAGATTTAAGTGGAAAAGATCGTACCGTACTCTCGATGAAACAACTGTGCAAAATTAAATAAAGGGCCTTAAGAAAAATATAAAATTTTTTTATAGAAACGAAAAAAATGTTAATTACTTTTTAGTTATTTATATTCTGAACACTAGTCATTATTAATAAAAAAAGAAAAAAGATTTATTGGGTATTTTTTTATAACTGAAAAACAAAACGTAAGTTTTTTCTGGGACAGTCCTTACTTCAATGCTTTTAATAAAATATTTGTTAAATTTGTTCGCTATTTGTAATTTACTATTTCTTGATTTTCGAAGACAACATTATTAATTAGTTTTCTCTCTTTTTTTAGCACTAATTCCTTTAGTTCTTTCCACATCTGTTTTTTGACAATTTGCATGTCTTATTTTATTTTTGATAAATTTATTTTTTTCATTATTTAGATTTACTTAGTATTGGTTTCTTATTACTTTATACTGTTCCATAATTCATCACGATTGTTTCTTTTTGCCTCATGATATTTCATAGCTTTTTTGTTTTTTAAAGTTTGCAGTTCTTTGGTAAACCATTTCGATATTTTTTGTTTCGAGCTTATTTCTTTTATTCTTGTAAATTTATCCACTGCCCTTTTTAGAACTTCATCAAGTTTATCAGCTTTTATATGTACACCATTTGTAGTATTTGAAATCATGGACACATTTATTTCATTTGTGAACTGAGTTTTTTGTAATTGAATATCTTTCCTAAATACTTTCTTATCCGATTATTGTTTTCATGTTTGATTTCAATTTTTATACTCTCGTAATATGAGATTTTCTCCTATTCTATTACTCCTGCCTTTACATTTTCCATGTTCGATATTATATAATCTATTAATGTTTTCGAATTTGGCGTAATTCTAGTATATTCATTCATTTTTTGCACCAGTCCATTATCATCTAGGATTCTTTTTACTTATTTTTTATATATATAATTTTTACTCCAATCTATGTTAAAATCACTAGCTATAATAACGTTTTTTTCTGTTTCTAGAATTGACTCAATATTTCTTTTGAAAAATCACAAAATTCTCTCTCCGAACTTCTCGGTGATCTATAAATAGCTATGAACGTGGTTTCAGAATTTTTCGAGTTAGATAGACACGAAAGATTTTTATAACCCTGGATCATTATTTCGTTCTCTTCTATGTTTTCTGTAAGATGCGTTTCCGAAAGAATTATAAACTCGCATTTCTATTTATTTTCTTATGTTTCCAGTTCTTGAAAGTTATTTAAAATACCTTGAATATTAATGTATATTCCATGCATATGTTGTGATTGCTAGTACCCAAATTTTTTTTTTCTTTAAATCTATTTTTTTAAGGTACACCGGACATGATTTACTGACAGTTTCATGATTTTCATCAAGTCCCATGTTTAATTTTTTATTTACCCTTATGCAGTTTATACATTTTTCGATTTTTTCATTTTGACATTCGCTCGTTTTGTGGTGACCCAGGCATTTTCCACATACTTCTTCGTTTTTGCAATCTATTTTTGTGCTTAAAATCTTTGCATTTAAAACACATTAAAACATCTATCCCATCATAAACTTTTCATTTTTCCCAACCAATGCTTAGTTTGCCTTCTTGGATTATCTTAGGAAACACTTCCTCGTCCACTTCAATTAATACATTGTAGCTTTTAAAATTGTTTTTCATCCGTTCGAAATACTTTATTAGTTTCATTTCACTATGCAAGAGAATTGGATTCTGCTTTCTTATTTTTTCACTTATTTCATCTTCCTGATTTTTGATTTGATTGGAGCTTTTACTTCATATTTTTCACCCATGTTTTTTTGGATCGCACTCTTTATCTTGTCTCTCTCTTCTTCATTTTCACTCTCAATCACCACAATTCCTTTATAGGTACTTTCTACGTTTGAAATTTTTAATCCATTTGGATCTACCTAGTTATTTAGATCTTCTCTAGTTTTTTGGCATGTTTGTTTTTCTTTCGGCATTATTAGCAATGGTAGATAGTTTTTAGCTTTGGTACAATTGTTTCGCTTGTTTTTTTGACAACTCCTGCATAAGACAAATTTGGATTTACTTGCTTGTTTGCAATTAATTTTGTAACTTCTGTGCATATGTTAATGTTATTATTCTTGATCTCAGTTCGAATTTTGTCGGTATATTCTCTAAATTTATCTGTAACACTATGAAAGTTTTTAATTTCGTTAATACTTTTTCCGCATAGCTCTTGTGCTTTCTTCATTTCTATAAACCTATCGGTATACCGAGATTCAATAGCTTCTAATAATTGCTTAATTTCATTCTCATTTTTTTTAGCGAAACATCAAATTCTTCTTTGCTCCAAAAACATAAATTTATTTCCAATTTCATCGTAAGTAGAGCAAAAATTTGTTTTTATTATTATAAATGCACTACGTTTACAGTGTCAAGTTAAATATTAATCCACAATGAAAATTATAACATTTTTTTATGTCAAATTTAACCTCACTTTTATAAGCCTCCACTGTTTTTTGATAAAAGAAATTTGCTTATCAAATTAAAAAAAGTGCATTCAATAGAGATCTTAATTTGCCCTTTCGATCCACGTGAATTAATTCATTTGCCCCTTCTTTGTTCTCTATGGAAAAATCGAAATATAATTTTCATATTTTCTATATTTCAAACAACGATATCTCTTTAACCAACGTTTATTTCTTACTCTAACAAGTGTAAAAAAATTGCCCTTTAGCTAATTTAATTTGACCATGTGCTATAAATTTCATTGTCGAATAATATTTAACTTGACACTGTAAAATTAATGCATCTTTAATAATAATAAAAATAGTTTTTGCTCTACTTACGTAGAAATTGGAAATCAATTTGTTTTTGGAGCACATGCCCTTCGTGCACACTGCAACTTTTGTTGTAAGTACTACCTCAATTCGACCGCGCATGTACATTGCGCAAATTATATGCTCAGAAATCTTATTTACGGTTTTCTACTTTTTTAATAATAATTATTAAATTAGCTAAATGGCAATTTTTCTACACTTATTAGAGTAAGAAATAAACGTTGCTTACATAAAGAGATATTGGTATTTGAAATATAGACAAAATGAAAATTTTTTTTCGATTTTTCCTTGGAGAACAAAAAAGGGACAAATTAATTAGTTGACGTAGGTCGAAAGGGCAAATTAAGATCTATTGAATACAATTTTTTTTAATTTGAAAATCACCATTTCTGCAGGCCGAAACGTGCCCGGTCCAAATGCGAGATACGCCGGAGTAGTAGTTCGGTATTTCTACGTCAGTGTAGTACGCCGATGCACAAGTTCGCTGCTGTGTAAACAGAAAATTGAGCGTCGACGTTCAACTTTCAAAAATGCTTAAGTTAATATATAAGTAAAATAAATGTTTAAAATAGTATTTAGCTAAAATTAATTGAAAAATTTAAAATAAATATATTTTAAAATGAAAAATAGATGAAAAATAAGAGAAAACATTTATTATTATTAATTTTTCTTCTTAAGCTTAGACTTTGTCGTAGCAAACTATTTTTGTTTTGTTTGTTTTTTTCAACAAAAACATAATTTCAGTGCCGGCGTTTCTGCGTGTAAATCAGTGTAAGCCAAACCTACACAAATGCATTTTACCAACACTATGCATGCTATTAATGTGTGCACGAACTACACCAGCATTCACTACGACACAATATGTATACATACACGCAGCCACTGCTTGCGTTCGTGCGCAGTTGATCGCGAGCAACAGAATGTCTTAAGCGCCAACTAAACTATGCATCAAAGTGATACTCTTTGCTATGCATTGTTGCATGCATGCATGTCGTCACCTACTGTCAAATACGAACGAAAAGTCTGTCAAGTGCATAACAAACTCAGAGAAGACTTTTTAGTGGCTATGTTGTATGTACTTACATGAACTTTAGAAGCAATGTATAAATTGCATAAATTTTTTATGTTATATTTCCTAAATAAATCGGATGCATTCACAAAATGTTATTAAATGACATTAACTAAGAAACTTAAAACAATAAATATGCAAACCTATGATCATGTTATAAATTTTAAGAAATAAAAAGAGAGCTAAATAGTTCACTTTGTACCATTCGCGCTGCTTGTGGGGAAAACAATTGGCAAATGCAGAGTGTGGCATCACTGAATTGTCAATCAAATTGTTGTATGTATTGTGTGTGTATATTAAGCGTTGACTTGTAACACCGACTCACAAGTTCGCTCTAATTCATGCACTTACACCAGTGTAAAGGCCCAACTAAACCATGCATGCTTTGACTGCAGTCTGCTTCTGCAACTGTGCGAATACACACAAATCGTATATCAAAACTACAACGTACTTAACAAAAAGTTTCGTTCAATTTCCACAAATGTCATTTCCTTAAGGATAGAGCGAAACTGGTCGCTCTTTCTGTACGGAATCAGTTGTCTATGAATGTATTCAAAAAAAAAATGTATTTGCAATGGATCCAGAAATGGAAACTGCATTTATTTTTAAATTAATATAAAATGTGGAAAAAAGAAAATGTTTATACAATAAAATAGACGTATTTTATTATAATCGAAATGTAAATGAAGGATTGGAGTGCAGTTGCAGAAATATGCAAATTAATATACACACAAAATACATACAACAATTTGATTGAAAATTCAGTGATGCCACATCTGCATTTGCCAATACTTTTCTCAACAAGCCGTGCGAATAGTACGAAGTGAACTATTTTGGTTTCTTTTTATTTTTTAACATTTATTAAATGATCATAGGTTTGCATATTTTTTGTTTTAAGTATCTTAGTTAATGTCATTTACTAATTGAATAGATTTGATTTATTTAGGAAATACTTCACATAAAATTTATGCAATTGTGGAAATATTCCATAGGTTTGCAACAGTGGCTACATTGTTTCTAAAGTTCATGTAAGTACAACATAGCCACTAAGAAGACTTCTCTGAGTTTGTTATGCACTTGACAGACTTTTCGTTCGGATTTGACAGTAGGTTACGGCATGCATGCATGCCACAATGCATAGTTTAGTTGGCCCTTTAAATTGTACATTTCTGCAACTGTACTCCAAGCCTTATTTTACAAAATGAGTCTATTTTATTGTATAAACATCTTCTTTTTGCCACATTTTCCATTAATTTAAAAATAAATGCATTTTCCATTTCTGGATCCTTTGCAAATACAATTTCTTTTGTACACATACATAGGCAACTGATTCCGTGCAGAAAGTGCGTTGAGTTTCGCTCTTTCCTTAAGGAAATGACATTTGTGGAAATTGAACGAAACTTTTTGTTAAGTACGTTGTAGTTGTAATATAGGATTTGTGTGTATTCGCACAGTTGCAGAAGCTGACTGCAGTCAAAGCATACATGATTTAGTTGGGCCTTTACACTGGTGTAAGTGCATGAATTAGAGCGAACTTGTGAGTCGGTGTTACAAGTCAACGCTGCGTGTAAACAAAATAATGTACATGTAAGGGCCGGTTTCACAGTGTTTAGTTAACTTAACCAACGTCTGTTAGTTGACTACCGATTTTATGTTTTTTAGTTTCACAGTCCATTGGTTAACTAATGATAATTTTTTGTACAAAATATGGCATCACTGCATAAAATATATGTTTTTTATTTGGCGTTTCATAGCTGGGGTCGGCAAAGCAATACTATTTTCTCTTTCTCTCCTGTTGTATACGTATACAAGTGAGTAGCAGCGTGTCGATACCTTGTTACGCCTGGCATTTAGTAGGAAAAGAAACTCACAAAACTTTCGGCATCGACCACCGAAGTCATTCTCGGCTAGGGCGCGGTTTTCCCATTGCCACTTGTGGCGCATCATAGAAAAATGTAATATTAAAAAAAAATATTCCCTAACGGGGAGCAGAAAAACCCCAGGTCCCTTCCCTTAAACTTTTCCCGATGGCATCACGGCTCCACCTACCCCCGCATCTCCCCAAATTCACTGCCTAGCAACTCTTCATATTTTTTGTTTTAAATTAAAAAGGAAGTTATTTTAAGTTTTACCATTAATGTTTTTTTTTCTTTAATTTTCTTTCGGACAAAATTTTGACTTATACTATACAAATTTAGCCTAAGTGAACTCACTATGATATGACAAGAAATAAATTCAAAAAAATTAATGCGAAATGGAAAAAAATATATAAATATATATATAGATGAAAAAATACAAAAAAGAAATCTACTTTAATTGATGACTTATCTGGTGGCTGCGGTTGTCGACAGCTCTGACTGTTAATAATGTAGACTGCTGCTCCGTCAGTGCTGTAGATGTTGTTGTTGCTGCTACTAATGTGGTTGATGTTGAATTTATCATAAATGATGTTCTGTGTTGCATTTTATAATAAAATTGTTTTAATATTTTTATTTTCTTTCTTTTTTTGTTTGCGTGGACATTGTTTTTGTTTAGGGTGTATTTAAATCATTTGCGTTTCACTGGGGGGGGGGGGGTTTTGTGAGCTCTGCTTGAGACTTCAAGGTGGCTTTTATTAAGGTTTTTACATTTAAACTTTGCTGCAGTTGCCTTCTTTTTATTCTGACTGCAATGACACTCACACAATTTCCAAATCAATTTGCTAAAGTTATTATTTTGCGACGCGACAAAATTTTAATAATTTGGAAGGTTCTAGGTACTTCTACAACGAACAGCGGCGGATTGGCGATCACGACAAGTGTTTTATTTGTTCAGAATTTGCACAATAAAATGTTTGCATTGGTTTATTTTAATTTTCATATCGTACACCTGCACTCACTTGAATACATTTTATATCCGAGGCGCTCGGTTGTTGATTACTTTGATAATTGTAATTTCAGGGACAACATTGAATTGCCACTGGCGACCGAAAACTGGAAAAGCCTCTTTTGGCTGCGCTGACGGCAAACACTTTATTTTTCTTTTCAAAATGCACTTTCTTTTCTATTTTCAACTTTTATTTATTTTCAAGTTATTTCAGATTTTACAATAGTTCCTTTCTTTAATTTCACTTTCTTTGCACTTTAGTCCAAATTAAGTTAATTTTAAGTTATTTTTAAGTTAAGCTAAATAGTCGCTGACGAATTGTTCATTTTACCGTCCATTTTTTTAAAATCGTTTGCAACCGCGTGCGACAGAGCAAAAGAAAACCTCGTAGCTTGCGACCGTACGCGAATAAAAATTTTTCCAACTGACGCCTGTACGCCAAAACCACTCAGCAACTCGCTTCTTTGTTCACATCGCGTGATGTCGCTTGCCAACCACATATACATACACATACGTACCAAAAAAAAATGAACGGCAGCCTTGGCCCATTAGTGCCAACATTAGCCTTTTTGACCTGTCTGACATTTCTTGCATTTGACAGGCGTGGTACATATAGTTTTTTTTCGTTAAAATATACTTATGGATACAGGGTGGTATCATTTGCTTATCTTTACGTTAATTTTAGTGGGAATAATAATAATAATGTAAGAAACTCAAAATCAAAACCCTTTTGAAACTTTTTTCCTTCAACAGGAGATTAAGGTGTTAATAGAGACGCCGTAATGTGCGTTTCTATTGGACAAAAGTCAAAAGAGGTGTCAAACAGCAATTGGGCGACTTTATCGGCTGATTTTAAACATTTTCATATCTCAATTGAAGGTTCTAATGTAGCCGGCAGGTGGCTGAAATCAAAATTTGACATTTGCACTTCAATTGAGGTATGTTGCCGTATCTTTTAACGAATTGCAATCGCGTTGACAACTTCCTAACGTACTTCCAACGTTTTGAAAAAGGCAATCCGTAACAACCTGTTTCATAGTTTGCGAAATGAAGTCAACAACGTACCCTTCTGGCAACACTGGTTACAAGTCGACGTTCCGTGTGAACAACATATTTGTATAGTATACAATGCTGCCAGATTTTTTTCTTCGAAAAATTGCAAATTTCCAAAAAAAAAACTGTAAAAAATTATTTTCTTCCGAAGCGAAGGCATTTTTAGTAAAATTTAGCTTTTTGCTGCTCAGCGCTTTATATATAAATTAACTGAACAGGATTTTTTTGTACCCCCGTAGTCCCCCCTCCATTTTCCTTCTTCTTCTATTGCGCTTCTTTTATATTAAACACTTTCTTTCTTATTTTTTAATATACTACTTATATAAAAATATAAAATATCGACTAATAACTGAAAAACCTAATTTTTCACACAAATGATTTTTCATATCATTGACACAAAGAACCTTAATTTTCTTTGCATAGAAAGTAATATTAAAAAAAAAATAAGCAAAAAATTCTTTAAAATAACGTTTCAAAACCTATCCGATTTGTAAAAAATTTCTTAGATAAGAGATTATTTCATTATTCTGAGCATGATAGTTTAATCAACTATGCTATTTGCTTAATAATAAAAGCTTAAGTACAATTTTTTTGTACGAAAAAGTTGAAGATCTTTTTTTACATTTGATTTTGACAATTTAATTCATAATTTTATTTAGGATAAAGTTAACCCTTATTTTATAAAAAAATGGAATTTGTAAAAATAACTGAGTGGTTGTCTAAAAAACTGTATTTACAGTTGAAACTGTAAATATGGTAACGCTGATAGTATATCCCATTTTCATAAAGTACCAGAAACTAAAATTAAGTACATATATATGTAACAGAATTATGGCGTAATGTATTAAACAGAATTCCGGCGACGGCTGACGGTAGAAAAAGATTTGGTTTTAACTTTTTCGTCGCGGTATAGAGAGTAAAAAGTTGTGCTCTCTTCTCCCATACGATTTTCACAGCAAAAATTTTACGCTGGCGGTATTTATTTTGTAAACACAATTGGGTCGGAGTCGGAAGAGCGGAAGCGGAATTCCGCTGTCAAAAAAAAGTCCGTCGGAAAATCATTTGAGTAAACACAATTGCGGCGGAACGGAAAATCCAGCTGTCATTTAGTTTACATGAAAAAAATTTTTGAATTGAAATATTATTACTGTGACAAAGTGAAACATTTTTGGTGATTCGAGTTATAATTATTGTTGAAAAAAAATTAATACCAATATCACCAATGTGATTTTAATTTTTTCACTGGAAAATAAGTAAAATCAAAAAAAACTATACAAACGGAACATCATTTTTAAACAAGAGAATAAGGCATTCTTAAAATTTAAAAAAAATATAGGTTCTTAACACAATTTTTGGAGAAATACCGTTTTTTTTTTAAAATTGGTCAAAATTCCGAAAAATCGTCATATCTCCAAAATTATAGGTTAATTTCCAAAGATTTGCTTACCATTATTGTAGGCCATCTTTCTTATGACACCCATACTTTTGATATCAATGCAGGGGTTCCCAAACTTCCGAAACTTCCGATGGCTATATCTCCGGAACTAGATCCGAGCGATACTATTTTTGCATATTTTTTATTTGCTTTTAACTACCTATTATGGCTAAGAAAATTGGGCTATGGGAGCTAAAGTAAACCTGTTCTGAATTCTCTTTCTCCTTTGACGTGGATTGGGCCATAGTAGAGAACTAATAAATGATTGTTTTTTTAATACTTACGTTCTTGAGTTCTTATAATTTTCCAAGGATAATGATTTTTGATGCTTCCATTTTTTCTCTGGTGGCGGTGCACCGCTGCCAGAAGCTAGCACCTTACCACGTTTGTTTTTTTTGTATGAATCTCGAAGCGTTTTCCATCGCTTTTGCAATTGTCTGCTGAAAGTGTTTTCAAATTTGTATGTTAAAAGAATTGGAAACAAATAATGTACCTACAGTTTGAACTTAAAGTCTTCCCGATTTCTTGCCAAATCATGCCTTATTTATGCACATTTCGGTAATCTTTAAATCGTACAAGCAATTATATTTCCGGACCTCTTCAATTAATTGCTCGTTATAATTTTTAGTCCAGGATATTTTTAATTTGATTTTGATTTTTGCAGGATATATTTATAATAAAATTACTTTTTCCAAAATTCGCATTTCAAACGTAAACAAAAAAATTGACAAAAGCTGATTGGAAATACAACACTGATCCGACGGAGAAAATAGAATTAAATCTAAATCGACGGATGTCCGTTGGTAGGCTATCAGTCGTACGCCGCAAATCTTTTCAGTTTCATAGCATCAACGGTGTTATAAATTTTGACAGCGGAATTCCGCTTCCGCTTTTCCGACTCCGACCCAATTCTGCCTACAAAATTATGTCGCACGCCGGAGTGCTGTTTAATGCATTACAATTTATTCGAAACGACGGCACCGTTGTGTGGCACAAAACACTGATTATTAGAAATTGAATAATGTTTCCGCAGTTTTTAAGAAAGTTTTGTTATGTAATTAAAAGTGCTGAAAGTGCTGTTTCCAATCTTCATCTGTTAAATAGTCGCTCGTTTGCTATTTACTCCGCTAAAGGCTCTAACAAAGCGTACGACGCTGATGGCAAAACGAATGTTACTCTTCTAAACAAAGAATTTGACTCTGGTCTTATGGTAAATGGATATAGTCAATACGGGTTTCGTCTTAATAATAACATGGTTATAATGGGCCCAATAGTAATTTTTCCAAGGTAAATTACAAATCCATTTTAATCAGAGTGCTTTATTCCTTTCGAATATTAATAATTTTTCAGTTTGCGTGACCCCGTAGTTCTGTATTGCCTAAAACATTGATTAATCCTAAGAGCTTAACACACTGGACAAGCAAGATATACTGATCGGCCCAACTTAATTGGGCTTGGTGTTTGCTTTGCTACAAGCGTAGCCAAAGCAACGTTCCAAGAGGTAATATAGATGTAATGAGACTGATTTATATTTTGCGTGATGACAGGATATGGACATGAATAATTTTTGTGCAATTTCCGATTATTTGTGTAATGCTACCAATGGCATTTAATTTTGCTTTCAGTAAAAACTTGCCGGCATTATCTTCAGTTCTGTGGTCATTCTGCGGAATGAAGGCGATCAATATATTTATGCTACTATGTCTAGAAGTCTAGTCAATATTATATAAAAGATCACTCGATACTAGAGGTCTCCAGTACACTCGAAACAAAAACTTCCGACTGCAATAAAGTTCGAGTTGAGCTTGTAGAACATTTTATTTGCGACTTATTTGCAAGTGCGAAATCGACTCTCTTGCTTAGTGTTTCGATTTCTTTTGATTTGAAAATCAACCCTGCATGGTGTTGGGCTCGGACGACACTAACATAGAATATACCAAAACCGTAAGGCTACTAAATTAACTACAATTAGTTTTCAGTCTAAGTTTGAGTTGATCTTTCGGCAATCTAATGTTATAAAATGCGCAATTATTATTTAGATGTGTCATGCAATTGCAAGGAACAGCAGCTATGTGTAACCGGTTGATGAAATAATCCGTCAGAAATACGAACATAGTTTCGAGTTTCTGGTGCAGAGACCCAGTCACAATATAATATGTATAAAGTATATCTGCTATATTTCTGCGGTTAACCAAGGACTGCATATGTAGTAACTTCATACGATCCTTATGAGGGGGAATGCTTGAAGTGTCTGTCCAATATGTGTATTAGGGTGGAGTGAAACTGTTCAAATAATAACGTTTTTTTGAAATTCATTATTCCTGAGTGATAAATAGTTGTATTTTGATAGTAAAAATAGGACTTCAAAATATTACCACTTTTCAATAATTTCTTGAGGTGCCGAGAGAGAGAGAGCAACATGAAAAAAAAAAAAGTGAAAGATAATTTTATAAAAATTTACTATTTAAAAAATGTTGTTTCGTTTCACAATATGGCTATTTACTCGCGACAATATCCTGTTTTGATTTAATCCATCTCTTAATTCTAGTCCACATACTGCAGCTGAAGCTTCAGTAACTAATTTGATGCATTTTTCCACTGTTTTTATGGATAACAAAAATATGCATTTCGTTGAATTACTGAATCAATTACACTAGTTCTAAATTAAAATTTTCCGTGGAATCCGAATATCGTAATGGCTTTTTCCGATTTGCCCCAATTTACCATATAAATGGTAGAATTAAAAAAATTCACTGCTGAGGGAACATACTTCATATAAACGATTGTAAAAACTTTACTTGTCGGCCAATCTACCAATATGATCTAAAAGAAAGTCAAGCAAAAATTTTGTGGTATAAAACGTGCCAAAAGTATCTGATATGGCTTTTATGACCAAAAATATGTAAGACAAATCCCTTTTTGTGTTTTTTTTACAAATACAACTTTGAAGCCCTGCAACTGAAATTAACTATATGATATGATATAAAGTTAACCCCCCATTCTTATAGAAAATTTCAATACAAAAATATTAAGTACGTGTAGGTCTATAGAAAAGTCATAACTTACGAAACAGAGCATCATTAACAACAATTCAAAAACCATTTTTCGTTGGGGAATTTTAAGAGAAACAGACGGTGTGAGTTAAAAAAGAATAGTAGATGTCACTCATATTTCTCATTATAGATAACAATAATGACCTACATTAATGTCTTCAAAAAACTGTATAGGTATTAATTATAAAATCTATCTTAAAACTAAGTAAGAAATATAAAATATGTAATCAGCAACAAAAAGAAGAATTAAATTAAATACAATCATTTTATATAAATTGAAAATAGTTTTTTCTTAATTGAAAAACAGGCTGTTAGGTCAATCTTGTTTCTATGAATAAAACACTGTTAAGTATTCATATCACACTGTTAATGAAATTTAAATTAAAGCATACATATTTGTTATTAACTATCAAAAACTTACAGTAGGAAAAACATTTGAATTTGCAAAATTACAAATATAAAACTTTTTTTTTTTTTTATTTAAAAGCATATAAGCTTTACAGCACCACACTGTTACTAAGACTAATTTTGTCAAAATCTTCCTTTATGTTCATTGCAGTTTTGAAATGTTGCCTAATTCGTAGGCTCTCTAGCGTATATCTAATGTTTTCTCTTTTTTCTCTGTCCTTTTTCTCTGTCCAGTATTGTAATATTTTCAAAATCAGCTGTGTGTTCGTTTTCATCCATATGTTTAGCTATTGCTGTCGTATGTCTGTTATGGTTAACATCGGCTTTATGTTCTCCTATTCGTGTTCCTAATGTTCGTTTTGTTGTTCCTATATAAACTCTGTTACATGTTTCTCCTTCTTTGCCTTTACATTCTATTTTGGACACTACGTTGTGTAGTTGAGATTTTTCCGTTTTGTCTTTTGTTTTTGTAATTAACGTTGTAATCGTTTGGTTTGATTTGAAGGCAAAAGCTGTGTCATCTCTTTTAAAATGTTTAAGAGTTATGTCGTCTGTAAATGTAGGTATGTATGGGATCGCGAAAAAGTGTTTAGGGTGGCCAGATGTTGTAGTATGTAATGTTGACTTATGCTGTGTTATGTTATCAGTGATTGTGTTATATTTAATTAAATGTTCCTTAAGTTTTTTCCGGATAATTATTGGAGTCCAAAATATTTTTGATTTTATTTATGTTTTGAGCTCGAAAAGTTTTGTCGCTGATTGTTAATACTGTTTTTATCATGTTGCTTGCAGTATTGCGTTTTTGTTTGAAGGGTTGCGTTGAATTAAAATTAATTATTCTTCCTGATGCTGCTGGTTTCGTATACCAGTTAAAAATAATGCGACTATTTGTTCGGTGAATTGTTGTATAATTTTATGTTTATGCATTCATGCTAATACTGCTCCAGTTTCATAAATTATCTTTTTTATATAAACATATAGTACTTACAGCTTTTCTAATAAAATTCTCTATGAGATAGGAGGGCTAACTTTTTGTCACCTATGTAATTAATTTTAGATAAAAGGCTTCAAATTTCAAATTTGCTTACAAAAATAGAAAAAAAGGGATTTATTTATCTAATTTCGGTCACAACAGCCATATTACAGATATCACTGGCTCGTTTCATACCATTAAGTTTTTGTCTGGTTTTCTGCTAGAACATACAAAAATTTATTGGCTGACTAGTATAGTTTTTACAAGCATTTATGTGAAGTATGTGCTCTCAACAATGCATTTTTTGAATTTTACCATTTATATGGAAAATTGAGGCCAATCGAAAAAAATAATTACGATATTCGGATTCTACGGAAAATTTTACTATGGAAAATGTTATCACCATTCTTTGAGGTGAAAGTTTTTGTAAATTTGTAGAGAAGTGTTATTTTTTTCACTTTCACTAGTAAATAACGAAACTTAATCATTCCAAATAAACGTTTAGGGCCATCTTTGCATAAAGGCTTTAGTCTGATTTCAAACCAAGTTAATTCATATACGGTTTCATTTAATTTTATATTACAATGTATTGATAAATTATAAATTGAGCCGTTTATTTTGAAAGTGGCAGTCACTTTGTTTTTAAGTCGAGATATTTAAGTTAGCATCCATATTTTTAAACGTGTTAAAACGCAAACCCTTAAATATCTCGACTTAAAAACAAAGTGACTTATGCCACTTTCAAAATAAACGGCTCAATTATATGTGAGCGAATTATTTTTTTTAAACTGGTCTTGGCACCTGAAGACCAAGTCCGACAAGCCCTATATTTCACCTAACAACAACATATGATATATGTCAACTATTCCCCCCCCCCCGGCTAATACAATTCATAAAAAAAAAATCGCTCCACCCTAATGTGTATGGTCAGACCAATTCATTTTGTAATCAAGTATTACTCCGAGATATTTAAACGATTTCACACATTCAATCTTGAAACATTAAGACGAGCATGTACGATCTTCATAGTAGGATTGAGAGTAATTGCTAGACAGCGTTCGAATAAGGAAATTTTTCACATTTACCGCAGTGAAAGAAAAAGTTGCCAAAATTAAATCTTTGCCAAAAACATTGAAATACATGATTCTCGTTTTGTCTCTAAGGACTAACCTATGAACTTTGAACTTATGACTTAATATTTCCAAATCATGATTTATATCTGCAAGCAGGTTTTCTAGTCAAAGTCATATATATATATGGTAACATATGTCGCTGGTTATTTTAATATTGATACCGTTTTAAAGGCAAACATACACTAAAATAGATCAAAATAAATTTGCAACCGCTAGAGTTTTCAAAAGTTGACTGTTTTCGTATGAAATTTATGTTGCCTCAGCCAAGCAAAAAAATGTAAGGCACCAAAATGGGAATATATTTTTTGAAAATTAATTTGTTTATTTTTTAAACTTAAATTATATTTGGATTCGGATGACAAATGTCATGTCGCTATTTTGATCAAACAAATAAGTTACCATGTTAGAATTACCTTGTCAAGCTCAGATTAATGCAACCGTAACGCTTTTACCGCTCCATCGCGGTCAAGAATAAACAAAACAAAAGAAGACAAAAAATCTGACAGAGCGCTTTTAGTTATGAGAGAAAATTTAGCTTGTTATATATTGTTTATGGCTACTTGTGATTATAAAAGTAGTTTTTGGTAGTTTAAAATGAGTAAGAAAGGTACAACGCAAACAAAGAAGCCGCATAACAACTGCTCGAGAAGATACTCTTATTGTCCGGGTGTCTAAAAAAATCTGCATAAATCCGCAAACGAAGTTCGGATGGCTATTTATGGCAAAAATAAAGCAGCACTATCCGTAGATACAATTAAAAGACGTTTGCATGAAGTTTTTGGACGAACTTCTCAGAAGAAGACCATATTATTTGAACGCAACCGCAAGAAGAGACTTGAGAAACGAGAAAACGTTTTTAGACGAAGCTAAAATAAATAGAGTGTCACCCGATTGGAAAAATTATGTTCGCCGCCCTAAGACAAAGGAGTTTGACCGAAAGTACACCCAATCTACACTAAAGAATGGGCGAGGAAGCATTATGCTTTGGGGAGCTATGTCATGGTGTGGTGTTGACTTACTTCGAAAAATTAAGGGTATTATGGACAAATTCCAATAAATTGAAATCCTAAAGAATGTAATGCTGCCATAATCGGATGAAAATATGCCCGTAGCTTGGATATTTCAACAAGACAATGATCCGAAGCACACTGCTCGACAGGTTAATCAATGGTTTACTGCTAAACAACTGTATTGGACTGCCCATCTTGGAGTCCTGATCTCAATCCAATTGAGAACTTATGGCAAGTGGTAAAAAGCAAAGTGAGCTTGCTCAAGATAAGCAAATTTGATAAGCTGTAAGTCTAAACAAAGAAAATCTGGGATTTATTGGAATCAATGTCTCGCAGATGTCAAGTAGTAACTGATAACAATAGCTTTGCTACAAAATATTGATAAAACTTCAATAAAATACTACATTAAATATAAAAACATTGTGTGTCCCTAATTATATGCACGACTCCTTTGATTATGTATTTAAGTTTTTTACATAATTTAAAAATTTTGGTAAATAATAGAAATATAATATAATGGTTTTTTAAGAAAGGTAATGAGTTATTCAAGCTAATTCTAAACGAATTTCAATGTTTTTTTTATAAATAAAATACCAATATTACCAAAAGTTTCAATGCTTATTTAGTGTCCCTAATTAGTTGCACGGAGCTGTAGATATGTATGTAGTCCTTTGTAATAAGTTTCAAGTTACGATATTTCGGAAAAAAAAGATATAGACATAACTTAAAATGAGTTTTGAAGGTGAAAACCAAATCTTTCAGATGCCGCAACTAGTTTTGGAAAACAAAATTTATTCGCGATATAAAATAATCTCAAATATAGTCAAAAACCGTGTTTTTGCACTTTTAGATTAGGATACCTAAAAAACTTGACATACAGGAGCTCGGATTCGGATTCAGCGCATCAAAGACCATTGGGAATGTTAGGTCTGGTCTCTGGTTCTGAACTTTCGTTTAATTTTGTCGGCCTGTGTAATTTTAATAAAATCATAAAGCGAACCGTGTACAGTTTTCGATGTTTTTAGGATCAGGTGAAATGTACATTCACTTTTAAAATGTGCTATGATAACACATGTCAACAAATCAAAGAAAAATTTTTGGTGCCAAGATATCGTTAGTGGTTTTGTATTAGGAGTGTCCTGGTAACATTAACATTAACCTGGTAACATTAATATTTTTAATTTTTTTTTTTACGTTTCATTTTTGATTAGCCGTCAGTTTTGAATATTCGCTGTAATCAGTACTTCCGAGTCGATAATTTGCTATTTTATGGATAGATTTCTATAAATAAATTGATTTTTATATCATGTCTTCATCGCGAAGCAGTTGTCTCAATGATCCAAATGTGTTTTGTTACATTTGTGGTGAATACACAGTGAAAATTTTCAGAAAACCTATAACAGATTTTATAAAAAGAGCCTTTTTTGCTTACTTTAAGTCGGAAATCGTGGATGAATACAAGCCGTAGATACCCCAAATTGTTTGTAAAATGTGCTATGAACACTTAAACAGTGTATCAGTGGTCAAAGAAGCCATATGAGGTTCGGAGTGCCAATGCAATGGAAAGAACAGAAAGATCACTTCGATGACTATTACTTCTGCTGTATTAATTTGGCTGGTGTTAACGCTATAAAAATTACTATCCAGACTTAGATTCTGCTAGAAGAACCTTACCACATTCAGAAGAAGTTCTATTCGTGAATCATGATTTGAAGAAATTATTAATGAAGTGAGTAGCCACAGCGTATTCGAAGGAATACCATCTACGGAGCCAAAACCTTTTATCCAAGAAGAATTAAATGACTTGATAAGGGATCTTGAACTACCTAAAGAAACTGCAGTGGGTTTGGCTTCTTAATTAAAAGAAAAAAACATGTTGGAGCCAGGTACAAAAGTGACGTTCTATCGAGCAAGAGAGCAAGACTTCGTTTGTTGAAGTTACTGAATACTCTCGTTAATCACAAGTCAAGTAACTACTCTGAAATTGTAAATGACATGCTGGAAAACTTTAAAAAAATAGGATGTACTTACTATGCCAATCAAAGTGCACTACCTTCACAGTCATCTTGACCAATTCCCAGACAATCTTGGATCTTATAGCGAAGAACAAGGAGAGCGGTTTCACCAGGACCTAAGAACTATGGAAGAAAGATACCAAGGCCGATGGGATCGGCATATGATGGCTGACTATTGCTGCGGGATGTAACGTAATGTAATGATAGTCCTACTACACCTCAATCACGAAAGTCGCGAAAAACAGTTTTAATTTAAATAATAATGTAATAAATGTTGTTTTTTATGTAAACTTGTTCTTTTTTTTACTAGGCAAAATCTAGAAAACTACACGTAGGATATCAAAATTTTTGCTAATAACACTGTAGGGACCTAAAAAAGACACACAAAAACGCCGAGACACCCCAACGTAATTTTTGGCCGTAGAATACGGTGGCATACTCAGTTTTTTTTAATTAGATCAAATTCTCGAGATATTCGCGATTGATGTTTTGTCACTTTTAAACCCCTGTTTTAGCTATATTTTTCTTATATACATACATATGTAGAAAAAGACATCGAAATCGAATGAAGTTTGGTACATTATTATTTGAAATTATTTTTCGCAATTTCTTATCAAAAGCCCATAGTTTAATTCTCAAACATTCTTAAATTATTATTAAAACTGATAAATAAATTTTTCTTTTTAGAAAGCAAAATGTATAAAAATTTATATAAACCAATTGTATACGTCTGAAAATTAACGGTTGTCATTATAAGAGTTATGTTTCGATTAACAAATAATAAATAATTTAATTTCGAAACATATTTAACGCCGTTTTCTCCTAAACTAAGAAAAATATTGCAAAAAAGGGTCGACAATTGACTAAATTTTAATCGCAAATCTGATTGGGAAAAACTGAGTATGCCACTACATTCTCCGACCGAAAAATAAGTTGACGTATTTCGGCGTTTTTGTGTGTCTTTTCAAAAGTTGGAAATTTACCTACAGTGTAATGTAATCAGTATAAGGTCCTTAGTTAAAAAAAAAGATACAGCTTCTCGGCACCAAAACTAGTGTTGACCAGTGTAATTGTTTCTTATGTATTTTCAGTCGCTAAACACGATGAAGCCACTAAATTTTGCAAATATGCAAATGTTTTTGGGTTATTCACCATTTTTCATGGGAAAAAAATCGATACAAAAAAAAACAAACTTTTGTGGGCTTTAAAAGTATTTTTGACTATATAGTCAAAAAAAAAAAAATGTTTTCCATGGAAAAGAATTGAAGATATTAAAAAAAATTAATTTTAGGCCTTAGTGACAAATAATGTAAATTATAATTCTGTTTTATGGACTTTTGAGGTATTATCGACTACAAAGCTTAGATAGAACAATAAATAAAAAAAACTTTTATATATCAGGTGTAGTAAAAAGTAATCCATTATTTTCTCAATGCATGGCTTTAGTACTCTGTATCTAGCTTAGTTTTTGTTCCATTGATTTACAATAGATGTCACGTGTCACGATTGGCGCGTGCCAAAAATGTACCCTTGCAAAGAGAAAATATGCTACATTTTACAGTTTTTCTTTGATAAAGGCGAAAATGCAAGTCAGGTGGCTGAAAATGTGAACAGGGTTTATGGTCCTGATACTGTAACAGCCAACCATGCGCAATTTTGGTTTCGTCGATTCCGTTCCGGTAATTTTGAGGTTAAAGATGAACAACGCTCCGGAAGGCCAATTGTCAAAAATGTCGATAAAATTATGGAAATCGTTGAAGTCGACCGTCATGTAAGCACTGTTTCGATTGCACAGGAGCTGAACATTCCATAAAAAAACCGTTTGGAACCATTTGAATAAGCTCGATGTATGGGTGTCATACGAGTTAACATAGAAAAATCAAATGAAACGAATTTCTACCTGTGAATCGCCACTGAATCGCAACAAAATCGATCCATTTTTGAAGCGGATGATAACTGGTGATGAAAAATGGATCACTTACGATAACATCAAGCGAAAACAGTCGTAGTCGAATGGCAATCAGCCGTCGCAAACGGTGTCCAAGCCAGGATTGACTGCCAGGAAGGTTTTGCTCTGTGTTTGGTGGGATTGGCGGGGAATCCTCTACTACGAGCTACTCCACTACGGCCAAACTCTTAATTCGATCGTGTACTGTCAACAATTAAACCGTCTGAAGGAAGCAATCGCTCAGAAGCGGCCGGCTTTGGTCAGTAGAAGAGGAGTTTCTTTCATCAGGATAACTTCAGGCCACACACATCGTTAGTTACTCGTCAGAAGCTCCGGGAGTTCGGTTGGGAGGTTCTTATGCATCCATCATATAGTCCGGACTTAGCACCAAGTGATTACTACCTTTTCCTGTCCATGGCGAACGATTTTACTGGTGAAAAATTAGCTTCAAGAGAGGTTTACGAAAATCGGTTGCTACAGTTTTTTGATCATAAGGACCAGGGTTTTTATAAGACATGTATAATGAAATTACCTTCAAAATGGCAGAAATTTATCAAACAAAATGGCGCATATTTCACTTAGATTGGATCATTCTATATATACTAAATAAACCCTTCAATTTCATACAAAAATAATGGATTTCTTTTTACTACACCTTATATGTTGTTATTCTCCGTTTTTCTTAAAAAAAAAAATTAAAAAATATTTTAAAAATTGTTTTGGACCTAAAAACTAATGAAAAATAGTTTTTATATATTTGTGTTTTAGGGGAATTAACATTATTTTTGATTACAAAGCCCACAAAAAAAGCAAAATAAAAAAATTTAAATTTTTACTGTCTTATTCACAATTTTTCATGGAACGTATTTATGTATATTAAAATTATCGGTAAAAGATTTTACCTTAAAATGGTCATAAAACAAGTAAATGATTAGGCACGATTTTGCGGATCATGTTTTTGGATTCTTCAGACTCTAAATAATAATTGTGCATTGTCAGATTTAGTTGACTATTTTTTCCGATCTTGATCTTGCTTGAAGCGAACCGTGTTTAAAGTTACACATACTTCTTACTTTAAATGCAATTTAAGAAAATACCTATCTGAATTTTAATTGTTTGACCTTGAATATTGATTCAAGACCATTGATTCAACCATGTCTGAAGGATGTGCTAAAAAAAAACGAAAACGAGGACTGGACTGGAAATGTACATATACAGCTGTGTTCACGAAAATAGTAGTGCCGTTGGGTCCTGGGTGTTTTACTATCAAATTAAATGATAAGTACAATTTTCATTTAAAGTTTTGAAAAAATGGTAATGTATATTCATTTCCGAGAATATTTACAGTTTCTTTTATTATAAACTCTTATTTATATATATAAATAGTAGTGGTTATTAAAATTAAAAAAAAAGCGACACAACTTAATTTAAACAACATGTTACATGTTATACATGTTTGTTTGGGTCTAATATTTTGTGATAAATGCTTTATTGTATATTACGACTTTGCATCGACGTGGAATAGAGTAAATAAGGTCCTTACAACGCTTCACAAGAATTTCAGCCCAAGTCCCTTTAAACATTTGTCAAAACTGTGTTCTACTTGATGGCTTTGCTGTTGTTACGATTCGTTTGATATCTCCTCACAAATTTTCTATCCGATTAAGGTCCGGAGACTGAGCTGGCCATGGCATCACGTCGATTTTTTAAGATACAAACATTCATAAGCTAGTTTACTAGTGTGTTTAGGATCGTTATCCTGTTGAATCGTCAATTTTAAAGGCATTTTTCGACTGGCATACGGTAGCATTACATCCTTCAATAAATTAACGTACACTGCTTTGTCTATAATACCTGTGAACAAATAGATAGGGCCAATGCCAGTCTTGCAAAAGTAAGCCCATACTATAATGCTCAGCCCACCATGTTTAACTGTCTTGGTAGTGTATTTGGGGTGGTATTCTGTGTTTGGTTGACGACGAACATACTGTCTGGAGCCTCTTCCACCAAAAAAAAAATACTTTGCTCTCATCTGACTATAATATGTTGCGCCACTCTTCGGCATTTCATTTCATATAATCTTTTGCAAATTGTATTCTTGCAACGACGTGCTTCTTCGTCTAAAGGTATACCTTCCTGGAACTTCTTGTATTCAAATTATTTTCCATTAGTCGACGCCGAATTGTCACAGCACTGATCGAGAGATTTGGTTGATTTTTAATCATTTTTGAGGACGCTGAGGGCTTAGTCTTGCAATATCGCGCACTTCGTCTGTCGTCTAATAACGAAATCTGGAGCTTACCACCACGATTTTCAGGTTTCTTAGAATAGGTAATAGCATTAAATATCAGGTGCAGTGCATCCAACCATATTTTCAGTTTCCTTGAAGGTCTTGTCCTGATTCCTTAGCCAAATTATTGATTCTATCCTTTCGATTCAGCAATTCCTTCCTCTACCCACTAAAAAAAAGAAGAGTACCTCGATTTCAATAAATTCATATAAGCACATTATTGAATTACTTAACTACACTTACTTATGGCGGTTTTCTAGAATTTTTAATTTTTTCAACTAATTACGTAAAGCACTACTATTTTAATGAAGCAGCTTTTTGGTGCAAATATGTAAATGCATCACAAACAAGACAACACGAAACTAAAGTAATGGGATTTTTTTGCTTTTCTGTTCCTTTTATTCAGCCCTACGAAAATATTACTAAGGAGTTCAATTTGTAAGGCAAAATATTTTAGAAAAGAGATATAAAGGTCATGTCCTGCAGCACTACTATTTTCATGAACACAACTGTACATATCATTTAGGAATGCTGCTACCATAACAATTGTACCATTATAAATAACAAAATAAAAATTCTGACAATCGCGCTTTTAATACATTAAAGTATCGTATTGTTAAATTTATTTAAAAGAAGAATTATTAAAACAATAGCAAATCTATTCGACAAACGGCTACACTGATTCACTTTGCGACTTTTCGAGGCTGCTTTCTTATCAAATTTGCCTCGAAACTTTACTCCATACAAATATTTTTCGAGGCTCGAAACTTCTCAGTTTACACAGTTTTCGAGGCATCTTCGCATTTTTTATCCATTTTTGCTCAGCCGAAAATTGTGGTGATTCGACTAGTCAGAGAAATTTCAGCTTTTACTCTCTCGAATATCGCGATTGGACACTTTTCATTTTTTACCACAAAATCCTGCTGATACAGACCAATAGTAGCCGAAACATACACTTGTGCTCACGACATTTTTTTTTTTTTTTTTTTTTTTTTTTTTCGTGGGGAAGGTTGTGGTAAATGTACTGCAATATCTATGCAATTCACTATCCTAAAGCTACCGTCATAGCTTCAGAGTGTGTCACTTCACTAAAACCCACAACCTTTGACCTCCAGGCCTCCTACCCTGGGACTGCGTTAGCATTGCTTCGGGGTAGGTCCCTTGATTTGTCCTCAAATCATATACCTGCGTCCAGGTCCCACTTCTTTTTTCTGAGAACGTCCTCAGTAAAACTTGCAACTGCATTCCAGTTTTCTTCGCTCTGCAGCATCCTTTCGATCACGTTGTCTGCGGAGCACTGGCCGACTGATTCCTGTAAGGATGTGCGTTCGTTGTCCCATCGATTGCAGTTGAAGAAGGTGTGCTCTGCGTCATCTTCATCAGCGTCTCCATATATACAGAAAAGGTGCTCTGTTTTGCCCATACGATGTAGATACTTCTGGAAGTATCCATGGCCCGATAAAAACTGAGTGAGGTAATAATTTACTTCGCCAAAGTCTCTCTCAAACCATCTTCTTATGCAAGGGATCAGTCTTTTTGTCCACCTGCCGCTGACTTCTGAGCGATACCTGTCCTGCCACTTAGAGAGGGTTTCCTGCCTTGCGTCTGCAAAACTTATTATCAGGTTTCCCTCCTTTTTTGCCTCCCAGACCATTTTCCGTTCGCTGGCTAGTAGGTCAATGGGGATAACCCCACTTATTACTAGCACAGCCGCTTCGGAGACTGTGCGATACGCACATGCAACTCTGAGCGCAGCAGTTCGTTGCACTGACAGTAGCGTCCTTTGCCGACATTTCGCCTCTAGCGTTCCTGCCCATATCTCACTGCCGTAGAGCAGTATCGAGTTTGTTGTCGCCATTAGAAGTTTCCGTTTACTTTGCGTTGGTCCACCGATGTTTGCCATGAGCTTGCTAAGCATGCCTGTTATCTTGGCTGCTTTTGTTGCTGCGTGTTGTAATTGAGCCCAAAATGTCAATTTTGGGTCAACTCTTACGCCGAGGTACTTAACTACCTTCTTTGTTGTAAGAATGCTGTCGCATACTGGCAGCTCCAGTTCTAATGGTATGTGTTGCTTAGTAAGCAGTATAACCTCCGTCTTTTCGGTGGCGAGTTGGAGTCCGTGAGCCTGCAACCATTCCCTTGTCCTTAGCATAACCTGGTTTAGTTTCCTCCTGGCCTCTTCGGTGTTGCGAGCCGTTATTACAGCTGCAATGTCATCTGCGTACCCCACCAGATGTGTATCATCCGGCATTTCGATTCGGAGGATTCCGTCGTAGCTCAAGTTCCAGAGGTCTGGGCCTAGTATAGACCCTTGCGCTGCTCCGGATGTTATCCTTTTTGTCCTTCTTCCTTCGCAGGTGTCATAAATGAGCTCCCGGTCCCTTAGATAGCTCTGCAGGATCCTCAGCAGATATTGCGGAGTAGCAAACTTTAGCTTAAGTGCTTCAATGATATCTGACCACCTGAGGCTGTTAAAAGCATTGCGTATGTCTAGTGTTGCCAACAAGACAATCCTCTTGGAGTGATGGTTCCCTCGCTGTGCGTGTTCTACGCTAGACACTACATCTTCTATAGCGCCAAGAGTTGACCTTCCTGCTCTGAATCCATGTTGTCGTTCCGATAATCCACCAGCGTCTTCAATAACTGCGGATAGGCGAGTTTTTATCATCTTCTCTAGCAGCTTCCCAGCGCTATCAAGCATACACAGTGGTCTGTATGCTGATGGTTGGGTAGGATCTCCTTTGCCTTTGCTGATCAGTGCTAGTTTTTGCTTTTTCCACACTTCGGGGAATAAGCCTTCCTTAAGGCACGCATTATACATCGACAGTAGAACACTTGGGCGATTTTCCGCTACTATTTTCAGTATTTCTGCAGGGATTCCATCAGGTCCTGGAGCCTTGCTACTCTTGAGAGATTTTGCTGCTCCTTTTAATTCTTCTTCAGAAAATAATGGGGTTAATCCAACAGGCAGCGCGTCTTGTTCTTCCTGCTGCAGGTTATGCGTAGGGAATAAGGCATCAACGATGTTGCTCATGGTATCGCCGTCCATATTTGGGCCAGGAATTTTAGAGCCCAGTTTCTTCATAACGATCTTATAACCGAGACCGCATGGGTTGTTGTTCAGATCATTGCGGAGTTCCTCCCATTTTTCTCTTTTGCTACGCTCTATGACAAGCTTCAAATGTTTCTTGGCTTGTTTGTAGTTTTCGGCTTCATTTATAGCGGCGCCTAATCGTCTGGCTCTAGTGAGTTTCCTCCTCATCCGTAGGCAGTTCCGTCTAATTTCTGCTATTTCATCTGTCCACCAGTATACGGCATCTTTTCTGCGGCTTGTGTCAACTTTAGGCATCGATGCGTTGCAGCATTGAGCTAATCGCTGCATAGTCGCATTTGTGAGAGTTCTGGCGTCCCTAGTTGTGTCGGTTGGCAATGAGTTTTCATCGATATTTGCCAGCAAATATTCGGATCTAAGTTTCGCTACATTCCATTTTCGCGTGCCTCTTCTTGTTGGTGCCTGGATGGGGCGACTTCCTGAGTCTAGATGGTAAGTGATATACTGGTGATCACTACCAGTAAAATCTTCTAGGACTCTCCATTCTTTAAGCATTCCAGCTAAGCGCTCTGACACTAGAGTGATATCTGGTGTGGTGGCCTCGCACCCTGGTCTTCTGAAGGTCGTAGCTGCGCCAATGTTAGCGATGGCTAAGCCCAGCCTAGCGGCCATGTTTAGCACGCGTCTGCCTCTGGAGTTTGTTGCTGCCGTTCCCCATTCGACAGCTTTAGCGTTGAAATCTCCTGCGACGATAAAGGGACCTCCAATTTCCAGCACTTTGTCTTCAATGCTTTCAAGCTTCTTCTGGAATTCAGCAATGCTATCGCTTGGGGTTAGGTAACAGCTGAGCAAAGTGAAGCTCGTGTTTTGTACGTATACGAAGCAGTTCCCTGCACCTTTAAGTGTATTGACAAACCTGCTGTTGCTAGGCAGCCAGATTGCTGCAGTACCGGTCGCATCTTCTAACCAGTTTTCTCTATTCACTCGCCCATACTGTTCACTTATAACGACAGCGTCCGCTTTCTTCTCTATTGCCATCTGCTCTAATAGCGCATCAGCCGTTCTGCTTCGATGCATGTTGGCCTGGAGTATTCTCACTTTGTCGCTTGGCACTTAGTTGAGCCAGGTATATGATCTACCCGGCTACGCCCAGCTTCTGTGCACAGGCAGCACTTTGGTCTCTTGCTGCACTCCTTTATTTTATGTCCTGGCTCTCCGCATCTCATACACAGACCTTCACCTTTCCTATCCGGTCCCTTGCAGTCCATTTGCAAGTGGCCCATTCCGAAACATCGGAAACATCTTTTGATGCTTGAGCAGAGTCTAACTCTGGCTCTGACGTAACCGATTTTTATGCCATCTTCTTTGAGCAATTTTTCCGCTTTTTCTTGCGCTAGTGTTACAAACGCTCGTATTTGCTCACGCTTGTTTGGTGCTGTTACCCTGACGCGCATTTCCTCAAGTTGATCTCCTAGCACCTTTTTGATGGCCTGTTCAACTTCTAGTTGGACAGTAAGAGAATCCAGGTCTCTTATTTCTACTGTAGCGACTGGTTTCAGCTCCATTACAGAAGCATCTTCCTTTACAGTGGTTTTCAGCCTCTGGAGAAATTCGGGTCCCACCTTTCCCCCTTTTTCCATTTCTAGGAGGAGTGCACCAGTCCTCGTTTTCCTGATGCCTCTTATATTGGCGACCTCTTCCGGCTGAATTTTGCTACGCAGGTTTTTGAGCACCTCCGCATAGCTATGTCCTTCTGTCGGTTTTATGAGGACTGCCTCCGGTTTCGGCCGTTGCCCTCTCTCTCTTCTCTTTTTTGGGGTTTTCCCTCCTCTCCTTACTTCTTTCTCCTTTTCCTTCTTTGTTTCGCCCGTTCTTCTGAGAGGGTTTGGTTTTGCTCGTCTTTTGACTTCTTGCCATTTCTCAGAGTTATTTTCCTGCGGCTTTTCAGCTTTATCGGACTTTGCCACATTTGTAGCTGTCCTTTTTGGGCGCGGGAGGGCCGTGGTGTTTTCTTTTTCCCTCGGTCTTTTGCCTGTACTATGCTGCGCCGGGCTCGATGCGTGCCTTATCGGGCGGGCTGATGGAGTTTCATTTGCTACAGCTGCATTTGTCTCCGGAGGTGCGGTCTTCTTTTTCTCCTCCTCCAATCTTCGCCAAGCTCTTCGACTATGCGTAATAATGTCAAACAGTTCCTCCAATTCCGTGACACCATCTTTTACATCCATGCTGATGTTCCTCTGTTTTTGCATGGCCTGTTTCATCTTAGCAATAGCCAATCGGCATTTAGCCAGTGCCTGCTCCTCATCTTCACGCAGCTTGCGGAGGTATTGCTGGCGCGGAGAGGGTTTCTCTTCTTCTGTTCTACCTGATGTGGATACAGGCAAAGACGTCACAATTTCTGTGTTGACTGCTTCTACTTCAATCTGTTTGGGCAGTCCCGGCGTCTTTTTTGGCTGACTGCCTCTAGCAGTCGTTTGGCCAGGTGTTGTTCTCAACACGTTTGTGAGTCTCTTGGGACATGCATCGTGTTGGTTTCCACTGTTGGGAGTTCCATCGTTTTGGGCTGTTAGGTCTACTTCCATGGCAGCAGCGATAGTGGCAGCGCTAGTGGAAGCGACCGGAGACCTCCTCAGCTTTGATCTCTTGTCGAAGGGGTAGTCGTTCGTCTTTTCGTCCATCTCTGTTGTTTCCTTTAAAATTGACATACGGTTTTGAAATTCAGCGTATCGTGTGTAGGGGGGCGGGCCGCAATAGCCAGGAACGGGTATACCCTCGGGGTGACACCCCTACCCCAGTTCCCTGAGGCCTGACCTGCACTTTGCTAGTCCCGGAAGACACGGACGGACTAGTGCTCGCCCGGAGCAATGCAAACATCTACTTCTGCATCCAATACACACTCCCTGACCAGGGCCCGAAGTAGCTGGTTTCTGATACGTACCGCGGCGGTCATCTCGGCAGAGCAAGTTCACATCAGCTCCTTCAGCGGGACCCGCAGGAATAACGGGTTCCGTTTCCGGAGGACTCCCAATGTGCCGCGGCAAATAACGGTCATCCTTCCATTGATCAGCTCGTCATCCATGTCCTAATCCAAGTCATCATCATTTCATTTTACTTGATGCTAATGATAGTGCTTCCCTACTGAACACAATAACTCTTATGTTCAGTAGTTAAACACATCCAAGCATCAAGTTGACTAAGGGTGCGCGGGTACGTCAAGCCCGTAGAATCTAATAAAATTTTAGATCCTCCCTTGCGGGAGTGCTCACGACATTAAGTCATTACTATTATT